>VNJM01002348.1:0-578585 GCA_008042475.1 Drosophila kanapiae
GTTAGCTCATTGGCCAGCCGGTTGCGATGCCGCTCGAGTCGCTCATGGTACCGACTAGAGTGCATGTTGATCTCGTCAAAGACCGTGGTCAGTTCAAGATCACTATGTAGTGTTGCGTTCCGAACAAACCACTCACAGCCCGTGATTTTTCATACCCCAGATTTGGCAGCCGTATTTCCAAATCGGAGCGATGATCTGCTTGTAGATGGTCAACTTGTTGCCAAGCGACAATTTGCTGCGCGGACAGAGAAGCCAGTTATGTTTGAGCACCGCTGCTCGGACACGGGTTCTCAGCGCAGTCACATTTTTGGCGAAGGTCAGTCTGCGATCTAAGTAGCTAATTTAGGTATCAATAAAAAAGGTGTATAGCCTATTTTGGGGCTGTACTGATGAATAAAGTAGTAGACTCATTCTGACCTCAAATACTGAAAACAGTTCACTGATTAAGTGAACTGTGACTAACTTATATTTGTGAGAGACAATCGTAAGTCTTAAATTGTTAGGCAAGAAGCTAAAGCGATTACAGAATATAAAGAACATCATTGAACCTGTGGGGCTAAAAACCTTAAAAAGGTAGCTATTCTGTTATCTTTACTATGTTCTGATATTTCAATCCAATGAGGTCTTAAAACAAGGTTATTAAACTGTCTTTAAAAAGATATCAATAAATTGTTTTTATTTTGTTGGGTGTAAATATATTATAATTGCTTAAATGCTTTTCGCAAAATATTCCTCTGGGATCCACTGGGCACCATATCACCCTCGATAAATCCGGCTGTCAGCTCTGGATCCGTCTCAATTCGATCAGCTGGCATGGCTAATGCTCTGCTGATCAAAACCAAAATCAGGGGGAATATACTATAGGAATACATGTCGCTCGCTTGGCGTTCCAATTCATACAGTCTAGCCAACGTTATGCACGAGGCGTTGATTAGTCCGTTATAATAGTTAATCTATATAATTTTCTATTAATTTTTAAATTAGTAGTACCGATGCTATATCCAATCGTTTAGTTTTGCTTTGCAATCGGGAGCAAAGCTAAAAGTTTCTTATCAATGACTACTAAGTAGCTTTTTTTTTTTTTTTTTTTTTTTTTTTTTTTTTATAAAGGTATACGGGGACATTCGAAGTCCCCTTTATCACCTTAGTTTCTGTTGATTCAGCCCAGTTGGGCGCGCCTGCTGACCTATAAAAGTGTAGCGTTTTCTATATTAACAATAATATAACAAATAACAATAACAATACAATAACAATCAATACAATACAATCAATACAATGGACAAACTTTCAACTATCTTCGTCGGTTTGGTGCTCTGGAGATCAGGTCCCGAGGGTAACGCCTATGGATCCTTTTCGGTGGGCGCGTCCTGGTTAGCTCATTGGCCAGCCGGTTGCGATGCCGCTCGAGTCGCTCATGGTACCGACTAGAGTGCATGTTGATCTCGTCAAAGACCGTGGTCAGTTCAAGATCCCTATGTAGTGTAGTGTTCCGAACAAACCACTCACAGCCCGTGATTTTCCTCACGACCTTGTTCTGCTCTGTCTGGATTCTTTTAATCTGGGAGTCACTTGCCATACCCCAGATTTGGCAGCCGTATTTCCAAATCGGAGCGATGATCTGCTTGTAGATGGTCAACTTGTTGCCAAGCGACAATTTGCTGCGCGGACAGAGAAGCCAGTTATGTTTGAGCACCGCTGCTCGGACACGGGTTCTCAGCGCAGTCACATTTTTGGCGAAGGTCAGTCTGCGATCTAAGTAGCTAATTTAGGTATCAATAAAAAAGGTGTATAGCCTATTTTGGGGCTGTACTGATGAATAAAGTAGTAGACTCATTCTGACCTCAAATACTGAAAACAGTTCACTGATTAAGTGAACTGTGACTAAATTATATTTGTGAGAGACAATCGTAAGTCTTAAATTGTTAGGCAAGAAGCTAAAGCGATTACAGAATATAAAGAACATCATTGAACCTGTGGGGCTAAAAACCTTAAAAAGGTAGCTATTCTGTTATCTTTACTATGTTCTGATATTTCAATCCAATGAGGTCTTAAAACAAGGTTATTAAACTGTCTTTAAAAAGATATCAATAAATTGTTTTTATTTTGTTGGGTGTAAATATATTATAATTGCTTAAATGCATTCATATTATTATTTGTACTACTTTACTTTGCTACTATCAATAAACATTAAGGTCTTGGTAAAAACTTAACCTATACTAATAAAGAAATCAAAATATACAAACAAAAAAAATGATGAGACTAATATTATGATATCTTTCAAGGTCTGGACAATATATTCTGCAATACGGCAGGTTAGGGGACCTCTTATCTAGTGATATATGTATATATCAAAATGTACAACGTCTTGAAATGTATATAAACACTCTGCTGTTAATACTTAATCAACAGTTGAAAAATGCATTACCTTCCGTTCGCTGTGCCTTTACTAATAGGACCTTTGGTCTCTTCTCGTCCTTACAGTGCAGTTCAAGTTGATGATGTCATATACACGCCAGAGCAATTGCAGTTCTTTGAAGTGAATAAGGATAGTCGGGTTGTTATATCTTGGTCAGGATATTACTGGAGAAATAGCACTCTAGTGTATAGCTTTGGCGTGGGGCTGTGTAAGTGTACAATATTTTAGAGAAGTACTTGTTGTAAAATTTACCTCTGTTACAGCATCTACGGACATGGCTCGAGTAAAAAGTGCCATGAAGGAAATATCTTCGCAGACTTGTGTCAAATTTCGCAGTACACTCAATCGTCGCGAGCCGCAGGTGGTCATTCAACGAAAGGATGCGGGTTGCTGGGCCCATATAGGCTACCTGGGCAGATCGGACCAGGAGCTCAATCTGGGCAGTGGCTGCATGTCCAGTGGAACGATTCAGCACGAACTGCTTCACGCCCTAGCCTTTTATCACACGCAAAGCCATTCGCAACGGGATCAGTTTGTGCAAATTTACCCAGAAAATATCCAGCCTGGCTACGAACACAATTTCGAGAAGCTACGAGTCGGCGGAGAGACTGATTTTGGACTGGGCTACGATTACGACAGTATTATGCACTACGGTCCATTTGCCTTTTCCAGGAATGGAAAACGGACAATTATTCCTCTCCAGGCTAATGCGAATATTGGTCAGGCGACTCGGCTGAGTTCGAAGGATGTGGCCACTCTAAACCGCATGTACTGTTAGATTGCCTATCTTCATGTTAACATTAAAAAACACTATAGGTAGTACATTTTTAATAACTAAAAAACTAATTAAGTTTGAACTTGAAATGTTATTGATGTTGACGTACATTTGATGACTTTTCTTTAAACGCACTTGCTAATTATTGTTGCAACTTCATGTTAACTTTAACAGCTGAAGTTAAAGTTGACCTTCATTAGACCTATCAAGCTACATGTTACCACATCCGTCCGAGTTAAAGCTGCTTGAATCTGCTTAGAAACAGGAACTTAACCGCGAAGATAAAAGAAGCGGCCCAGTCGCGTTAATACCATATAGTACTTACTTTGCCAAACTTCATCCTCCCCCAAAGTAATCGCAACATTTGCAATTCTAACGAGCTGTTGCACTTGACAGGAAACAAGAAACGCCCGTCGCCCGAAAGCCGTGCCCCAACCACGTTAATCTGGAAAACAAAAAGCCCCGACCAGCGTAGAGGAAGTGTTTGCCTTTGCGCCGGCAACTAAAAATTGAATATTTAGTGGTCGTAATTAAAAATTAGCACGGCAGGCAACTAACCAACTCACCAAACTACCGGAGCAACCAGCACCAAAAGCCAAACGGAGGAGTCCTTCCGTGTAATCCCAGGACCAACTATCTGCGTGAAGCTCCCTGCCCGGATTCTCCCCTATATCTACCTCTATCTCCCTCACACAAGGACTCGCATATACATATATTTGGTTTTTTAATGGCACAAATTGTGCTAGAGCCAAAGCTTCTCCCGAGCTACCTGCACACAAAACGGAAGTCGTAAACATTTAATTTATGCAAGCAGTGCATTTGCTTTTTTAGTTTCAGCCAAAAGATGGGCCAACGTCATCCAGTATGGTCGAGCTCCTGTGTTGCTGCCGGGTTTATCAGCTTTTGAGGTGGTTGGCATTAGCGAGAAGCCACTTAAAATGTGTACTTACCTTTGGACACTAGTGCAAATATGACTTTTAATTTAAAACGATTTAAGGATCTTTAAATAAATAAATAAACGTTATGCATTGTTTAATGGTCTTACAGTTTTAGTTTTTAAATGCCGATGGTAAGTTCATTATTATATTTATATCTTCTGCAAAATTTAATTAAACGCAAGTTTGGCTTAAATTGGATTTACTTTTCTATTAAATTAGAAAAGTTGCCATGAATGTTTCATAGTGTAAAATGTATATAAACAACAATAACTAAATTAGTGTTTTAAAATATAGTAAATTCTTATTTTTAAACTCTGTATATTATATATTATATAGTACATGTATGATAAAGCCTGAACATTCAATATATCTAAGGCTTTAATCTCACTAAATCCTTAAAAGAAAAAAAGCTAAAATATATAATTTAAGTATGAGGAGATAGAGCTTTGCTCTCGAGAAAAAAAACTCAATTAAATCGGTTATTATTATTTTTGTTAAATATTTCTCTAGCAGAGCACAACCCCAACGCGATTATCACGCTCTCAAATCATAATGTCTTGAGAGTTTCCTGCTTTTTATTTTGAGAAAATATTGCCGGCATAATAAAGAGAATTTAATGGGTTAAGGCGGCCACTAGGACGCCTGGCCATCAACTTTTCGCCAAGAGCAGTAAAAAAGTCAGCTGGCAGGAGCCACGTTTCGCTTTCTTTTTCCGAGCTGCGGTTCTTTGTGTTGTGTTTTTGCGTTCCGCCCCCTCCTCTGCTCTCCTCTCCTCTACGATCGTTCTAATTTTATGACATTCTATTTTCATGCATAGCAAACCAGACGTGTGTGTGTGTGTGTGTGGGTGTGGGTGTGTGTTGGTTGTGCGAGTGCAGCCATAGCCATTTCATAGTCAGACATGAATGCTGCGCTTTGTTGCCCTGCTACGCCTTTGTTTGTATTGGCCTCAGGGGTAAAGTTTTTAGGATAATAACTTCCTGCGACTTTACGAGCCAAGGCAAAAGCCAAAAACCCACCAGCATCAGCGGCAACTAAAGGGAAATGAGAATACTTAAGCAGCCCAGTACACTGTGATTAAGGTTTGCTAATACTTAATGGGCAATTTTAAAGACGGCCACACAATCGTTAGATAATGTTAGATCCTTTGAGTATTTTAGATTTCCTACATTTATATGTTTTATCTAATTCGTAATCTTTGAATGGTACATTTTTTATTTATATTAAAATCACACAATATGTTAGGCACTAAGATCATAACAATAATAATAAATTTATAAATTCTTTTAATAGAAACACACAAAATTAATTTATTGAATTTTTTTAAATACATATTTTGTAATTATTTTTAATGCACTTTTTAGTTTGTTATAAAAAATGCTCTGCTCTGACAGAGATCTTTGAAAATTCTGATAGTCTATTAAAAAACGTTGTTTACATATATGAAAATAATTGCCTGGTTTTAAAGGCCTAAATTCCTCATAAAAAAATAAACTCCTTAAAAAAATCTTAAACATACTTTTGGTGGCTTGTTTAGGGATCTTTCTCGCAGTGCAGCAAAGGAACTGCATATGAGCAACGTGGCGAAGGCGAGCCCTGGAAAATATCTCAAGACCTCCCCTTGAAGCAGGCAGCGAGTAAAAGCAAAAGCGAATGCCAACACATTTGCGGCGCTGAGGGAGGATGTGCTGGCAGACCGCAGAAACTTTTGACGGCGACGACAGGCAGACGAAAAGCTGAGAAACAATGGTGCCAAGTTAGCTAGTTTCTAGTAATTGTTGGTATTTTTTAATATATACTTTTCTATTAACTATTTGTTTAAGGTTTTTTCTCATGAAATGCAATATAAATACAAATAAAAATAGAAGAGTTGCTTCAATTTTAAGCTTCACGATATTCTATAAATTTGGTTACATAATATACTAATTTATCATATATTATTTATCTAGTTTATGTATTTGAGAGCTTTTTCAATGCTTGATTAACCCACCTTTTGTAGTCCTTACGAAGCGCAACGGCAGAGAAACAAGTCGGAATGCCGGGGGTATGCGGTGGCATATTAAAGACAGACAGCTGTAAAAGCAGCAGCACCGCCGTGGCTGTGGGCATAATCTCAGACATAATTACACACACACACAACTCACAGGACCTGGGCAAAGGCATGCGAATGCCAGGATGTGGAGCTTGAGTCGGTCTCTGAGCCGGAGACTGACAAATGCAGTCACACATGAATGGTCGGTCCCCTTCAGTCTTTTTCTAGTTGGTTTCTTTTCCCGTTTTGCGGCACGGAGAAAGTTAACTTAAAGGTGGAAATTCCTCAGCCAGCCTCACCTGTACACCCCGTGATGACTTTTCGCGAGCGAGTGGCTGGGGGCAAAGTTTTAAAGTGCATTTAAAATTAATTAAGCATACGATGCGTTGCCAGTTGAGAAAGCATTGCATGGCATGACACGACAGAGAAAAACCTTTGCTGCTTTATCTGGCAATTAACAAGTTTCTTCTTTTTCGCTGTAATTGATTTAACTCCAGCCCCTCCTTTTCTCCTCCTCTCCTATTCATTCAAATCAAAGTTAAGCCCCTGAACTTTTTGAGCTGTGAAAATGGTGGAGGTGGTGGTGGCGTGAAAGCCCGTTCTTATTCGTACTTCATTCGCATGCTGTTGCTCTGGAAAGTTTAGACACAATATCGCTAATGATAATTACAAGCTAAAAACTTTCCCCACATTTGCTTGCACTATCCCTATACTTATATCTGTCTGTGCATTTGCTGTTAGCTTCAGTTGGCAACACAGGCATAAATATAAAATTTTCAGTGGTTAGCACAAAAGTTCGAGGATCAAAGCCGGGGGGAGCGATAACGGATTGCGAGTAGTCTTAGTCCCCTAAATCCCTGCTACACTCCCCGCCTTTCCGTTCTAATTAAGCGCTATTATTACGGCTGGCAGTCAATGTTTATTAAGATATCGGGTATCCGATACTTGCAGCTGAGTACGAACTTGTAATCCGCGTGGGATACCGCATGATGACCTGTTTTGTGATTTTTACTTAAGTTATTATGTGTGTATTTTTTCATTAAATTAATAGAAAATATCAGATTTTGCATTACATACTCTAATTCTTTAAAATTTACTGGGAGCTGCAGAAATCCGCAGAACAAAAAACCCCAATTTAGACTTTTAGATACTCCTTTAATTGTTTTAAAAACCCTAGGGATCTCTGCAGCACAATAGATAATGTTTTACTAGAAAAAAAGCTAAAGAATGCAACGACAAACCCACAAAGAATAATGTAGGATGTGAAATCACCACTAAAACCCCTTTATCCGACCAAACTCGGGGTAAATAACGCTCATTAGCCAACGACCGAGGAGAGGCAAACAATTCAATGGCCGGCACACAATTCCAGTCAAACAACATGGCGCTAATGAAGTACAAATTGGCTAATGGGGCAGGTCGAAGCCAGAAATCGACAGCGATGGAGATGGTCTAATTATCAATATCAGGAAATTATGGGCGGAAGACAGAGACAGGCGAAGCGAGCGAGCAAGCGAGATGCAAGGGCATTTTATGTGAAAACTTTTGTGCATTTTCATGGCGAAACTTTAATGGATTAATTTACCAAAACGTTCGTGCCAGAGGAAATTGAAACATAGTGGGGTGGATGGCCCAACTCAGCCTCCGATGGTAGTGCGAGTTTTCGCGATAGGCAGACTCTCCGCCGAAGTTGAAGATTTATGGCCCACGCTGGAGACCCGAAACTCCATTTGAAATGCCGGCTTAATGGCTGCTGATCATTGCCAGAGATGGCAAAACATGGAGAGCTGAAAATTTTCATTTTTTTTACTGGCAATTCAGGCTGTTGATATTCTAATTTCATTACCCACCCGTCGAGGCAAAAGTTTTATTAACTTTTTGCAAGTTTTTGCAGCACTGGCATCATGAATATTTTATTGCATATTTCCGCACACACACACAGAGCTATGAAAAGCGCAAAAGAAACGAAAGTCAATGATGCGTGTGAGCCGGCGCGCCTTTATCAATTTAATTTAATTAAAATTAATTCACCAATAATTGACTTTTAATATGCAATCATTTGTATCAGCGGACTAGAGTCGCAGAAGGAGGCCAGCGGTTGGAGTAGCCGGCAGGCCGGAATGCCGGAATCCCGGCTGATATGCCATTAAAAAATTCTGAATTATTTAATTGCTCATTTGTCGACGCTGCATTGAGGTGAGAAATGTGAAATACGAGAAGGATGCCTGCAAAATCTGTGAAAAGAGACACGGAATGAGATGACAATCGAATGCTGTTTTCCCCGCCATAAATAACTCACCTTCAGGCCAGCCTGTAGGCTAACGCGAAAGTATTTTAAGCCAGTTACATAGAACGGCTTGCTGTTCATCTCAATGGCCAGGTTAATGAGCTTAAGCAACCGCAGATTCTCTTGGGGATTTGTGGAGTGCTCCAGTACGTGCTCCCAATGGGTGAGGTAGTACATGGAGCTCAGTGAGTCTGTCTGTTTATTAAGTAAAAATCAATTAAAAAAAAATAGGATAAGGAAATTTTATTTAAATCTCACCGTATAGGCCAAGTTCGAACCTATTTGTCCCAACGAAAGCAGCTCCACAGTCTTGGCTCCAAACCAAATGGCATAAATGTAGTTTGCCATGGGATTCTGTTGAGGAATTTTATGTTTTATATATAATAATGGTTTAATAAGTATTGCTAGTGTATAGTTAAATTTTTCTTCCATAATTCCTTACCGTATAGGCCTTAAAAGACAGCGCACACAAGAGACCCGCTGCAAAGGCGAACATAATGAAAACCCGCACCGTATACTGCGCCTCCAGTTGCTCCCCAAACTGATTGAGAGCCACATTCTTCCGCAAAGTTTCTATAATTTGATCCTTCAGCTGCTTTGCCATATGCGGACGCTCTCTGGCAGCCAGGATCCGTTGAATGGCCAATTCTAAGTCCCTTTTTAGTAGCAAGTAACTCCCGTTTAGGTGAACAATCAGTTCGCAAAGCAAACTGGTCTCGCCGAACATCATGGAATCGATGATGATGCCAACCCAGACATTGCTCAGGAGCAGAGGCACAAAGATATGTAAGGGTTCCGTATCGAAGGGAAATATCATGGAGTAAAGAAAGTCCTTCCTCTTGTTGATAATCGAAAAGACCGGAGCGATTAGGTAACCAGATATAACAGCTCCGTACATGGCCGAAACCAAACGATTAATTAACATTTGGCCATCGACCTGTCGAAACATTTCCGGCTCCTTCCGAGGATCTATGTAGATATTGGTGTAGAATCGATGCAGGAACTTCTGGAGCGGCTCGAAGTGTAAAAGAATATGAAGACTTCGGAACTGAGCCTCCACCAGGATCAAATAGGTGGGCATTCCGGTAAGAAACTCGTCCATATTCCGATTGCCGGCCTCCAAGCGCAGATACCGCAACTCCGCATCATTGTGCTGGACGAAGATAAGGCATCCCAGGACGGCCATGACCCTGTCTAGATATCGTCCCCACTTTCCCGTGCTGGGATCCAGGGGCCAAAATATGTGATTCAATCGGAACACGGCCAGAGGCCAGGCCAACTTCACCTTCTGACCGTCGGCCAAACGGGGCACGTAACGAACCATAATGAACCAGAGACTGCGGAGTAATGCCTGTAAAATAATGTTTAAACTCCGGCTTATATATGTATTATTTGCAGGCAGCCAGGATTAGAGACTCGGAGCCGAAACGATGACAGTTTCTCAACTTTTAAATGTACTCTCCCATGCGTGCAATGGCTCAATTAAGTTATTATCCTCCAGTTCCAAGCCGAACGGAAACATTTGAAAGTTTCACATTAATATTGCCTCATTTACCATGTAATGGCTTGTCCTTAAATATTTGAGACAACTTTTCCAGTGACACACCGGGGGAATTGTCTTTTATTTGGGGCTATTAAACGCAGGTAATTATATAAACAAGGAAATACTTTAGGGAACGGTGTGTGAATATTGAATTTTACATGAAAACTTTTAATAAAAATGTCTGAAAGTTAAGGAAAAATAATTACAATTCATTGCTAAACCAATATATAGCATCGTTTTTATAAAAAATTTATAGTAACTTGAATACTTATAAATTTACTTTACTTTACTTTTACAGATAACTACTAGATTACAGAGTAAATAAATTAATAGAAACACTATCCTTTTAAAATTATCATCCATAAAAGTCATATCTACGCCAAAGTAATAATCATAAATAAAAACAAAAACAAATAAAAAACAAGTGTCTTTTCTACTATTTTTTTATTATGTAAATATGTGGAATAATAAGTAGTGATAATATTGATTTATATTACATTCATAGACACAATGATTGTATATGTAGATATAAAAAAAAACTTGAATAATTGTCTGTACAAATAACTATCAGGGAATTAAATATGTGACATTTAAAACCAGGTTACAGTCTGACATATTTTTGCACTCTCCGCTCAGCCATGAACTCTCTGCTGGGGCATGAAAAGCTCAGTTAACAAATTCATAAAAATCAATTAATTCAGACGCGCAACTTTCGCACGCTTCTGCAGCTCTCCCGGATTACTCCCAGCGATGCCATTTGTCCAGGACCTCCTCCGCATCCAGCCCATCCCGGTCTGGACGAGAGATAGTGGCAACAGTTTGTGTTATGAATATTTTAAGAGGCAGCCGTCTGTCTCTCCCTTGTCTAACCGAATAGAAAAACGACAATAAGGCAGCAGAAGGGCCACAACAGTGAGGCGAACAAAAAAAAAAAACTAAAAGGAAATAAAGGACTGCGAGGAGCTGCAACTGCGGCATAGAAACTGCAGTTTGCTCGCCACATTCATCTTAATTTCCTGTCACGACAATGACAACGAGGTTCGTTGCTTCGCTCGTGGTTCGGTGGGTGTCCCAGTCGGCGGCGGTGGTTGGTTCCCTAGGCGGTCCATCACTCCGCACTCCGTACTCGGCACATCCTGGCCATCCAGCCAAGTGTGCGTCTAGCCAAGCGGCTGACCAAAGTCCAGAAAACAACAGGATCCACACATTTCACTGCCGTTCTGTATGCACTTGGCTGGCAGGATACAATGTATTGTTTATGAGGTTTGCCAGCCTTCGACTCAAAACTTTTTAACCGAGCTGAGGTGAGACTTATGCATAGTAAATAGCTTTTAAACTTTTTACTTCGCCCGATGAGGAGAACGAGGAAATAAATTTTAATTTCCCCTGCAAACTACAATATCAAAATATATTTTCCTAAATATTTGCTTGTACAATTGTACAGAAATTATTAAGGAACGTACTAACTCGACTTAGTTAAGGGACTCCTTCTGTAGTTGCCCCATCCTGGCGTTCCTCTAAACTTTTTTTTCCCGTGTTGAGCGCTTTTTAAGCCTTTGTAGCGGCTGTTGCTTTGGCTTTAGCCTTGGCATCCGTGTCTGTAGCCGTATCCCGAAACTGTGCCGGCTTTGTATCCCATAGATGGAATTGCTGGGCGGCAGCTTTCGCTCTCTCCCTCTCACTCGTCTTTGGGCATCCTTGTGCGTGGCTGTGCCAAATGCCGTCAAAAAGCAAAGGGGCCAGAAGCGTTTTGACCGGGCGTTTCGCATAAACAAGGGTGGCGCCCTCATCCGTTTCACGATCCCCTTTCCACGTCCCGCTGTCCGTTGTCCGCTGTCCGTTGTCCTTTGTTCGCCGCTCCTGCCGCCACCCAACTCTTTTGCTCGATGTTATCGCGTGCCACAGGATATTGCACTCTAAGCCAGTAGATGGCGTCATGTAAAGCTGGACAACATCCGATTAAAACTTTACGATGTGCGTGTGTCCGCCAGTTTTGCTCGTTCCTCTGTTTTTCTGCCGCTGTCTGCGAATGTGGCTGAGAACGGTAAAGGGGACACAGGGTCTCGTTGGTCAGCAAGTGGATAAATTCTCATTTACTGCTCTTTTAAGCATGCTGTTTTTGTCGCTTCTTCTTATCCTTGCTTTGCTAGTTGTACTTGGCCAGAAAAAAACCATCAGGGAATCATGGACTTGGACCTGGGCTAATAACAAATTCGAACTGATTCAATATCTAGAAGGTTGAGTTCATAAACGAAAACATACTTAAGTTACTACCTTTTAAAAGGAGGTATTTATATTTAATTCGAAAAATTAGCAAAGAAAATTGCTAAAGATCCGTCTAAATTTATAGAAACTTAGTATAAATATAATAAGATGATTTATATATTTTATATTTTTATGTAAGTATGTTTCATTTGAAAACTAAGCCTAAAAAATGTTTTTTTAACTAAAAGAACATTTTATTTATTTCATATTTTCATCATATTAATCTTATAGAATCTAAAGTACATAAGATTCAAAACTTCTTTAAAATATACAACAAATTTCAACAAATATCTCCTTAAAATGTATATTTTTACATCGCTAATAGTTTTTTCCTTATATATATTATCAATCAGTAAACATATTTAAAGCCTCTACGTTCGTTTAGTTTCCTTGTTCATAAATCCGATTCTGCAAAGAGTAGAGGTATCAATTAGTCCAGGCCCACCGAAGTCCATATAGCCCTCTGTCGTTCAGTTTCAGCGTGTAAATTGTCCACTAGTTAGGGGCACTAGCCGGCCGAAGGACGAAGGACGAGGGGCGGCCACGTTGGCTGAGTGGCAGGGTAATAGCGCGGCATGTTAAACTGACCGCAAGCATTGTTTATCATTAAGTGCGGCCCATGGGCAGAAGGACATACCATACACATACATACATATGTGGGCGAGAGACCATGGAAGAGGGCTTCAGTTCGGGATTGGGCCAGTTCCCCGGGTCAGCATGTGTCACATGACATATGTGCAGCCGGAATGGACTGAGAGCTCTTCGTCCACGGGCTTTGTCCAACATTTTTCTGGTTTCCTCTGCATCACGGTAAAAAATTATTCTTTTCTTGCAGATCCAAAAAGAAAGCTATCCCTTAAAATTTAAATTCTTTACTTAATTTAAAATCTAATGTCATATGGTTGAAATATTTTTCAAAAATATACAAAAACCATAAATAAATCCCTAAAAAAATATATATTCGCTATTAGAAAATATTGTGAAGGGTTTCAAATACATTACTTATAGTTAAAATACAAAATAGTTTTAATAATCTCGTACATTTCATTTCTAAAAACTTTTAAAGCTCATATGCTATTAATTATTGGCCGCAATTAATATCAACGATTATTTTTCGTACTGTATACCTTTTTTTTCTGCTGGTCAACATGTGTATTGTGGCTGCCTTGGGTTAATGGAGTCGTTAGTTAGGGCCACTAAAAACCAAATGAAAAGCTCAACTTTAAGTGCTCAAACATTAAATAAAGAAAATAAAATAAACTTAAAACTTTACTTTTTTTCTCATTTTACCCATTTTCGGCAAGCAATTCAGCTCTGCGCGCCTTTCGCAGCGAGTGCATGCAAAACTTTTGTAATTAGGAAGCAATGTCGGTCATTAGTGCGGCAGCTGGGGGCAGACGGGAGGGAGAGAAGCCCGGGGTAGATGGCCACAAAAAGGCGCCGGCAGTCAAAACAACAATGCAAATGTGCAGCAGCGAAAAACCCCAAAAATTTTCTTCCACATGGAGGAAGATGGAATGCACTTCCAAAGAGTCGGACGAGTCGAAATATTTGCAGCGAGATAATTACGAATTTTCAATGCGGTTGAGATAGCTGCGCAAGTTATGGCTCACACAATCATAACCTAGCAAAAGGAAATATTTTTGGTAGAATTACAAAAATGTTATTTTGTGCCAATGAAATCTGTATAGCTTCTAATTAATTTTAAATATTATTTAAAATAATAAAACCTTTCCAAATGTGTCCTAGTCCCTGCGGATTCTTTAGACCATCATTGAGACAATGAAAAGGAACCTCTACGCGACTGCGGCAATGAAGATGGCGATTGCAGCGGACAAAAAATATCAACGCAGTGGATTTTTGTCCAGGAGTTGGACAAAATCTGGCTGGATGACTGGCTCCCGGACAATTGGTGGGGCATCGGGCATCGAGCGCAATTTTAATAAAGTTTGAATGCAAAACTTTCCGATTTGAAATGCGCATAAAAGTTAACTATTTCCGACGGTCCAGCAGCAAAACTGGCTGAAAAGTGAAAAATCCGAGAATGTGTGTGAAAAAGTTGCCATTTTTGCCGCACATTGTGGTGATCATTCGATGGGCTGAGATGAAGTTTGGAGTTCAGAGTCCGGAGACCGGAGACCGGAGTCCCGAGCCGAGACCCCCGGCAAACAGCGGATGTGACGACCACGCCCCCATCTGACTGACAGAAGGCGCTGTCCTTGTCGCAGTCTCAGTCTCTTTCTAGCCATGGCCATAAATTAAAGCCAACAAACCGAGTGCGGAAGCAAAGTAGGAAGGGGAGGGTGCCACAAGCCGGGACAAGTGGATTTTCAACCATTGAATCTTGGCCAGGAATAGGGGACAGCGAGTGGAAATAGGAGTTGGAATGCGACTTAGCCAGGAACTGTGACTCCGAATGAACGGAAGCGCAGGCTGTGCTGCTAAGTAGCCCCGAGCTTCCTTGGTTAACGATCAACTTGGACACTCGCAGAAAAGAAGTTGTTAAAATAATTAAAACTATTATTTACATTACTCTTTTTATGAGGTTTTACAAGGGTTAATAGGTATTTGAAATGGAGTCCAAAAGTATGCTGAAACATCTTTCACTATCCGAATTTTATTTGAAATTTGTGAACGGTAATAATTGATGGTATACTTTTGAGATTTCTTTAAATATCTTTAAAATTTTTAGCTCGGTGGAAATTTCAATCTTAAAAGGATTTTGTCAAGTTCTGCAGTTTGACACTTCGAAGGAAAATTCTCCAGCTTTACAAGAGAAAAAATTTCGAACCTATTTTCCCTGCGCCAGTGGTAATCGCTTTCAAGTGGCATTGTAGTTACGCGTAGTTTACGCTGCCTTAACACAAAATCCTTCGAACGTAAGCTGATTTTAATTGGGAACGCTCCAGCACGAGTGTCTCAAAACACTGGGAGTCCGGGGTTTACCGAGAGCACATATTTATTTTTTTCTCGTCTTCAACGTGCCTGAAGAAAAATAATGCAAAACAATTTAACAATTAATAACATATTAAACAAAATAACAAAAGTTCATTGATACACCTAAACACATGCGTCTTATTTACACCCGTGGGCTAGTTAAATAGAATGGGAATAGAAATAGTAAACAACTCTTCGTCAACTGGCGCAGGCGGGTAAATAAAATGTATGTGCTTAGGTGCATCAATGTATTTTTTGTTTTTTCAAATATGTTATTTATAAATAATAAAGAATTAAAACGATATGTTGATTTTGTTAATGGCCTATTCGCAGTGTACTCTTTGGAAATGGCCTTGAGATTACCACCTTGGCATTGACCCTATTGTTCAGGTTATGACAGCATTTCAAAGTCTGCTAGCCGTTATCATGAATTTATACATATTTTAATGGCTCTGCATTTTATATAAATTCAAAAATTGCACTTGCCAATGCAGTCAAAAATGATTTCTTCATGGATTCACTTGTTCCTGTTGGGTAGTCTCTGCTCTGGGGTTTTCTTAGCTCCCCTAGATTCTTCACAGGATCCCGAGTTGACTGATGGATACTTTGAGGGGGATATCATTTTGGACGAGGCGCCGCGAATTAATGGATTAATGGCGCGTAGTGGATTGATAAAAGCAGAACGCCTGTGGCCTAATGCAATTGTTCCTTACAATATCTCCGAGGAGTTTGGTAAGCTACAACTTCCTCTTTTAATTATATAAATAATATATACTCCAATTACCTGAACCAGAATGATGTATATATTTTCCTGTATTATTCCTGTATTATATTTTCCTGTATATAATTTCCTTGTTTTTTTAGAGCCACCTTTCGTTGCCTATATAGAGAAAGCAATGCGTTTAATAGAACAATGCTCTTGTGTTCGCTTCGTTCCCGCTGTTAACGAGACCGCATATCTATCAGTGATCGTGTCCTCAGATGGATGCAGCGCGCAATTGGGTTATGCGAATAGTTCTAGGATCATCAAACTAATACCCATTGAGGTCGAAAGCGGCTGCTTTAAGATAGCAACCATTCAGCATGAGCTGCTCCACATCCTGGGATTCGCTCACCAGCATAGCTCCCCGGATCGTGACACTTACGTGAAGATCGTGACGAAAAATATCAAAGTGGGCAAAGAAAGTGCCTTTGCAAAAAAGTCTGCCGTTAATTTTTCAAACTATGGTGTAAAGTATGATTATGGAAGCGTTATGCACTATCGCTCTACGGCCTTTTCGAGTAATGGTTTGCCCACAATAAAGGCCTTAAACGCAGCGGGTCAGGATCTAATGGGACAACGTGTGAAGATGTCCGATGGCGATATTAAAAGACTCAATAATATGTATAAGTGTACTACTTTGACTAAAAATAAAGCTAAACGTGGTTAATTGATTTGTAAACTCGTTTTTTGGTTAATAATTGTAGATACTGCAAAACCGATTGTAAAATCGACGCGGCAGCCAAAATCGCAATATGTTTTTAAGGCTTATATACAAGCTAGCCCACGTGGCTCACTGAGCGGATCTAAGTTGGTAAATATTTAGCTAATTCACTTGTAGATTTTGCAGTATATACAATTCCCCTTTTGCTTATCACCAATCAATCACAAGTAGGTGGTTTTAAAGCCTCACGATTTGCGATAATTAAAAAATTATAAGGTGCTAATGCCATTTAATTCAGTCGAAAATGATTGCTGGTTGGATCCACTTGTCCCTGCTGGGCATTCTTTGCTCAAGCGTGTTTTCAGCTCCCTATAATACTCCACATGAGGAAACAGATCCCGAGCTGACAGCTGGATACTTCCAGGGCGATATGGATGTGGATTTTACCCGGAACGGACAATTATCGGAGACGAGGCGCTGGCCAAATGCGACCGTTCCCTACAAGATTTCCGAGGAGTTTGGTATGACATCAGAAAAAAACCTCTCAGGAGAAATAGTTTATATTCCTAAACCTTTTTAGATGCTCCCCACGTGGCATATATTGAGCTGGGCATGAAATTCATCGAGTTAGCCTCCTGTATTCGCTTCGTGCCCGCTGCTGAGGATGCTGAGGATTATGTTGCGGTAATCACCTCCACCTCTGGATGCAGCTCCAAAGTCGGTTATCAACCGGGTGAAAGAACGGTGAAACTGAAGCCGGGAGAACTGGACAGCGGCTGCTTTAAACTGGGAACCATCCAGCACGAGCTCCTCCATACCTTGGGCTTCCATCATCAGCAGTGCTCCCCGAATCGGGATGAGTACGTCCAGATTGTGGAGGAAAATATCTCCGAGGGCCATGAGAAGAACTTTGTCAAGTACGAGGAGGATGATGTAGGGGACTTCGATCAGCCTTATGACTATGGGAGTATTTTGCACTACAGCTCCCTGGCTTTTTCGGTGAATGGTGAGGCCACCATTGTGGCCCTTAAGCCAGAGGGTCAAGATTTAATGGGTCAGCGTCTGATAATGAGTGCGACCGATATTAATCGACTCAATACCATGTACAAGTGCCCAGTGCCATTGTAAAATTTTGTAATAAAAATATTTTATTTTCCAACAAAACAGTCGGTTATTCTTATCAGCAATTACAATCTTTTATACAACATTACAAAATCGATTTTCTTAGATTTAAGTTCCTTTAATATCTATTATAATTTTTCAAGCTAACATTAATTGTTGCTTATCTACAAAATTTATAAATCTATAGGTTTTATTCGCTGATCCCCTAAATGTTTGAGGTTTTATAGGTTTTATTCGATGTAATTGTCAATGAGTTTTGTTCTAATCAATATTAGCCAAACGCTTATCAATAGAAATTATAAGCACTTAACAAAGAAAAAGCGATTAATGATAGGTTTACACCTGACAACTGTTTTTAAAGGTAAAATTTCCTATACTTTCCCTTGACATTTCGGTAGTTTTTGCTACGATTTCAGCTTGGAACATATCTGTATCTGTGTACTTAAAGATAGCAACAAGTCGAACTACTTACCTTATCTGTTACCTATTTTATAGCTCTGCATTTTCCAAACAAGTGAAACTTCCAACCGAAAAACTTACGCTCTTTCACCTGGGCACAAGTATGTATAGCCGCCGCATCAGCTGATTAGATAAAACAAGCGAGGTTTATCTTATCAATACTGGAAGTGTACTTGTAGGGTAGTCCGTCACAGGGTGTATTACTTTTGGTAAAATGTCACGCAGACTTATCATTACATTTTTATTAAGATTTTTAACAAAATAATGCAAAGAACAGAAATAAGTATTATTAATACTGCCAAAAAAAAGAAAGAAAATCTATATAGAATAATAAAATGTGGAGAAAAGTGTAAGAAAATATACATTTCGTTGTATAATAATTATAAAATAATCAACAAATATTATAATTCTGAATAAAATCAAATCAAGAGTCTTTCTTTATATATAATATTTTGTTATATTTCTTAAAAGAGGATATAAAATATTAAATAAATAATTAATTAATCACAACGTTGCCTAAACTAATATAACATCAGACTGGAAGGTAGGCCATCAGTTAGTCATGGCCTGAACTCAGAGACAACGTTCAGTCAGTCGAGAATTACCGAGCATTGCCAAAGCAAGCGCCTCGAAAATGACGAATCATTAATTCCAGTCGAAGAAAGTAATGGTCAGCATATGGCTCTGCAATGTGTCATAAAGCCCAAGATGTGGTTGGGCCTTAAGCAAATCCTGCTCTACGTGGGTCTCCTGCTCTGCGTCCTCCTTCAGGTGTGCAGGAGCAAGACCCAGCTACAAATGTTCTGTCCCACCGTTTGCCACTGCGATCTCCACGCCCAACGTAATCGGGCAATATGCAGGTGAGTTCTCTTGCGGATCCACTTAGGGGTCTTTTTGTATTTATTATTTATTATTTTTTCCAGTGCCAAGCGCTTGATAAGCGCCAATATAGAAATGCCAAAAACGGTCGAGTTGTTGGATTTGAGCTACAATGATATAACCAGCATTGACGATGACTCCTTCAAGGCAAGTGGATTTATATTGATTTATATCTTTCCAATTATTTATATATATTACGTAAAAATAGTATATTAAAAAACTTGCCATTCTTTTGAACGATGACGAAGACTATTAAAATATTAACTGCGTGTTATAAAAAACTTTACTCACAATTCTACTTCGCAAGGAAGAAATGAAACTTATCGTAATAATGAAACATTTTTATTTACTAGCTGAAAAAGCCCCTTAGTTATCAAAAGTGTTTTTTTATTTTTTATAATATTTATAATCGAAGAAATGTGATAAAAACTCTTGATTGCATTTATAATTAAACTATAAGAAGAACCTAAAATATTCAAGGTAAAAGCTACCATTTAACAAACTCATTCACTTAGTTTTATTAATTTGTCTTGTAAAATTATTTCACAAGTATTCTTGCTTAGTTTTATAATTTATATATTCTTAAATTTAAATTTTCTTATAAGTATAATAATTTAATAACTTAATTTTAATCCCACAGACCACCATTCACCTGCTCAACCTTACACTGGCCCACAACGCCATTAGCACTTTGTACGGCGATGCCTTTGCGGAGTTGCACCGGCTGCGTTATCTGGACCTTTCGTATAATCGCCTGGAACAGATCGATGCACATATCCTGGAGGGCAATGGTCAACTGATCCATCTCAATCTAGAGGGCAATAAGCTGGCCACCCTGGGAAGTGGCCCCATTTTGAGGAGTCCGTCCCTCCGCTCACTCAATCTACGCAATTCCCAGGTTAATCAGTTGGGAGTGGAACTGCTGAGTGGACTGCCCCAGTTACGACAGCTGGACTTGGCCCAGAACCTCCTGTTGACGCTAAGTCCTGGGGATTTCCATGCTCCTCGATACCTGGCCTCGCTGAATGTGGAGGAAAATCCGTTCAATTGCGATCGGGCTTTGGCCAAAGTGGCAACCGGATTACGACAACGTGGAGTGGCGCTCTTCATGAGCGATTGTGTGGAGGCTGAGGTACAGGTGGAGTCGGAGTCGGTGGTGGAGGAAATCAGCGAGACAGCCACCATGAAGTTTGAGCGTATGGAGCATGTGGAGCCCAGCACCCAAGGACCCCAGTCTGTGCTGGAAATCTGGCGGGAACTGGACTCCAGTGAGGAGGAGAGCAGCGAGGAGGACAACGGCCAGATGTCCTCGCTCAGCGACGTTTGCGAGGGAAGTCGCGAGAAGCTCTGTCTGCGTTACCGCACCTGTCTGGAGCGCGTGAGCCACGAACTCCTCGCCGGCGGAGGTCCCCAGCTGGACGATGGGATTGAACGCACGCACTCCTACGACGAGGACGACCTCAAGCTGGCCTTCATTGTTGGCGGAGCCACCGGCGTCTGCATGGTCATCTTCATCATAACCTTTGCGCTGTGCCTCAAGAGCTGTTGCGAGATGCGCAAAAAAAGAAGCAGCGAGGAGGTTACCGATGGGGATTCAGGTAGGTCCTTTATAAAGTTAGAAGCTTAAATTTTATATCCTGTCTATTGCAGCCCCCCTGGACCCCTCGCAGGAGAGCCTGCCTACTATCCACACCTGGACGCCGCAGCGCTCACGGCATCTAAGGCGCTCGAATCCACAGCGTCCGCACAGCTCGTCCTCATCGCGTGCCATAGTCAGGCAGCCGTACGGACCGCAGGACAACTTCGTGTCCCGGCTGTTTGGACGACCAGCAAGGAGTCAGTACTACCGGACTATCAATCAAAACACGGCAACGCTCATCCGGCGCCTGAGCCGAAGCAACCTTTTCAGCAGTCGCGATCGTGAGCCGGTCACGCCAACAACGCCGCCGCCCACGACATCCACAGCCCGGTTCTACACGGATGTGGTGGAGCAGGGAGCCACAAGGCCGGAGACACCGCCTCCGAATTATGGCGACGTTGTGGTTATCGAGAATTGTGATACGAGTAACAAGTGAAGTCGCCGCGAAGGAGCCTTTATAGTTTTAGTTCTTAAATACTTTAAGATATCGCTCTTTTCCCGCTTACCTCATTTACAATAAAACCTGCGTTTAAAATAATAGCAGACTTCATATATATTAAATGCAATAAATCCATATATATCTGAGTGGGAGAATAAAATGTAATATACTATACTCAAACAATTAAGAGCCTTGCAATTATTTTATATCATTTTTCTCGCAGCTTTAATTACAATATTTTAAAATCACCAAATCTTCTCAAAAATTCACTAGATAATTTTTAAATAATCCGTTCCTCTTCCACTTCCATTAGAGCCCCCGAATATCCCTTTTGGCCAGGCCGCAACATCGTGTTCACCAAGCCCCTGGCAGAACTTTATCGTTTCTTTCCATGCCCATTCCGCTTACTCGCAAAAATATCAATTGGGGAATTCCCGCATTTTTGCTTCCTCTTCCCGTTTCTTGGATGAGCATTACTTTTACAAGACTTGGACTTGCAGCTGCAACAAATCGCAATAAAAACTTTTGACAAAACTATCAAAGTTGGCAGGGGGTATGGCAGAACCAACTGTGAAATTGCCACAGGAAAATCCCCGAAAAAAAAAATCAAGTAGCAAAAGTTTACACACTCAAATAAATGGGTGAGGCGCGCGGAAGAGCGGAGTGAGCTCTTTTGGGCACCCCCCTGCTCCGATGCTCGCCGACAGACAAATCGAAAAACACCACAAAAGGAAATAAAAACAGCACAAAAAATGCCATAAGAATAAAACTGCAAAAACTGTATGAGAAAAAAAAGAACGGCAAACCCAACAATTTGCACTGCAAAGCGGCAAAAGTGTCTCCAAAGAAACAACCACCAACCAGATAGGAAAAAAGTATAAATATATATATATATATATATAAATATATATGTACATATATATAAGGAATGAAAGAAAGTCCAAGTTATGTTGCAATGACGAAGAAAAAAAACGCATGTTGTGGTAAAAAACTGTATGTGCTAAGGCACTGAAAGAAGTGTTTCGAAAAGCTATTAAATAATAATATTACGACAAGATCAAAATATAAGAGAAAGAATATATTCAGTATACATTTATTCTATGGCTTAATATGATTGGATATTCGATTAAGTATTAAAAAGTTTTAATAAAGCTCCGAAAATTGTGTAAATTATTTAAAACTAACGATAATTTAAAAATGTTTAAGCTTCTACTTGATCTATTCCATTTGAATATTTCAAATAGTTTCCTGTTTCATGAATTATAAATGGGCAATATATTTTTTCACACATTTCCATATTCATTTTTCCAATAACAATGTTAAGGCATTCTTTGTTTTTTTAATTTGTAGCTGGCTGGACAGCAAATTCCTAAAATATTCCTCTGTATAAGCCAGAATACAAATTCTGCTGACATTTTCAACGTAACTTCACTCCTTAATTCATCCTTCTTTTGCCAGTTCGTTTGAAAAGCAAATTTGCTGTACGGCATCTTCTAGTGTTCTGTTGTTAAGTGTTTGTCTGGCTGTCTATCTATCTATCTATCCAAACGTATCTGTGTTTTGTGGTGCCAACTTTCATTGCACTGAGCTCCGTAGCTCGTCGCTCGTCGCAGCGGAGCACAAAAGTTAACGTATCCTGGGACCAAAGTTGCGTTGTCAACAACCAAAACGCAGGAATACCAAAAAAAAAGTAGCATAGGAAATGGGGGATCCAAATCGAGGAAGCTCAACTGGAGAAAAAAAAATGCTCACCATGAGACCGGAGAAGGGAACTTACACAGCTACAGAGCGTGAAAAAATATCTAAATCCAACATTAATGAAAAACTTTTTGCATAATCCACGAAGAGCAGCAAACCGAAATCAAACCCAACTCCCTGCCGGCCCCCATTTGAAAATGCAGCCAAGCGAAATCCTTTGCGGGAAAGGAGGAACTCCCCGTCGAGTGAATAAAATGCAATAGAAGAGGACCGCAGGATAACAAAGCAACAGATTCCGCTGGGAGGCTGCTGGGAATGGGATTTTTGAGGCATTGAAGGACACGCCAAGCGGCTTAAAAGGTGCTGAAGGTTACACCGCCACAGCGAACGAAGTAAGTGATGAGATGGCTCAGACTTTCGGGGTTTGGGGAGTTGCGAAAGTCGCACTAAATCTAAGCCACGGCTTAGAAAAATGGAGAGAGTTCGATTTGAAAGGGGAATCTGTGGGGGAAAACTGATTGGAAAATGGTTGAAAGAAGATCAAACGCTTTGAAAGTCTATTGTAGAGCGCTTTGTTATTTAAAGGGTTGACTTTATTGTAATAAAAAGTAGTCAGTATTGCTAATAAAATATAAATTTAAAGGTGAGACTGATTTTGATAAAAAACAATTTTAAAATCGTATGATTTTGTTTTAAATAATAATAAAAATTGATTTTAATTGCAATTATCTTTCTTTCATTTTTAACTATTTTGCAAGCATTTTAAAATTATTCGATTGATTTTTACGAGCTTAATTTTGCTATATGATATAGTGTTATAATATTCCCTACAAATATTTAATATAAATTAAACAATGAAATAGTTGACAGAAATTCAGAGCCCCGCTGACTTTTCATATTATTCCGACACATATTACCTTAATATATCGGGTTGACTCCCTATCGATATAAGCTCGTTATCCCTTTTCAAGAACCCTTACCCTCAATCTAAGCATCTGTGTGTTCATAAGTTTCAGTTACCCGTGATTTGTTTGCCGAGTGTTAAATGGCTACATGGCCATTTGCCAACACTTTGTCCGCTGCAGAGTAAATAAATTAAATTCTTATTTGCCGGCGTTCGGTAGGGACTTGCCCTCCGGCTACGGGTTCGGTGTAAAAGTTTCAGCAGGCGCCGGACACGGTGGCCGTGTCGCCTGCGACTTTCGTCCTGGTCCTGTTGCCAACTCCTGCAAAGGCGTCGTTGCCGTGTGTTGCAATAACAAACTCATGCTAATTGCTTTGCTAACAAGTCGCAGCGACAGAAACAGGAGCAGTAACTGTGCAACAGCAAAAGCAAAAGCAAAAGCAGCAGCAGCAATATCAACAGCAAGTTGCACTGACAATAAGAGAGCAGAAAACGCAGCTAGGACAATAAATATCAGCTGTAACTGGGAAGGAGCTAAGGAGCTACAAGTCCTGGCTACCTTTAATTACGGTTTCGCAGGACATCAGACCGCACACACACACACATGTTGCTAACTAGTTGCACATGGCACATATACACTCATGACACGATTGACCTCTCGCCTTCGGGATGTAGCCGCTACCATTTCCTCGACGTGTCTGGACAGTGTCTGCTACGCTGGAAAAAAGATTGGAACTTATTGTAAAATCTAAATAATATATTAGTCTGGAATACCAGATATAAAATAAACAAATCAATTTTCTCTTACAGTAAATATTGTTTTTCTCTTTATAATATTGAATATAACATAAAAAATATATTATATTCGATGTAATGATTAAAAAAAAATATATATTATATTCGATGTAATGATTATTATGATAAAGTACATTGTTTTTTAGTTACATTCTCTCTGTGCAACTCCTCCTCATTGAGTCGGTTTATAGAATTTGCACACGAACTTGCGATAATTGCTGGGAAATGAAATAAAAATGCAATTAAAGCCAGTGACGCCGGAGAGAGTGAGAAAGCTGTGAAGCGGCATCCCAGCTCGTTGAAATGAGCATTCAATTAAGCGGCAGCCAACGAGCTGAGAGAGCGTGTCCTGGAATGGGAGTGTCCTGTTTTCGGTCTCCCTCCCTCTGTCACGGCCATGCACACTTCACGGCGACAACGTGGAGGGCGTTTAGAAAATGATTTTTATCTTTATCAAATTAGAAAACGACAACAGCAAGCAAAACGGGACCCGTTCAACGGAATCCTGACTCCCGATCCCCGATGCCTCCGGCTTTCAGCTATCCAGTGAGTCGTGTCTTGGCAGTGTCGTAGCAATTAAAACTCTGCCATGGCATTGTGTAGATTACATCGCCGGCGATTCTGGGGCGTATCCCCTGGTCAGTGGGCAAATGTTAAATGCTTTGAAGTTTATTTCTAGATTTGCACGACTGCCCTCGGTGAATCTATGTGGGAGTATATGAATGGCAATGGAGGGACCAAATGGTCGTGGGCGGGTACCGGCATCAGGAGTCTGCTACTATTTGAAGATTACATTTGTTTAACACATCCCCGAAGAGGGTGTTAACTGAAAGTAGGTGGCTTAATGTTAAGGCGATATTAAATAGCATTTTACAGTATATTTCTCCTAATTAAAAAAATGTTTATATCGATTATTTTATACATCTAGGTTCTTTAAAGACCCTCAAAAATATTAAACATTTCAATATTCCATATTATTGAAAAATTTAATATAAATTAGGGAATAATAATATTTAAACATAAAATTATCATTTAAAAATGATTATATCATACTCAAATCCTTGTAATAAAAGTAAAATTTAATAATTATTAATCAATTTGCGTCTTTACAAGCCACAAACTATTCAAAAACATTGACAACTTCATTCCTGATCGACCTCTAGTTGGGTTGATAAATACTCTCACATTTAATACATTTAATTTGGTATGATAGCCGCAATTACTCTCTTCTTTCCAACATCCTTTTATAATTTCCGTTTTTACCTGGTTTACTCCAAAAACAACAAAATCGCTCATTTAGACAACAATTGCTGCTGCCTGTTGCCATTCGTGTCGTTCCTACAATCTGACAATTTATCCCTGGCGACAGTTAATTTTTAATTTAATGTACGTCTGCTTGCTGGCACACAAAAGCCCAGTTCATTGCCTCATTCGCTTTCTTAATGCCGTTTGGTGACTGTTTTCAATTTACATGAACAGGTCACAAAAGGACCCCCTCACAGGCAAAGGACTCTCCCTGGTCAAAAAACGACATTGGCGGCATTTTACACGTGACAGGTGAGTGCGGGCGGAGGAGGATGAAGAGGAGGCCCCTGGCCAAATGCGCCCTGGGGACCCTCGTGTTTTTTCGCTTTTAGCCCCAACTTTTTCCCCCCAGTAACTCTGCTAAACTTCCACTAAACATTTGCCTTCAATTTTGCGGCGCTTTTTTTTACGCTCTACACTTTTTGCCTTCGAACTTGTTTGGCAGTTGGCTGTCGTTTCTGTTGCTTTTTCTGCGGCTGTCTCTGCCATAGTCGATGTACTAAACATTTTTTAATGGCTTGTTTTGTGGCCCAAAGTTGTTGACTGGTTGACTGGCCAGCAACCTTTTAATGAGTTTGTTTCCTCCCAGAAAGCGGTCTTTTATTATTCACAGCTTCATCAATATTTTTGTGACTAAAGGAAATCATAAAAAGGAAGGCAAGACTAGCTAGAAAAATACGAGGAATGAGAAAATAAAGTTATGGGAATTAGGGTCGATTTTTCAAGAGAAAGTTATATGTAGGATAACAAGAAGGGGAATATTTTATAACTTTGAAGTTACTTATTTATTCAAGCACTCTTTATTAGAATAAACTAAACAAAAAATGTTTAAAAGTATCTTCAAAATACTGAAAGCCTGAACTAATTATTAAAAACGTACAGTATATAATTAGGACTTAACAAATATAGTTTTAGAATATAAATTTAAACACATTTTCAACATATTTTCAAAATTTGTTCAAGCCAATCTTGGCTTCTGGTAAAAATCATGAAACCTAAAGCCTGCCTGTGATCGTACTGAGCTAACAAAGTATTGGCCGTTTTCTCGTATTAACCCCTGAGTGCTGCTCGGCTCATTAGCTGCCATTTTATGGGCATTTCGCAATTTTGTTTGCTCAATTTCATAAGCAATTGTGCATCGCACTGCAATTGCATCGGCTTCTTCCGTGCGCGCTTAAGTGTATGCAGCTCACACGGACACATGTACAACACAAGAGATGCTAATGTATGCCAAACGCACACACACTCGCACAGTTTTGAATTTCAAAATGGACGCAAACGAAGTTGCCGCTCACAAAAGCATGGTGCACAAAAGCAGCACCAAAGTTGCTTCTCATCACGAACAGGCCCGGCGTTCTTGCTTTGCTTTCCTTTGGGCCGCGGATGTGTGGAGAAAGTTTATCGGGCTCTACGAAATTTTTCTCCTTCTGAACGCATCGCAAGATGTGCAATTTTTTCATCTATTCAAGGATTCAGAGGGTAAATCGCTGAAAAAAGTCTTTTAGGCGGGAGAAAGGAGTTGAAATTAAGAAACATCAATTCGTTCAACATAATCTTACAAAAAATATGTTCTTATTCATCATAAATTTGTATTTGTAAGTTAACATCATGAGAACCCTTTAACAAATATTTATTTAATTTAAAAAACAGGTAATGTGTAGAAAATGCTCAAAAAATAAATTTTTATTTGCGTTAATTTTATTTAGGGTTTGCAATCGAAAAGTGTACTTAAAATAATGAAACGATTTTATTTTTAACAACCAAACCAGCTCTCCGGAACCGAATCATTGTAAAAGTTTTAGCTGGAGTTGCACTCGCCTGATTTGCAGTTGGTTTGGCAAAGCGGTGTTCGCTGGGTGAAAATGGAAAAGTGGAAATGGTGGTCTGCCTTGGATGAAATGTGTGAGAAGTTTGTGAAGTAGTTTCAGGTTTGTTTGCCATGCATCATAAATCCATTTTGTGACCGCAAACGTTGGAGCCGAGCTAGGGAAACTCCTTGGGCCGGGTTCGGGTCAAGTGGACAAAGTGGTCAAGTGCCTGATTAGCCTTTAATTTGAGGTCCTTTGTTAATTTAGATCCGGTGGTCCTGCCAAGGGAGAGGTCATTGCAGATGGATGGCTGCCAGTTGCCCGCTAAAAGCACTTGTTCCCAGTTCAGGGACAAAAGTAATTATTCGGTTAAGAGGGGTTCGTCCCAAAACGCTACTGCTGCCGCCGCCGTCGCTCCATATCCATTCAATTTTCGGGACACGAGGGGGCGTGGTCGTGTTGTGTGCTAATTTCCGGTGCTCATATTTGGCAGACAGTCACGCCCACTTACACAGCAGCAAGGGCAACAAATTGCACCACATCCTGCGACGACGCCGACGATGACGTTGGTTGATGTTAATGATGACGTCCAGCGATGGCAATGACGATGCCGTTGACCAAGCGATTGCAGTCTGTGCACAACAACAAAAATATATAAACAGCAATAAGACCAGAGAAACAATAGCCAAGAGCTGACACCCTTGTACAGGCCAAGCATAACATACTAAATTTATTATACTCTTTATTACCTACCATGCATTTTTGTTCCTTATTTATCTATTTTAAAAGAAGGCTTTTTGGGGAATATAAATAAAATATGTTATGAAGAAACATTATTTAAATCCATTTTGAAAATATATTTCCTTCTGTACAAATTTATTTCAGTTTTCAACTTAAAAAAATGTAATTCTGTGGCACCTAAGCTGAGGCACTATCGGGGCTTGCAAATATTTCAATTGTGCTTGGCGGACCATAACTTTCCCGCCTCATGAGTCACGAGTAACCCGAATGCACAGGAGTCGTTGCAAAAACAGCCATCAAATGCTCATTCAATGCGCAGCATTGTCCTCGTTCCTCGTCCTTTATCCTGCCCTCCGATTTGGTGTTGCTGCTGTTGTCGTCTGCCCGTTGTCCAGTCCAGGCAGGACTGGACTCCCTCCCTGCCCCCGTAAGTGTTTGCAGCAATCAGTTATGACCCTTTTGCAACAGCAGTGCGGCGCCACCAACAACAATGCACATTTCAGGCATCCTTGGCAACTTGCTTGCCCACTTCCTGTGGCGATTGTCAACAGAGAACGTCGGTTATGTTCGCTGCTTTTTTTTTTTGCACGACTTTTTCTTTGGTTTTATCCTCGACGGGATGATGTTGGCAGCCTCTATAAATCTGCACAAATTGGCAGCCCTGTGGCTGCATTAAAAAATATTTTATAAAAGAGCAAAAGTAAATAAATACAGCGAAGGCCAAGCACATGTTGCCAGTCAGTTCTTTATGCCCGATTTCTCCCCTCCCGGTGGTTTTTTTTTTTTTGTTTCCCCCCTCCCCCTGAACATCTGTTTGTTTATTTATGCTTGCAACGTTTATAAATCGCTTTCCAAAAATACAAAAAGCAAAAAGATGGTGAAAGAAAAGGACAGCACAAGGCAAAATCTGTAACTGACCAAGCGGAGACACATCCTTGCCCACCGAAAGGTAGCGTCGAACAACGTGGCGTATGCGCGATGTCCTCAATTGAGTTGTCATGGCTGGCTGGCTGCACTTTCGACCCCCTTTGGGAGTCACCCTCGGCGTCTTTGCCGTGTGCTGTGCTGACCACACAACTTCATAAATCAGTCGACAAAACCGCATCGAACGCTGGCGTTTTGATGACCTTATTACTTGTCAGCCAAGAGTCGCAATTCCATGCAGCTAAGCAACTGTAAATATTTAAGCAATGCACCGTGGTACAGGTACTAAACGATTGTCGATTTCAAGAAGATTCTCCAGAAAATGATTGTAACTAACAATTAATAATAAAAACAAAGAATTTTAAGGCATTCCTTCATTAGATTTCAAAACGATATTCCTGTCTTAAGTAGATTCCTGTTTCTTTTAAGAGATCTTTCACCGGAATATCGTATTAAAAATTAATGAAAATATTCATAAAATTCATTTTGTTAGATCATTTAATGTTGTTTCTTTTATGAGTCCATCTCTTTTCTAGGTATCATTTCTTTTTATTAATTTATCTAATAAATGCTTGCAGGGAAAATGATTTTGTCTCTGCCTTATTTTGGCCTGTTAATACATTGAATATTATTATATACTTTCATGAATTTTCTTCCAAAGGTATCACCATATGTCAGAGCCTAAAATTAGTTAAGTAACTAATAATTAAATTAACCATAAAGTATAAATTAAACCCATTAAGTGCATAACTTTATACTATATCCATTTAACCAACTAAACACAATACTTTGAATACCTTTATCTTCACAGCCTTTATCATTATTTACAAAACCACTATATCGAATTGAGAATTATGAATCGCTCCTGAAACCCACTGTGTCCCGCAGGTGCACTTGCTCGTTGGCCATTGATTTGGCTCGCTTGGAGTGGTGCTGGCTCACCTCGTTGCGTTTGGCTTCGGAATCGAATCACGCGCCTTCCGCATCGCAAATATTTGCCCACTGGCGATATTTCATTTGCCATCCCCGACTCCGAGACGGAGGAGAGAACTCATAAATCTTTGAGGGGAACCACCAGTAACGAACGATGGGGGTCGATGGGCAAACGAATGTAATCGGGAAAAGTTTCCCTTTTTTTCATTGATGGCTGAGCCACCTAGGCAACCACTGAAGGAGGAGCAATCGTTAGACTGACAAACAGACATCAACATCACGTCGGTCGCGGAAAAAGACGGGCGAGAGGGAATCGAAATCAATATTTTCATCTGAATGAAAAATGACCCGGCCAGCAAGAGTGGCAAGAGGATGGAGGCGAAATTGTCCAGCATCCATAAAATCACTTGAAGCCGCCGTAAGCCGTTGGGACCCTTGAATGAAGTGCGGCCTCTCTGGGGGCTTTAGACACTGTATATATACTGGCGCGCACCAGGAACGGATGAGGCAGCTTATGTTTATTGTATTCCAGTGATTAGCGAAAATAACTCCAGCAGCTACGTGAATTTGCAAACGTCGCATAATTGATTAAACACGGCGAACGAGCGACTTAATCAACGGAGCGAGCAACATGGCGTATACGCAATACGAGCAGATAATATTCTTGAGACGAGGAAGCCGCATGCCAATGAATCTTGAGCTGATGTGATGAACCAGACCAGCAGCGACCCGAAACAGATACAAAAATATAGATATACAAACGGGGGAAGAATCCAAGGGAAAAAAAGGAACACAAAGACACCAATCAGCAGGAAAAACAATGAGGGCCCATGAAATAGCTAAGGGATGTGGCGCCAGATGAAAGTGGGCGCCTTAATAGACGGAACAGATGTGCCTTGGGATCAGGTACATTGATTATTATAGAGGCCAGGATTAGGGGGAAGGCTATATAACTCAATAGTTATGTTAATTTATATCGTGATCAATTTTGAAATATAATTTTGTATATATTTATCAAGAGCTGATTACTTTTAAATATTATTAAGCTTATGTTTATTTTTATTCCGAATAGTTATTTTAAACGTTATTCAATTAAATTGGTAGATAGATTTATCAAAAAGATATTCATTTTAATACCTTAAATAATGTCCCGTGTTCTGGTTCTTAACCCCGTTTAAGCCAAGCTCAAATTCAGTTTTTACCAACCAAATTCTTATGTGGCAGGTCCTTAATTCACTCCCCTTATTCTGCAGGAATCTATTAGTGTATCTGGGGTAAGTCACATTGACAGTATCCGTTTCTTTATCGTCTCGAGCACACTTTTACTGTTGTTTTTGTGTGTATTTTTTTTGTATTTTTCTTTGTTGCCGCTTTGGCTGCTGGTGTTGTTATTGTTCCTGTTTTGGGGCAAACTCGGCTACGTGACACTGACATGGATTTTCGAGTTCCCTACCGCCTAGGGGATGTCCTTAGAGGCACTCACACATACACAGACACGCACACGTGCTCGCTTATGAGGTGCCGTCTGCTGCCTACCCGTTCATTTGGCATGTTCGTGCCGTAAGTCGTCGTCGTCCTACTTGCACTTTGTCAATTCGCAAATCTTTTCGTACGCCATTCTTTTAGCGAATTTAGCCGCTGTCTCTTCATCATCAAAGGAAACTCTTACCAACACACACACACACGCAGGCAGGACAAGTTTGCAGAACTAAACTCGAGCAAATGTTGAGACAGGCAGGGAAATCGCTGGAACAATCCTCGAGAGCTTGAGGCATCGGCGGTCGCTAGCATTTCACAATTGTGCGAGTTAACTTTGATGAATTCAATTATTTGAGCACAACATCCTGACATCGCTATGTGCATACAGCTTTTGGCAAAATAATAGCATAGCGTTCTCCATCAATAATGCAATCGCTTTTCAATTTCATTTATTATTTATACGTAGCTGTGAGTTATTTTTAAACGCTAGTATTTCCATTAATATTTAGCTTGGCAATTTGACGGCATTAAGGATTTATGAACTATTAAAATTGGCTGGCTAAAATATGAGTTGCCATGTAGAGGGAATATTATATTTATTTGGCATTAAATTTATTTCATTAAGTATATTCTTTAACAGCTTAAATATTATGATGCCAGAAAAAGAAGGAAACCAATAACCAAATATTTACTTATATTCTTTGTTTACTACATTTATAGATCAAGTAGATCATAATTAAATATTATAATACTTAGCTCACCAAGACATGGCTGCTATTACCTTGCCCTTGGCTGTCTCCCACAGCACGTGTTTGTCTTCGCCCCCGTTCAATGAGTTTGTCCCCATCGTCATCGTCGTCGTCGTCGTGCTTAGAAGGAATTGAAATTCCCCCAAGTCCTCACGTCCCAGGACCTGCTCCCGTTCCTTCTTCTCCTTCTCCTTCACCAACTCCTGCTGCCTGTCGTCTCAATCTGTAAAGTGGATTTATTTCGACGAAATCGAAAGTTGATTTCTCCCATATCCACATGGCCGTCGCTGTGTATGTCATTGTGTCACGGCCCACTGTATTGTACTGAACCCTTTGTGCATTATCCGGTTTCTAGGGGGCGAAAACATTAAAGGATTTATCAATTTACGCAATGGAAGTTGAGCAAGTCAAACAGGTTATTCTTACAGATTTTCGCCTTATTATATAGTTTGTGGGGTTGATTGATTAAATTGTTTCCCCGGCTTTTATGCGGCCAAGTCCCTGGAGGTATGCAGCAAGAAAATTCGTTAAATTCAAGGGAAAACTTTGGAGTTAAGTAATAAGTTTGATCTTTGATTGAATTTACCCGAGAGCCATATCGGAATTGGTTAGACCTCAAAGAACTTTAGTGGCTTTTAGCGGTAAGCCGCAATAACTTAATTTAGTGCCAACCACCTTTTTTGGTAGATTATGATTTCAAAAGAATTTTTGAATACCATCTTATATAAAGTTATAAAATCTAATTTGGACGAGTTTATAATAGAAATAGAAACGTTAATTTTGATACCCTTAACTTTTGAGTAAATTAAAGTATAGTCTTAAATACTGTCTGCTATTTTATTCACATTTAAAAATATAAATTGTAGCTTGGCAGTGTAATCACTGGATTTTCATAAGTATTTCAGCCATTCTGAAACCATTTTTGAGTCAAAGTAATCCCATCAGCTCCATTTCCTAAGCCAGAACCGTCAAGTGAGTGGCCATAAACAAGCGTAAACGTAAAGTGCAAATGCAAATTGCTTTTTGTGGTTGGGACAACCAAAAACCAGATCGAGAGAGAAGCCACAATACAACTGAGGGGCAAAATTATGACACTGGCTGGCACTGTACAGATGAAAGCGCTATGAGGTCAACATATTATGCTTTATTAACGACATTCATCGTAAAAATCGTAAATGGAAATTCCAACTTGGTTTACGATTATCCTGCCAAGCAGCTTTGGTCGAGACAGAAAGGCAAAATGCCGGAATGCTTTTGCAAATTGGTCGCAAACATTGCAAACAGTTAAAACCAAAATTGGAAAAATACAGAAAACAAAAAAGATAAAAAGAGTATAGCCTGAAATGCAATTAAACGATTTCATCCATATATGTAAATGCATTGCATAATGCTCAATTGCCGGAATCCGCGGAGCCATGAGAAATGAAATTACAAAATGTAACCATCAGCAGCAGCAGATCCCAGCAACACTGCCAATTGCAATAACAATGAAAACACATCGAACCGCCAGTCCCATAACAACAACTATTAAATTAATGCTGAAAACTGAAATCAATTTATTTGTAGAAAATCATGACGCACGAGAGAGTCCCAGAGTCCGAAAAACGGACAAGGGCCTGACGTGGCCACACATTATTTAATGAATAAATCAGACCGCCGGGAGCTGTGTCGAGCAAATAACCACGACAAATAACCAAAATCACACAAAATTCAATTGCAGCACACAAAGCACACACAAAAAACCAAACATGCCTATATAGTCGTTCTTCCAATCGTTTTCACATCAATTCTCAAATACAAGTCTCCATTTTGACTGGCATTTCCACGTTTAATTAGTATGTCAAGAAAATAAGAATGCCTGTGAAATAAATCAATAGGAAATTACATTTAAAGTTAGGGATTTAAAAGAAAATATTAGAACTACAATAATGTTATGATTCATATTTCTATTTTAGAGCTAAGAAAATAAATCCAAATACGACACAACTACTCAATTTACTTATATTAAATTTGGCCTCCTAGACCTTGAATTTGCAGGAACGCGAACACACACCTATTATTTATTTATTTATTTCCCACCGTGCAATCAAATTTCACTAATTTACAAACATATTTTCCTTTTTTCCAATGGCAAATCAGTGTGTGGTGTCCGACGAGTCCCGGGAGCGTTCTAGTTGGCCAATTAAATTCAAATACATAATTGATAAGCGGCTAATTTAACGGCTCGACGCACAGAGCTACAATAATAGCAGGAACAACAACAATTGCACTGAGCGGAGTAATGACAGGAATAACAATATGCACGAAGGGTCGAATTAATGACAAGTAACAGGATAACGATTTCAGCACGAACTCAAACAGAAGGACGAACACGAATTCCAGTCTCAAGCCGAATTCGTAGGCCCTCGCAAGTAGCTTATTTGATTTGTATTTTGTTGACGCCAGTGTGTGTCCGTCCGTCCTGTCCATAAAATGTAAATATATTCTATGCCGATGCACGCCGCTTTGTTTGGCAAAAAGTTGCAGTTTCCGGTCCGAAATCCCAATTTTGTGTGTGTCTCTGTATAAATAAGTTATATGGTTTTGCCAAATTTATTTGATTACGCAATTTATAATTGCAGCTTATCCTCGGGGGAGGGTATGGGGTGGTAGGATGGAAAGGATCACGTGCCACGGGACCAGACTTCCATTTCGGCATTTGATTTGTGTTTGCCATGCGTAATTGCGCACCGGAAGTGCAGGATGGCCATTAATGATGCTTCCCGCATGCATTTTGATTTGCTTATAGTTCAGTTTAGGAATTATATCGCTACTGGCGACATCTTGTCGCCAATTTCCCAAACTAAATGGAAAATGGAAAACTGTAGGTGGAAAACTTCGATAAAAGCTGTTTGGAAAAGCTCATGTCCTTGCATTTTTTTCTAAGCAAAGCTTCTTTGCAGCCACGCACTCCGCAGTGATGTCCTTGCTGGCATCAGGTTTTGTCATTGAGGAATTTCCGCCCCAGTACGCATGCACTGAAATACAACTGAACAGGTTTTGGATGAGCTTTCAGCGTAACATGCGGTCAGATGTCAGATGTTTACCTTCGAAGGATATCCCAAAGAAAGAGGGATAAAGAGAGTGAACATGGAAAAATACTAGGGTTGTTTTGGGAATCTACTGAGATTTTTGAGTAAATTAAGTTATGATCTTGTAATAAATTAGAAATTCAAATGAAAGCAGAGAAACGGGGTTTAAAATGATATTATAAAATTATTATTTCAAGATTATTTTCGCTTTTTCCATTTAAGCAAGGAAAGTGCTTTTTATCCCTAATTCCATTAGAAAGCACTGACTAATAATACGGACTTTAGGCAAGTTTAATTTAAATTTCTTTTAACCCTAAAGCCGTGGGGCTATTTTCATACCTTATACCCAAAGGGAATTTGGGTTTTATGTCTTAGAGAACTCAGAAAATGAATGTAAAAGGCAGAAGGAGGCATCTCTCACGCCATGAAATATATATAATATCGGCATCACCAGACGAGTAGATCTAGCCTTCTGTCCACATGACACAATAAGTCTCGTAGGCTTTGTTAAAGAGTTATAGTTACAACATTTTGTGGATGACATTTTTCTCTTTTTCTCTCAGGTTAAGTTTAAAACAGAGCTTCTCTTTTCATTTAATACATATATCTTTAGGGACTAGCTATTTCACAATCGATCCATCTAGACTGTAGCTTTCTTACTTAATTACGAAATTCCAGCTGATTCCCAAATCGTTAGCGATATACAAAGTGTGGCTAGCCCAGTGCCTTTCCCCTTGCCAAGTCTCCAAAAGATGGCCAAAAGCTCGGGGTAAATACCACCCCGGCCACCCGCTGGCCAACAAATCAAAATCGATGCCACAACCGATTCGCTCTCGTTGTTTGGGGACTTTTGGCTAGTCTCCCGATTGGCCAAAGCTTTTTCCTCGCTGCTCCTTGAGCGTGTGGGCCAAAACGCGAATGAACATCGACCGTGGAAGTTGACTGCTGAAGTACAAAGCGCTAGGCTGAAGGTGAATGGGCAAGAAAAATTCTAGAGCTGCATAGAGAGTGTGAAAATCCATGGGAAATCCATAAAAAAAAAGCACAAATAATCAAAGAAATTGAAATAAATCATTGGTAAAATGCTAGAAAATGCCGTGAAAGTGTTTTCCTATTTGTTATATAAATGAAAACGCCATCGAAAGCACCGAAAAGTGTTGTGCGCGTGTGTATGTGTGCGTGCTACTCTGTGTCGGTGTGTGTGTGTGTGTGTCTGTAGCACGCGCTTACAAAAAAAAAGGAGAACATTTTTTGTGTATCAGAATTTTTCGTGAAAAAATGGCACCAGCGCAAGAAAATGTTAATTGAAAATTCCCAAGTGCAAGACGAATAATGAAAGAAGCGAGTAAAATGGGCTATCATTGAAAGTGAAAACGCATGTGAGCCACTTGCTGGGATATTGATTTTTCCACATGATTTCTGTGCTCGCGTCAAGCCAGGCAAAAACCCGAGAGTAAATTATATACACAATGTCATTTTCGTGCTAAAAGAAGTATTTTAATATTTAAAATTAACCTAATAAACAAAATAAAAGTCATAAAAAAAGGATTTCCTCATCAACTTCAAGTGTCTGAGTGCGAGAGAAAGAGAAAAGCTCAGAAACAGGCTAAAAGGACAAGAAAAAAACGAACGAAATGGCCCTAAGAAAATCTCTATCCTGAATTTGCTTTCTTTGAGGGAAAAGCGAATTTGCCAACCCCCGCCCTCTCTCTCCGCCCACACACGCTCACACAGACACACTCGCACGCACACTCACACACCCGCACACATAACCTTTTGAGCAAAGAGACACACACACACACAAATTCGCTCTATCAATATTTACGCATACCATTGTATTTTGATATTACGTATACGCTCAGTTTCTCTCCCGCTCTCTCACTCTCCGTATTTCTCTCTCTCTCTCTCTCTATCTTGATTCCCTCTCTTCGTTCGCGTCTGACTGGAAAATACACCAAATATTTAAATAAATTACACTTAATCAACCAATTAAAACCGAAAAGTATACGAAATTCATGTGAGACTAGCGAGCAGCGGCCTCACTAGCCACAAGCAGAAAAACAAAAAAAGAAAAAGAGGAGACCAGGAGAACAGGAGCAGGAGCCACACCGCACCCACACACACACACAAACACAACGCCAGGACCCGCATCATCATCCTTCCTGCCAGGCTGCCGCCGCACCACCATCCCCAGCTCTGCTTTGCTGGAGTCTCGCTTCGTTAAACGCTGCTCAAAACCCATCATCTAACTAATAAAGCGGGCGATAAACAAGCACATTAAATACCGAAGAAAGCGAACCCCAACTATTACGGCTAGTCCGATTGGAAATATTGACAAAATTGTCTGATTAGGAGGTGAGTTTTATCGGTTTTATTGCAACAATGTAGCACACTTTTTGGGGCTCTGCATTCTTCAATTTGTTTGGAAATGGAGATACATTCGTAATACAATATTAATAATAAAATATTTAGTTAGAGAATCCTAGAGTAATTTTAATATATGGATAAACTTTAGGATTAACTATAATTTACACTCATAAATAATGATTATTTGCCCACTTTTAAATCATTGAGAAATAAAATGTTATTTGATTTGCTTTAACACAGAAACTTCATCTAAACGGCTAAGAAACATTAAATATATTTAGTATAATATGTTTTTTTAATTATAACAAGAATATACTTAAAAACAGAGGCAGTTTATAACAAACTCTTTGTGAAATATTAAGTTATTCCTACAAACTTGTTTCCATGGTGAGCTCTAACCTAAAGGTCAGGACATATTTTATGTTAATTAAGTTTATTAGCTGCCAGACTGCCAAATCCGGCCCTTAGCTACATATATATCACTTATTCATTGGGTGGCCTCTTATCTTTGTCTAATAAGAGCTAAACTTGATTAAGTCTCTCTTTGGTAATTAGCTTGAGACAGCCCGAGATTGTGATGGAAGTCTGCGGCCGGCCATTAAGGGTATTGCAATAAAAATCCAGCTGAGAAGCCTGTGGGAGAAACCACACACATAATTGCCAATAATCAAGTTGAGGCCGCCCCTAAAACGCCCACGCGCACACCGAGCCTTTGACCCTTTAAGCCCGAAAATGATACTTTCGGGCACAGGAGAGTGTGAAATTGAAGAATATGAATGGAAAGACTAGTTTTTGATTTTCAAAAAAACACTTTTCAGGCAATCAATGTGAGACGACGACGGACGATTGTTCAATGAAAGCGAAAAGCATAATGATGTGGAAAATTGGTTTTTCTCCTCGGGCATTCAGTCCTCAGGCTTGAAGTCCTTCTACAACCGTCTAGCTCGGTGTTCTTCATTTTGCCTTTTCCCTTGCCATTTTTCCGAGTTTTTATTTTGTTGCCTTCTCTGGGTTATGTGCGCAGTGAGAGTTGAAAAGCGAGTGTAGATTTTCCGCCATTTGTCTCCCCCTCTCTTTGGATTTTTCACTCTCTCTCTCTCTGTCTCTCTTGGTCGGCAAAAAGCTCAACCGCTTCCTGCTCGGGAAACGGTACGGCAAGGACTCGGGATGGGGCTCCCCATGCGATGTTCGATTCGTCCGTATTACGTGCGTGGGTTCCACAGATGTTGCCATAGATTCGAAATGAATCCTTTTTTTTTTGCCAACCAACCAGCTACCGTTGTTTTTGTTTTGTTTATTCATCGTCGTAATGGATAATGGCCGCCTGTCTATCCACTCCCATCCAGCGTTAATTTGCCCTGACAGCTTGATTGTCAGCTGGGTACATCGCTCGAGAGTTGTCGGTCTGGTCGGTGGTCGGAGGTCTCCCCCACTGAATATTTGATGAAGCGAAATTATCTTATCACTTGACGAATTTACCCCTAATCTACAGCCAATTGTTGATTTTTTCCCCCTTCGATTTTTCCCCTCTCAGTGTGTCACTGCAATGCAACAAACACCCACACAGTCGCCGCACTATCAGATTTCTGATTTCTGCACCACAATCCGCCCACAAACAGTCTATATATAGAGGGCCAGACAAAGGTCATAGCATTGAAGTTATTATCAGGAAAATAGCTCGAAAATTATCTTTAAATAATTGATTAGGGCAAAGGACACACGAACTGATTTTAGGTACTAGCCACCATTTTTGAAACTTAAATCAAATCAAATTGTAGTAATTGCATTCTAAATTTTTTATTTACTTCTTGTAAATTGCAAGAGTAAAATCCATTATATGGATAGAAAATAATTTAATGAAAGGAATAGTATACAGCATTTCAAAAATTTGTTTTTTACATATTTTGTTTTCCAAAAAGGTTGCAAATCGATTAATAAGAATGTCTGTAACTAAATCGTAATTATTATAGAAATAATATATAATAACATAATAAATATTTCTTTACTACACGAAGTTAATTAGTATGAGCTGCCCAGACTTTCGGCTATTAAAATAAATATACATATATTCAATCCACCATTTTATTCTTAGGAGCCCACTTTATTTTTTTAACTTTAAATAGTAAACACCAACGCATATTTCCTTTGACAAAGTAACCAATTCCAATTTAAATGGAAATTAGCTTCACTTCCGACTACTTTTGATCTCCAATCACCATTTATTCCCACATTCTTTTGCTCAATTTCAAAATGTACTTGCCACTGTAATGCCCTTAATAAAAATACATTCCGCCCCTTACTTATTACACTTCTGACAATTACTGAAAATGTTTTCCCATCAATTGGGCCCTCAACAATGGACTCACTGACCATTTGAGCTTTTTTACAGGCCCTCGAAACGAGTACGAACGAGTACTTGCAAAAATACACAAATATGGCAAGCAGCTGTTGAGGCCATAAAGGAAAATACGCCTTTCGGTACGAACTGCGTAGTTTGTTATTTTGCTGCCACTTTTTCGGACCCAGACAAGTGGGCACCGCAAAAATTACCCATCTGTCCGGTTGACCCGTGCGAAAAGAGTTCCACGAAACTTGGCAGAATGACAAAATTTTTTGCCACCGCGATGACATACAATATTTTGTGACCTTCTTATCCCTGTGGCTTTTGCTCGTTGCACATCTTTTCTTATTAACCTGCAGGAATGTGTTTTTTCTTTTTTTGTGGCTCTTATGGCAGCAAATAATTCAGACCAGGATTTCTTGGTGCATTAATAAAATATGCCCAGCAAAGTGCTTTGGCTTTGGCTTTAGCTCCGGTTCGGGTTCAAGTGTCCTGGCCTCTTCCTGTTCGTGATTGCCATTTTCCGGGCGACTTCCAGAAGGTGTTTCTGATTGTTGCGTGTACATTTATTATTGATGAGCTTCCCTTGGGTCCGGAAAGTTCCGCTAAGTGTTTGTCCATTTTATTTTTCTGCCACTGGGCTGCAACGCAATTTATTTGCCGATATGACCCGGGAAAACTCGTGGCACTTTCTAGCTTGCCATTTTTTATAGCTTCTTTTCGCATTTTCCTCTTTCTTTCCATGAAGTCATTTTCTGGCAGCCTCCCCATAAAAGAACTTGTCCTAGATGCACTACAATTTATTGATTTGTTGGCCATTTATTTTACCGCAGCTGATGGCTTAAAGGCGTGGTTGAATCAGTCTTCGTCTACCTACTTATTAGGAAGTAATATAACTATCACTACTTTGGTTCTTAAGAGGGTAACTAAAATTAATTAAAGATCATTTAAAAGCTGAGACTATAAAGAGCAAGAAATTAGTTTTAAGAACCAGTATTTATTACTTCATTTAAAAACTTATTTAGCTGCTTACCATATATGTACATATAAAGCCTCCAATGAACTCCAATAAACTTTACAAAATGGAGAAATACTCCAAAATATAAAAAACTTCAAGAATTTAGTTGCCTTTAAGGCATGGTCACACGTCTGGGTGATAATTCCGTGAATTAAATAAAAAATTACGTTCGCCTCGAGGTTAAACAACCCTCACAACATAATTTCGCATACTTTCCATGCAAATTGTATTTTGGAGCAGCCCGCAAAGGAAGTCCTTGTTAGACAAACACAGAGTTTGCATTTAAATTTTCTACGCGCTTTGCCACCCACAACATTTGAATTTTAAGCATATTTATGGGGCCGAATAAACAAGCTGCCTGCGGGCTTTTCATTTAAGCGGCTCCCAGAGTTTCGCCAGCTTTTTCCGTCGTGACTGTGAGTGTGCCAGGGTATAGATGTCCTTTGACGTCATTTGCCAAGTAAACACAGCGGCAATTTGAAGTCACTTTGGCCCTATATTGAGCTCCTACGCCAGTTCTCTGGTTTTTGTTGTTTTTCGCCCAGCTTGTTGCGGGTGCTCTACGTTTTTCCTTTTATTTTCCTCACTTGGTGCCTGAGTGGTTGGGAGGTTGGTTCGCCATTATAATTTATCTTTGGCTGTGGAAGCTTTATGAAAAACGCGACCGGCTTAATGGAATTCCGCGAACAAGAGGTGAAAAGCGGCGATGTGAGAGAGAACCCTGTTAAGTATTCGAAAAGGATAATCAGCTTATTTAAAGTAGGATTTCCCGAAGGTGAAATTAATTAGTTAAAAGGAAATAAGAATGATGAAATAATGGATTATTAGTAAACGTACTCATGATTATTTTATGATAGAGAGATTTTATGAGGGAAATAGTTCATTTTCAAGGTTGACAAAAATAATTTCTTTATCGATGTTGAATTTTAATATACAAATTTACACCATTAGCTAAATTTATAAAATTGTTCTTTGGAATTAGAATGATTGAGATTTCCAGCTTTAGATGTCCCTAATACATTGATTTCTGGATCAGAGACTCAATAATTCATTTTCATTTAAAAATAACATTCACAGAATCTCATGAGCTGGCGTTAATCCCAGAAAATCCTGGGGATCCACAGTAATATTTCGTTTCAACAAAAAAGGCTATACCTAAATCTGAATGCTAGAATAATTATATAATTAAATTAAAATCCTGCTCTTCAGGCTAAATATACTCTTCTGTAAAATCTCCTTAAGCTGACAACATTTAAATTTATTTAGCATGAGCCAAAAAAAACGTTGAAAAATGCCATCAGCTGACACATGTCATTCAACTTTTGATGGGTCAACCAAATTGCAATTTTCCGCTAAGATCAGGGACTCAGAAATCCCGAGCTGCGACAGCTTATTGCCAATCAACGAGATATGAGTTTACTTATATAGAGCTGGGAAAGCCCCAAAGTCCCGGGAGACCGTCTCCGCGACAATGGCGGTTCAGGGTCAGTGGATGTCAGACAACAACCATAATGCAGGATCTGGGGACCCAACTCAAGCAGATGATTCCCCTTATCCATAATTAATGCGGCTCAAATTGTTAAAGTAAATGAAATGCAGAACAGAGGGAAAAAGATGGAGAAAAAACTGAAAAGCTACGAGCTGGGGCAGTGTTAATATTAATGAATTCAATTAGAGAAGAAAGAGGGCAAAATGAGAAGAAACAGGACAAAGTCGGGCCGGGGATCCCTGCCATTCAAAGCCTTCTGTGTGGGTGCCATTGTGGATACGCCATACTGTACTATATTATAGATATATGTATATGTATCTGGTGGGTGGTTGGAGGCGAGTGCGTGCCCTTGGCTTGCTAAGGATAAGCACTTTTACTTGCTGCGTACACACACATACACATAACCAGCGCCTCCCGTTTTAGTTGGCGCCGTCAGCGCATTTCTAGTGTTTCAAGGATGCGAGTGTAGGAAAAGTTGCTAACGACTTTTGTGGGATTTCTTTGTGGCGACTCTGTTGTTTTTCGCTATTTTTAAATCGCCGACAGCCTGGAAATTAACCGCACATAGCGAACATGTTCTCAAGTTGAAAAAGGAAAATATGGAGAACATTTAACTAAAGTGGAACGTTTGAATAGGTAAAGCATTTCTTATATATTTATGGTAATTTAGCCAAAGCCCTAAAATTATGTTGTTACAAAGAAAAAGTCCTATAAGACTTATAATCTTTTAGATACTGGTATTTAGAATTTTTTAAGTATTTCTTAAGGATTTATGATTATAACTAAATTATTATTTTGGTTCTTATAATAGAAATAATATGATTCTTTTATATTTTCAGCAACAAACACAAACAAAATGCCGCCAAATGCGAAATCGGAAGCGGACGCCAAGCCGGAAGCGGAACCAGCGCCAGCGTCCGCTTCGGAGCCGGCTGCTGGACTGGAATCCGTGGACCAGAAGCTGGAAGCAGCAGAAACACATCATTCCAAGTTCCGTGAGGTGGATAGGCAGGAACAGCTGGAGCAGGCCGAGAAGGCGGCGGAAGCGGCCAGTCAAAGAATCGCACAGGTGGAATCAACAACAAGGAGTTCAACCACAGAGGCTCAGGGTGTGTTTTAAATATATATAAATATAATATATAAAAATATCAATAAAAACAAAGAAGTTGAGAATGTTGAAAACTACAAACAAATACGTGATGAATCAGTATTTTTTACAGACAAATTAAAAGCAATCTTTGCTTATTAAATACGTTTAGCCTTCGTTTCGATATAGTCTTTTGATTTATTTTATACTTTTCCAACTGTTTCTTAACACCTAAACTGTGATCTTCAATATAACTTGGCCAAAGTTAATAGTATTTGTTAGTTTTAAACTAAACTAAAGGCCCGATTGTGTATCTCTCCCATTTTTCTGATATAACAAATACCCTCTTAAATTACTTACTGACAGCATTTCTTTATTTTTTAAACAAACAACATATTTTTTAATTCATAATATATTAAATTACCTATTTAAACGAACTAATATATATTTTAGAATCCACAACAACCTCATTGCCGGTGATCAAGAAGCTTGAGCATGCCGGCGAAGTTGTCACCGAAGCGATCGCCGAACGTACCGGTCTGCCCACATGGGGCGTGGTGGCCATCATTATTCTAGTGTTCCTCGTCGTCTTTGGTATCATCTTCTTCTGTGTGCGGAGATTCTTGAAGAAGCGAAGAACCAAAGATGGTAAGGGTAAGAAGGGTGTCGACATGAAGTCGGTACAATTGTTGGGATCGGCGTACAAAGAGAAAGTAAGTGTCTGACGCGCCATCAAATCTTAGTAGTTATTGGGTTCTGGTATGTCATAGGTTCAGCCTGATATGGAGGAACTCACCGAGAATGCCGAGGAGGGCGACGAGGAGGACAAGCAGAGCGAGCAGAAGCTGGGCCGCCTCAACTTCAAGGTGGGTTCTCCCTTTCTCCAGTCCCAACCGGAGCCTCGCTCTTTCTCTTAGCCCCCAAGTAACCCCAGAAATACGATACTAACCAAATAGTTAAACGTGTGCACAGTTGATGTTGTTGACATGGGAGAACACTCACCACACACAACAGCGGACAAATAAATACTCAACATTTGCCTAACGAGTCTTGTAACTTCCTCTTCAAGGTTTCAATCACACTGAACAAAATGACATTAAATCTCGAAATTTGGTTTCCACTTGGTAACATTTGGCACTCAAGAAGTTTGTTTCCGAAATTTTCTTTTGTAAGAGAATTTTGTATTTTAAAAACACTACTTAACGAGGGGTTAAGTTAACGGATAGTATTTCGATATTTCGATAATATTTTGCTCTCAATATTTTGCTTACAATATTTCTATATTTTTCATACGAATTCAAGGTTTCAAAAACAGTTTTCAGTTAACCAAAGGTTAGGCTTACGATAGCTTAAGTTAAAGCTAAATTTTAATAATTTCAATTTGGTACACTTGTTATCATTTACTCCTAAGAAATGTGCTTACTTATATTTCCAATAGTTTTCTTATAAGATTTTGTGGCTTAAATCACTTTTAACCACAGGTTAAATATTATCATTAAATGTAAATTTATTCAGCTTTGGGATCTTACAATCTAAAACTTGTTGAGTGCCTCAAATGTTATTACTTTGAATTATTCCCTCGTGCGAAACAGACTCAAATCAGACCTAGCCACCACATTAACAATTAAATACGATATATATCTAACCAATTGACTAACATATTCTTTTCGATCTGTCTCATCTTTGGCCAAAAACCGAAACCCCCTGCTGGCGCCGCCTTTTGAATCTCTCTCTTGCAGCTGGAATACGATTTCAACTCAAACAGTTTGGCCGTGACGGTGATTCAGGCTGAGGAACTGCCCGCTCTGGATATGGGCGGTACTTCGGATCCCTATGTCAAGGTTTACTTGCTGCCCGACAAGAAGAAGAAGTTCGAGACCAAAGTGCACCGCAAGACCTTGAGTCCTGTCTTCAACGAAACGTTCACCTTTAAGGTAAGGCTGTACCTAAAGATATAAATATTGGAATTTATGTATGCTAACTGCTAAATATTTAAAATAAAATCCCAAATATCATTGTGTATCACAGAGTTTACCCTATGCCGATGCCATGAACAAGACGCTTGTGTTTGCCATCTTTGACTTCGATCGCTTCTCGAAGCACGACCAGATCGGCGAGGTGAAGGTGCCGCTGTGCACCATCGACCTGGCGCAGACAATCGAGGAGTGGCGTGACCTTGTCAGCGTTGAAGGGGAGGGCGGACAGGTATGTGGAGCTGGGCTAGGGTCCAGATTTCGGAGGGTCCGTTGGGGGGACCACAGCTATATCCATAACTCTCTCTGTCTATGTATACCACTCTGTGTGCCTCTAAGTGTGTTTTTTTTTTTAATCCAACTCAAGAACAATCCGTTGAGATTTCTTTATCTCTCTATATTTCTCTTTTGTAAGCCATATGATTTTTTGCGTTTCGTTATTTGTACTCTGAGTTTTTGAGCCAAAATCTAAGCCAACACTGAAATCGTGTGACATTTGTTGACTTCTGTGACCTCTCTATCTCTCTCGATTGTGTTTTGTGTGTATTTTGCATTAGAACCTTAGTCACGACCAAATTATATAAATATATCAAAATACAACAGAAAGCAATCAAAAGCATTTGTGACACCCACTTGATATTTGTTTTTAAGTCAACGATCCACCTCGCCCTACGACCCCTAACAAAATCCACCCTACCCCCTCTTCGAGAAATACATTTTTGGGGGCAGGGAACCAAACAAATACAATTACAAAGAAAACAAAAAAACTTTCAGAAACAATATCAACAGAATAAAACAATGAAAACTTCGCGGAACAGACAAGCAAAAGTTTTTCGAATCTCTTGTGAAACTTGTACACACCCAGTTCAAAATGCAAATATAAATAAATAACAGAAATTATCTTACCATTTAAATAATCAATACTCAACAAGCAAAAACCAACAGCAAACAATGGGGGAAAATCAAATGTGGGAAAGCGCCATGCCTTGATTTTCCCCTCCACTATCTCTCTCTCTCTGTCTGTCTTAATCTCTCTCCGACAGTATTATGATTTTCCTTGTACCTTTTTCAACCGAAAACACAACAAATACCAATACTACAACTACAAAAAATAAAACTCTAAATTTCTCTTTCTCCAATTCCCCCCTCAAAAAACAAACAAAATTGATTTCGAAACATATAAACTCTTGTTTTCTTGAACTTTTGTAGAAGGTAAATACAAAAACATCATTTAAAATCTTACGTAATCAAAAATAAAAAAAAAAAAACCAAAAGAGAACTCTAACACCTTTGCATACACAATTTGAGTTTATGATTTTCCCTCTATATAACATGCTCTGTCTCTGTGAACTGTCGCTCCTGTACACTATATAAAAATAAAATTAAATTAAACTGTCTATAATGCATTGAACCACACTTGACTGATTGGCTTAACTAACCTACCTACATAAGTCTTCAAAACTTTCTGTATTTTTTCTATGATAATCAATCAATTTTGTTCATGAGCGATTGTTCTCTGATTTTTTCTCTGTCTCTATCTCCTTCTCTCTCTATATATATGTATATATGCATAAATATATACCCCGATATATTGTTATGTCTGCATTCTTTCTCGCATCATTAATATTGTAGTTGAATTTTTGTATTAATATTAACGATTTAATGTCCTGTTTGCAACCACGTAATAACGAAACGAAAAGAAAAAGCATTTTATGACAAATGTTTTCCACATTTCCATATGCAAATGATCACACTGCAATATTAATTTGTTGAGAAAACGTGTGGCATAAGAACAAAAACCCAAAGAAAAATCAATCAGCATGGCTGAGTGCCACTACAAACCAAAATCCATTATCTTCTCTAGCCTTCTCCTTCAATTCCCCCATATTAATTGCCTGACTTCGGGCCAAACTCCTTAAGCCATGCTGATACCAATATTTAGTTGCTGAATTTATCCCCTTCCCCAATTTAATAAAAAAAAAATGATAACATAACAAACACTAATCACACAATTTTTGTTTGCACTTTGATTGGAACAATTAAACATCGAAAATACTGAAAACTTTTGCATAAATTTCTTAAAGTAGTAATCAACTTTTGCACCCCAAGTTATTTGCATAAAGTCTGTCAAACTTTTACCCACACATAAACACACACTCTCTCTCTTTTCCTCTGTAAAACCCACACACAGACACACTAAAAACGCACAAAGAAAATTCTTCGAAATATAACAAATAACAAATTATCGAACTAACTAAATTAAAATGTTGTTAAATATTTGCATTGATTAAATTGAATTGGTCAAAAATGATGAAAGGAATGCTCTGAAAAGATCCAACACAGATACACACAAAAACACACACAAACACACAATGCACAAAGGCTATCTACAAATACAAATAAACAATTTAACAATCACACAAACACACACACACAAGAACACAATTTCAGAAATGGAAAAAAAAAGCTTTAAGTTCTCGCCTGTGAATGCCGGACATGAAAATGAAATGGAAATGTCTAATTAAATATTTTTCGGCAAGCCGAATGTTTTATACACTTGCAGGATTTAATACTACGTAAAAAATATATTTACTTTTAGTATTCCTTAAAAAAAAGTGCCTTAGAGTATCCTGTGAAATGTTATACTTTTGAAGAGATTTAATTTCTGTTAATAAAATTCTTTTTATAATAATAAGGTGTATTGAAACATGTTAGAGAGAATTCAAATATATACAGATTAATATGTTTCTTTTTTATAATAAATAATGTGTCTTAAAGGACCCAGTGAAGTGTCATAGTTCCTAAAATAAATTCTTTTGACCCCAAAAAGATTTCTAAAATATACAAAGAAGTATTACAACTAATATACTACTATATTTTCCGATGTATTTAAAAAAAGGTATATATTCCAAATACAAATAATGCATACCTATATTTAACAAGCACAAAAATCCAGCAACTGTTTAATATTTACAACAAAATAATATTTCCATGCATTTTGAATGCAAGGAAAATCAGCTTCTGTGCCAAAAATCCAATTAATGTAACCTTTCCTTATATCAACTACAACTTACTTACCAGTTAGTTTAGCAACACTGCAATATACATTTTCAAAAAATTTTTACTCTACTGCATGAATTTCCTTTTGCTTACGACTTTATACTAATATATAAACCACACTAAGTATTAGTAATTAACACCAGAACACATCACACGAACATCGAACACGGACATACGACCATTAATTGGTTACAAAACTATACGAAAAAAAACATTTTTCAAATTTTTAACAAACCAAACAATTACAACTATTATTACTTATCAAAATTCTACTGGAAATGGAATTCAAAAGTTTTTAATACGCTCTTAATTTTTCTCTTTAATTATTTTTGAACGTATCGCTAAAAAAAAAAAATAAAACAATCCAAAATCTGTAAACACAAAATTCGAAAACTCGAAATTTCCAAACTGTACTCGAAATTTTTGACTCATGCCATGGGGAAATCAATCCGAAACGTGAATCATGCGATAAACATGTAAGTATACGATCGAAGCCGAAGAGATTCATAATTATCGTTATTTGCTTTGGTTGTTGTCGTCATAAATGTGTTCCAAGTTCTGTTCGTTGTGTTTGAGTTACAATTCTGTTCGACCAGCAAAATGTAAATGTATCCGAATCAAGAGCCAAGCTATTGGACATGTCTAGAACGAAATGAAAATAATGATGAAAATGGAAAATAAAATTAAATAAATATGAAAACGCTTCTTTAAGTCTTACGTTTTTGTGTTTAGCTCTCTGTCGCTGTCTCGCCCGATATGTGTGTACTGTAATTACGTTTTCATTTGCATAACCTAATTGTGTACTGTAATGTGTAAGCAGAGCTTCGATGACAGTCAAATACAAAAAACAAATGCTCAATAATCCTGTTTTTTCAATATTTTTATATTCTGTTTTCTTACGTTCTGTATTTTGTTTCCTTTAACGTTAAACATTTCGGTTTCCGTTTCCGTTTCGATTGTGATTTGAAACGTTTTAGTTACCATGAGACATTCACCAAACATTTAACAAAGAATATTTTGAAAGGCCCAGAAACGCAAATCAAAACGAAAAAAAAAATCCTGAACATGAATCGAATTCAATGAATCAAAATATTACAAAAACAAAAAAACGTTTAAAGTTGCGGTAAGTGACTCCGATATAAAACTCTATAAATTCTCTATAACGCTCGCTCGCTCTCTGTCTGTCTCGCTCGCTCGCTCTCTGTCTCTGTCTTGAAACTTTTTTAACTAATCCAAATAACACACAACCACATTTTCTATAGCTAACAAATTATAGTTCAACAAATACGATTTTTGATTGCCCGGGTTAGTTTGACCCTTGGAGAAGTGCTCGAGGAATTGGCATCGAATTGGTTTGTGTTATAAATAATAATAATAAAAATTAAAAATGGAAAGCTACAAGCGGTTCGAACCAGCCTAGGGTTGCTATATACTAACATATGTTAAGTCATAGAAATACTGAGTACTTAGATAGTGTTTTCATTTGTAAAATATATATGATCTTTAATATCCTTTCATGTACATAAGAAATCAATATCTCTCTCTTTTCTCTGTATAAGTAACATTTTATTCATTTTGATATATATCGTACCTTTCGAATACGGGTCAAACTAGAGCTCCAAAATTTAGTCTCTTTACTGTACATAAAATCGGTTCAACTCTGCTTGACTTCAACTTCTTAACTCTCTGTCTCTGCCTTCTCCTATTCTCATATCAATATAGTTTCTAAGAACAATTTTAAAAGCCAAAATATTTTTGCATTTTGTGCAGTCGGTTTTGAGCTGGGTGTTATTAAAAAAAATCAAAAACAAGACAAACGCAATACGAAACTAACAAATTAATCAAATATAACTTCAAAGTGAATCTGTAAGTTTTGGTATGGTTATCAAGTAATAAACGCAAAATAATAAATGGAAAAAATACAAGAAAAAACACGTGCCCCTAATATACAAAGAACACTTAAACAATATCAACGAGTTTACTTTCTGTTCAATACTTTGCCTTAGTTTCTTCTATTTTCTTTTGGATATACTCTTCTCTCAGATATACATATATTTAGGTATATATATATATATTTACACTTACCAAAATCGAAGCTCTAAGACGTGCAGTAAATGTTTTAATGTACTTTTTGTGGCGTTTTCGTTTTGTCGATATAAGAAAAAGATCTTAAGTTGATGTAACAATTAATTACTAATACTGTACTGTTTACCCCACCCCAATAACCCCTTTAAACTTGAACTTGTACCAAGTGTATTTAATTTCTTAATTTTCACGTGTATAATCCGTCTTAAAGTTAACCTAAGCAACTATATATGTTATCGGAATAATCAGAACTAAGGTCCATTTTACCATAATTTCCGTACAAATTGGTAATTCATCGCTTAACTAAGCCAGATTTGGTTTATAAAGTTAACATCTGTTTGTTATAATCGTTAACGAATAAAACACATTTTCTCAATAAACTAAATACGAACTCTTCAAAACTTTTTGAAAAAGAATTAATATTTTTATTTAATTTCTGTCGAATTTATCCATTAGTTGAAAGGTAATCCCTGAGTCTAACTGTTGCTCATTTAAATAACTGCCAGTTAATTTTAACCAGCGGTTCAAATGGTTGTGATCTAGTCTCTCTGTCATACTATTTTGAACTCTTCAAAATACTTTAAGAGGAGTTACTTGACTTATTTAATGTCAGTTAAACTTATCCGGTGTTTAAAAAAAATTCACCTTTATACGGTATTAATTATATTTATCAGTCAAACTAATATGACCTCTTGAAATAAATAATTTAATAATTTATTAGTCAGTCAAATTAATTTTCAACTTTAAGCAATGGCTAGAGGGTTTCCACCGTTCTAAGTCTTTAATGTAATCTCGAATATATACTGCCCTGCACTGTGGCCTAGTGTTGACCCCAAATTGATATAGAAACTATATAATTATTAACCCATATATATATATATTTAAATGGATATTTATGTAAATGTATCAATAGACTCTGTGTGACATGTTGTTTGATGCAAGCCTTAAACAGCTCGATCAATTAATACTAACCCGTAAACCGTAAACTCTTCTCCGGATTTTGTCAAAACAGGAAAAGCTGGGAGACATCTGCTTCTCACTGCGATATGTGCCGACTGCCGGAAAGCTAACCGTTGTCATCCTGGAGGCCAAGAACCTGAAGAAGATGGACGTGGGCGGATTGTCTGGTAATGTGGCGTTATACCAAGGCGCCGGCAGGATCAATTGGGGCATTGATTTAGGCCCTGATTTTGGTCCTGTCGGCGTTTTTATTGCTTTCTGTGTGTGTAATTAGCTAAATGTCTGAAGTACGTTGTTCGTTTTATTTTCCTTTTTACGCCATTGTTTTTTTCCTGATTTCTATAACAACTTATATTGAGGCCGAGCAAACGCCAAGGCAACGTTTGCTGCGAAGAATACAAAAAAAAAGGATAAAGAGCAAAGAAATGCAACTTTTATTCCAACTACTTTTTTTGTCAACTACTTTTCAACTATCAATTAGCGCCAACTTATCAATTTGCATATCTTACCGTATTTAACCTAATTCGCGTACGCTACAATTTCCAATTAATTCATTTACTCTCTAATCGAACCAAAATCAAATCAAATCAGTGGATATATTTATCGTCCGGCAACGTTTCCATCCCGAAATATTCGCACAGTTTTTTATATATATGTACCTATGTATGCCTGGCCAAGCCAATAGAAAACCAAATTGATCTTTAAGCTCTATGCGCAGGAGAAAGAGCTCATCAACTGACCGAATTCTCGCTTGCTTTAGCTTCACTTTTGCATGTAATCTGTACAATTTATTTATTAACTTAAACACTCTACATCATTTCGGGCCACTCGGACACTAGTCCCGGGCTGAGATCCCAAAACGAATAATTTACAAACGTTGCCGCTGAATATATCCAAAAACCAATTTAAAGTTCTTCTAGGCTTTTACAAACAACAGAACATTTTCCAGTATGTTTTTTAATGCTCTGAAAATATTCGGATTGAAACTTTCCAAGTAATGTGACGACAGATAATATGTTATTTATCTATGTACATTTTAATTTAACACATTTGTGTGTATATTGCCTTGAGTTTTCAAAGTTGCTGTGTTCCAAAACGTATCTCTGTATCCGGTAATCGATTTTACATTGCAATCGTTTTTGAAAAAGATATCAAGCCAAAGTAACGAACGAGCAAAGAGGCCATGGAAATCTCCTTGTAGTTATTTGAGAACTCTATTTAGAGATTACTGTGGCCAATATTTGCTGTATATTTTGTAATATTAAAAGTGGATATTACCTTATACTCTTATATCCTTTGGCCTGCTTTCTTTATATCTCGTTGCGTCTTTTCATTTGTTTTTGGGTTTGCAAAGTAAAAAATTGATATATTTTATATACGATAATCAATGTTTTTTGGTGTCAATTAATTATATTATATGTGTGTAACGCCAAAACAAAACAAAATAACAAAAAGAAGATGTGTTCATCAGATTGTTGGTAAAATTTTACTTTGTTATAAAAACGAAAAATGTTTTCTTTTTTCTTTCTTTCAATTCTTTCCTATATTATAGATCCATATGTGAAAATTGCAATCATGCAAAATGGCAAACGTTTGAAAAAGAAGAAGACAAGTATCAAAAAATGCACCCTCAACCCTTACTATAATGAGTCGTTCTCATTTGAAGTACCATTTGAACAAATACAAGTATGCGAGAATGTATTATACTATCCTATAAAAATACCACAACTACTACTACTACTCTACTACTACTACTACTTACTACCTCTACAAACTAACCTACTACTGTTACTACTGTTACTGTCCTCTTCTGAACTATCTACCAAACTACAAACCTACAAACTAAACCGAGTTTTGAGTACCCAACCTCCCCTCTCTTAACACACACTAGCCTACTTACGTGCAATCGTTGTTGTTAATTATACTACATATATACCGTATATATATATATATCCATATATTGAATACTTGTATTCCAAACCAAGAGACAACAACACCTTACTCTGAACCAAACAACCGAACACTCTTAGAGACCAATCTTCGTAATACCCATAAAGATATCTTAAACTTCCCTCCCAAAAAACTAACTTAACCAATCTTTGTGTTCTATAAGATCTTAAAAACCAAAAACAAAAACGTATTCAATGTTTAATGTTGTAATTTACAATTTTAATCAAAATTCGTACAAGCTTTTTATTTCGAATATTCCCTTACTTACTATTGTAAATATTCAAAACAAAAACCAAAAAAAAAACTTAAAGCCCTGAAAAATTAGCAAATGTTCGGTTTGAAAAATTATGATTTCATGCTTTTAATTGTGTGTAGTCGTTGAGAAATGAATTATTGAACCTGATTTGAGCTTCAGTTCTTAACCAGCCTCGATGTGTGCTTAGCCCAAGCTGATTTGGTTTATGTTTTAGTTATATAAATGTTTAAAATCAAAGACAATCTGGCAGAGAGGAAAGCAATGAACAGCAGGCATGCCTAGTGGCTTAGGATATTCAGCAATGTCAGCTCGATCAAGCATTTTAGATGCCGCCCCACACACCGTCCTAGACGCATTTGAATGGAGAGCAAGCAGTAGTGTGCCGCTTCGCTCAGCAAAGAGAGCATTAAAGCAGGGATGCCCAGACGTGAGCCCGAAGTTCGTTGATCCTTCGGATTTCTAACGACTTGACGACTTAATTCTTTTCATTTCTTATTTCGTGAACTATCCGTGGGCATCCCTGCCGTTAAGTCAAAAGCAAACAATAAAAGCAGCAAAGCACGAGCCTTACACACAATGTAGCCCACACTCCAGAGAAGTACAGTGAATACTACTACTATATATACAAAAATTCGAATACCAACTTAAACTACTCTTTCCATAATACAAACTATCGCAAACTCTAATACCAGCGGCGTCAATAATGCACCACGCAACCACCAAATCGCAGTGGGTACATTATTTTGACACTGTCTTCTGATTTGAATATCGAATACCAATCGCACCACAACAGCTACAGTACAAATACAGTAATACACAGAATAAATACCCACCACAGAGAAGTATAGCGTATCACCATGAATATACCGAATTCATCAATAACAATTCCAACATAAGTCCAAACAATCTGGAAACTGGGAGAACTCTGTTACGGTTACATTACGTGTGCTAGTCCAAGAAATGACCCCCTCTCTCAGTATATACATAAGTAGGACCCGCCCATGCCGACCAATTAACAAAGAACGACGAATGGGATTGAATATTATACATTTTCGTTTACACGTATTTAATGAACATTTTTCTTTTTGCCACAGCTTAAGTGAACTGCTATCGAATATCAAGAAAAGTAATTTGTTCATTAGTCCCCGAGGTTATAAAAGAGACGAGATATATAACTATATATCTAATGACCATATTCATTTGCTTCTCACCTTACGCTACTCGAAAGCTTTTAGGAATTTCTTCAGTTTATTTTTCAACATTTATCATTTTAAGCTACTCATAACTTAGCTTTAGGCATTTGCATGTTCTGCTTGTTAACTCACAACAATATAAAAAAAAAAACACAAAAAAGATATACCCAATATAAAATACTCCACAGCAAGCATATCCCTTTTTGAAGGAGCTTTTTGTAATGCTTGAACGCCTTTAGATGTTAACCCAAAAACCAAAAAAAAAAAAAAAAAAAAAAAACCTTAAAACAAGCTTGTGCTAAACCATGGAAATTTTCCAGCCAACAATCTTAACGATTGACCCGGAAGTAGCTTGCACTAAAAATCTAAATAAACAGCACTCAAATGCAAAAAATAAATAAATCCACGTAGAGACTGAAACCTCTGTCTATAGCCTGCTTCCAAAACAACAGCATTCGTAGTGTGTCTGCCTGTTAGCCAACCAAACAGTTCCCACTTCTACCCCGAAAAAAAACAACTCAAAACCCAAACAGAACACGTATATCGAAATACCGAAAAGTTCTTCTACTCAAAAGCGCAGTCCCCCTCCCATTCAAGAAAAATAAAATAAATTTAAACAAAATGAAAAAAAAAGACCGACGAAAGTGGCCGAGCCCCAGAATATCCCATATTAATGCCGATACTCTTCCTTGAAAACTCTTTCCCCCCAACGCTCGCGCGCAGAAAATCTGTCTCGTTGTGACCGTCGTGGATTATGATCGTATTGGCACCTCCGAACCCATCGGCCGCTGCATACTTGGCTGCATGGGCACCGGCACCGAGTTGCGTCACTGGTCCGACATGCTGGCCTCGCCCCGCCGGCCAATCGCCCAGTGGCACACTCTCAAGGACCCGGAGGAGACCGACGAGATCTTGAAGAACATGAAGTAAGGCGCTACCATGGATAACAAATGCAGGTGAGAATGGATTATAAACATATGAGGTCTTCCCGCAGCTTATATATCAAAGAGCACAACGCGTCACATAAAACAATATAAAAAATAAGATGCGTATCGCCACATTGAAAACTATATAAATAACAAGATGCGTAGCGCGCATCATTTAAAAATCTATGGATATATGATTACATTATATGTGAAGCAAATTTTCATGGCAAAAAATCACATTGCGTTACGCATCTTATGAAAAATATTATTTGTATATAATTTATCATAATATAATATATCATATGACAAATTTATTCAAAGTTTTGGTCTTTGTTTGAGACCCTTTTTCTTAGTTAAAACAATTTCCAATTTGCCAAGCTCGAGAATACAATTGTCTCTAACCTTTCCAGGGTCGTCATCAGTACCGGTTTTATTTTATATGTTTATTAATAAAATAATATTTAAAATTCTTACAATTTCCATGTGATTCCATTGTTTGCAGACTTACAGCACATCTATCAAACGTATAAAAGTAACCAAAGAACACTTAAGAAAACCGTCAAACATTGAAATCGATGCATCATCAACGTCAGCTAAACAACAGATCCTCCTCACCCGGAACGACAGCAACAATCAGCGAAATATCGTAGTTAAAGCAAATTGTTCATCTATGCAGTTATCTCAACATAAATACACTGACACCCACATACCGGAACACAGAAATCGAAGCCGATTAAGTAATACCTTAGGTGTCTAGATTATATATCTCATTGGTTGAACAGCAAATCGAAATGAACACTATGATCACCTCCGACAGGAATCTAAATATAATTCGAATGATTTTCCCTATAATCTCACTGATGAAATCATTTCAAAATCTATAAAATCGTTGTTGTCATTGATTCAGAATTTCCAAGCTAAATGAAAATTACGAGTATGTTAAATTATTACCGAAAAACTCTATATATACTCAATGTATGAAAAAAAAATGAAAACTATTTAAATGATGAGAGAGTATGATTTTTAAAAATGTTAAGTTTATTTCAGTTTTAAAATTAGTCCAATAATGAGAAGAATCTTTCCGGTTTTCAATTTGTTTTTCAACTGTTGAAGGATTACTAGTGGATAATATTACTGACTAATGAAAATATAAAAGAGAAAAGAACGTAAAAGACAACTTAAACTGTTATGTAAATTATTTATTATGTTAAAATTATTGAGAGCATTACGTACTTAACTGTGTAAGTAAAAATCGATGTGTGTGTTTAAATGAAATGAACATGGCATATTCACAGGAGGAAATGGAACCGATTCGTAAGCAAAAAATATATATATATATATTATATATAAATAATATGTATAACCCTTGCATAGACTAATGTTATGTATACACAGAGCTGAGTTTTGACGACCTAACAAAATCAGACGTATAAGTAGAAAACCAAAAACCGAAACCCAAAAGCAAATAATGAAAGTTAAACTTTGAAGCGTGATTTCAACGGAATATATCATCAGTTTAAACTTTAAAAAAAATATCGAACATTTTGCACCCCGGATCAGATTGGAATTTAACCCTTAGTTAGATTTAGTTCACAATAATTTAGGATAAAATAGAGCTCAGTGTTGTTTTCTTTCTCGTCACAACTTTAAACATTGATTTGGAAATCGCTTTTAATGACAGACATCTCTCTCTATATATTTTATATATTTGATTCAGTTTCTTCGCTTAACTCAAGTATTAAGGTTTCTCCAACTACTTATCTAATGGATTGTTTTTTTTTTCCTTTTCGATTTTAACACATTCTTTGATTTTGAGATCATATTAGGACCTAATGAAAATATACATACTAACTAAATAATTATGGCAAATGTTAAAACAGAAAAAGAAATATTAAGAACAATAATAGTTATTACTATTTATATTATATTCAAGTATATGACATCTAAACAATATACATTTATATATACTTAAAAAATCTGTGCTCCTGCTGCACAAGCCTACTAAGAAATTGGGATTTTTAATATGGAAGAAAAAGCGGCGGCGATAACAAGAACTTCTACCTACCTAAAAACAAAAAGAAAAAAACAAATTAGCTAACTAAGCTAAACAAAAATCTAAAAAACAAAAACAATTCTCGAAAGCAGAGAGAGCATTCCAATAAAACGACGCGACATTGAGAAGGAATAATGATGAGCCATGATTTTCTGATTTTTTCCATATTGAAAGTAAATGAAATTCAACTAATACATTAGATGTTTTTTGTCCTGTAAATGGTATATTATAATGATAATGATAATGAGTAGTTAGGGATCTGTGTATCCCCTGTACACACACTTACACAGTTGTAGTTATGTTCACCGACGCAAGAGAAAAGATAATGCATGAGAAAAAAAAGAAACAACACACAAAGAATGCAAAAAACTTACAAAACGAGAAAAATACCAAAAAATATTTATGTAATATAATTCATCTAAATTTAACAAATCGATGTGACGTATACCCAATGGGAGGAGACCGGAAAACCAAGCTATACAACTTATTACGAGTATTGTTCAATAACAAAAAAATAAAGTACTTTGCTTTTCCAAATAATTACTGTAAATTATCTCAAACCCAAAAACAGCAACAAAACAAAAGAAATAATAATAATAATGACACAAGCGTACACAATATGTATTAAACAAACGATAAATTACAACAAACAAAAATCGAAACCTATCCAAAACAACAGCAACAAAAGAGACAAGATGCAGACGAAGACAACAAACTATATATACTTGCATATTAAACCAATTATATGAAATTATATAAAATGATGTTGATTATTGATTTAAATTAAAACTGAGAAAGTGAATAAAACAAATTATATATACACCTATATATATATATATATAAATATTAAACAAAACAAAAGCAAAACTTTCATTTGTGTTTTCCTTCAGTTGGTACATATCATTATTTACACAGCGTTACTACACTGAGCAAAAAGCCTAAAGATAACCAGAAAACCTTGTGCGACTGTGTAAGTGTTAGCCCCAAATCGACATGTACATACACGAGCACAACCACACAGACACACAATTACACCCCACACTGAGACACCCACGAACTGACCAAAAAAAAAAAGAAAGAAAGCAAGTCGAAAACATGAATGTATTATAAAGTATACATGTTAGTTAATATAATATCTGTATACATATGTAATGTTTCCGTTTTATTACTATTGTTTCATAACGTTATCAAAGCAAGCAGAATGCAGCGCATAGCCCATCACAAAAGCACAAATCAATACTTAGAAAGTGGATTAAAGTATGAAAGCGGAAGGTAAAGATAAATAAATAAGTAACTAATATAGGATACTGAAACAAAAGATGAAAAAACCAAGTAAACTCAAGATAATGTAGCTGTCCATGTACTTTTATTTGCTAGATATGTACGTATGTAATTTATATTCGATAAATCAGGCATTATGCATTTAGCAACCACCAGAAATGAGCATAAAAACCTAACAAGTATTCCATTCGGCTCCGAATAGGACTCACACTAACAAGAACAAAGGATCAGAATCAATCTTCCTATCATTCACCAATAGAACAGGGATGCCCATGCCTAGCACTTTTAAAGCAGAGCGGAGCTTGGCCATCCCTGTCATAGAGTTACACACAAACAACCATAGAGGGCGCACCTGAAGGAACGATCGATTGAGTAGCAAGTAATGAACAATGAGTAACGACAAATACAATATAGAGATATGCGTTATAGGTAAATACAAACCCAAGATATAGGACAATGTTTCATGTTGATATGAGTTAATCTGGCCACCTAGCGTGCGCATTATATGCATAGATACGAGCATACATACATACAGACATATGGCAGAGGATAAGGCTCCCGCCGCGGCGGGGTGATATCCTTTTATATACCCAGCGATAGGAGGGAGGGCAACAAACATTATACATAACCATCGACAGCACCGCATAGTATGAACGGGACATACGTTAAATAAGTATTAACATAACCAAGCGATATACAAACTTACACACGGACATAAGGTCCACGTACTTCTCCATCCTTCGGTTCAGATTCAGACTCAGATCCCAACTCTACACACACTCATCCAGCACTTACACTCGCGGATATCATTTTATGACTCTTTCCGGAGTTTTGTTGTTTACGATAAACTGTTTATAGCTGTTTTTGAATTTTAAATCAATTATATTTACTATATGGCAAGCCAAGAATAAAACACTAAAGGCAAGAAACCAAAGCAAGTGAAACCATATATGATAGTAATATATGTTTTAAATGCTATTACCAAAATGAATCTTAAATTGAGGCTTCGCGGGCAAAGTTTGCCGGCGAATGAATATTATTAAAATAAACTGCATATATATAAATATATACATACTATAATGCAACTGTATTGCAAGACAAGCATAACATTTTATTTCCAAGGCAAAAAGAATTTAACACACAGACACACACTGCAAACTCTTGACACCTGTGCGGTTCGGCGGTAAATGCAGGTGAACCCTGTGCCCCAAAAGTGCTGCTGCAACCGCATCGAAAACAATAATTAAAAACAATATACCTACAACATCTCCACAGCCTAGTAACAATGTAAAACACAAGCGATGTGAACGACACAGAGAATATACACAGATACACAAGAACTAACATATGTGAAATGAAACGAGGAATGTTTATAAACAATAAACAAATGTTTGAAAACTAATATCAATGGCTTTTTTCTTCAATCACGGCTGATAAGAAATTTTTTATAAAGAAATCTGCGGGGCTGAGAAGTGTCAAGAGAGGCTTTTAAAAGAAATCGCTTAATTGTTGAATGAAAAGATTATAGATTTTAATAAAAGATTTAATATTTACTATTTCAAGAAGAACAATCTCTTTTGTACTTTTCCTGGACGTATTAGTAAATATTAACACATAAAATACATTCCTTTAATTATACATTGATATTTTGTACTTTCAAAAAATTTTTATAATATAATAATATTTGTATATTTATTAATTTAACACATAAGCTCCGGATTTACAAGATGTAAAGATCGTGATGACTAGCATTTGTATATTCAGAGTCATAATTTCCTTATCTATAAAGAAAAATATTTAAGTCGCTTTAGAATTTCACCAGCACCCAAGAGCGGCGGATGTGTTTCAAAAAAGATTAAAGGCATAACGAATCGATATCTTCATGGATAACAGGTTATCGAATGAGCGGCAACTGAACGAGTAATCGATAGGACACAGATGTAATTTGTATTTACTTTTGCAAGCTTTACAGGTCGCGCAAGGATTTCAATTTCCAGCCGGGCATACAGGATATATGTAATTAGGGTTGTTAGGTTACTTCCTAGAGGATCCTTCCCAGGCCCATATGATTAAATGTGGAAATTGAATCGGAGTAGGCGAGGATCTAGTTATTGGTGGCCGGGATTTTTGGTTTATAACCACATACATATAGTGAGAAGGTGCACTACTAAACACACAGTTACAAAACTCAGAGAAATGAAACAAAAACGGATCAAACTTAAGGATGTGCCCACGATCCGCATCCTCATATTGGGCGATAAAGGTGCGCAGTAGTTCACATCCACTTCGATATATTAAATAACCAATTTTATTTGTCTCCGCCAGGTGTGGGCAAGACGAGCGTGACCAATTTAATGGCCAGCAGCGCTGTTACGCCCACGCTCGCCTCAAGATCAGTGGGCCACCGTCATTGGAACATTCAGGTGCGGCTGCACGAGTATCCCAACACCATGGAACTGCCGCCAACACCCACCTGGACATCGCCCTCCTCGTCGGAGCGATCGAACAAGTACCTTTTTCCCCGGCATACGCCGGCCACATCCGAAATCTTGTATTTTGTGGAGTTCGTCGATATTAACAGCCATTGTCGCATGCAGCGCGTCCAGCGTAACCATATGTTCAAGAATATAGATGGCATTGTCCTGGTGCACAATCTGCTGGACCTGCGCTCGCAAGACAATCTGCACGACTGGCTATACGAACCGCTGCGTCAGATCTGCAAGCATCGTCACGGGCGAGCTCGGTCGATCTTGCGAAGACAGCACGTACCCATTCTGGTGTTGGGCACTAAGCTGGACAAGTTAATGCGACGCCCATTGCGTCGCTCCGGTAGCATTGCGCACCAACTGAACGCGGAGGAGATCCTCCTGAACAGCCAAGATCCCGAGGCTTTTGCGGATAAGAGCCGTAACCAGGGCAAGCTGCGCGGCTTCCTCAATCGCGTCGTCGAGTTCAAGAAGCGATTTCCACTCGCGCGCTGTCGTGCTCCCTAAATCCGATTACAGCTTATATTTTATAGTCTTTGTTATTGTTGATTTTCAATAATATTTATTGATATAAATAATGATATTAGGATAGATTTTGGTACCTTAAGAACTACGTATGATTTCGTTAAAAAGCCTACAAAGGAGAGTCTTTACTTTATGTTGATGTCGATCTAGAATCCAAAGCTTAGATTATCGCTTAAGAGTTCACAAAATACAGAAATAACATTAAAAACCACTAATTGTATTTGTTTTTAATCGGTTCTTCTGGAGGGAATTTCAGAGTGCAGGTTTTCAGACCTCCGAATACATACAAAGAGTGTTTGTTTGTTTTTTATATTATATTTATTTAGATAAATCTTCATTAGTTTGTTGTTCTTTTAAGAACTCGGATCTCTGCGAGATGGTAGACACCAAAAGCAACTGGGGGACGTTAGCCAGGCGGCCACTGCATCTGGCGACCGCCGAGGAAGTGCAAATGCAAATGGTAAACGGACTGAGCGCCATGCTTGCCATTGTTGATGACCACACGGTAGCCCTCCTCCAGGCCCAGATCCTTGGCCACCTTGCGACCGACCAGCATCAGATGGCCTAAGATGTCGGCATCGGAATCCTCGGCCAGCGAGAGTTGGGCAATCGGTTTACGTGGGATCACCAGAAAATGGGTCGGTGCCTGCGGAGCCACATCGTGGAAGGCGACACACTGTTAGGGAACATTAAGATAATGTTATTTATTACCTATCTAAAGACCAATTAGACTTTGCTCACCTTATCATCTTCGTGGATAAACTTGCATGGAATCTCCTTGCGCAAAATCTTGCCAAAAATCGTATCCTCACTGGCGGCTGCCGTTTGGGATTTTTCCACTTCGTTCGACATTCTAGTACCGCAAGTCGCAATGGAGCGCGAACTGTCCAGAAGATATAGTAGATATATATGTATGTATAGTCGCTGCAATTTGGATAATTAAGAAATAGCGTGCGATTACCTGAAAGCACGAACAAAATTGCGGCCGGCTGACAAGAGCATTAAAAAGGCACTAAAAATAACCCGTTGGGACTGGCAAAACGCGCTAGGGTATTATGTTGCTCACAAATGCGTCGTTACTTGATATGAATATTCTTTTAATTTTATTTTTTATTATAAAGTTATACGAAACTATTTTGTTAACAAAAATATTTATAAAAAATTTAAAATTTATAAAAAATGGTTTGCCTGATTTTAAAACAAAACATTTTTAAAAATTTAACTTTTTTAATAAAAAAAATATACTCAAAAACGCTGTAAGTTAAAAGGCATTAGTGCTTTTATTTTAACCGCCACTTTGATTCGGGGAATTCTTTCTGCTTTAAAAATCGTTAGTTTGAGCAAAAATATGGATAAGCCTGATGAATTACCGGCCAGCGCTAGCAGCGTCCTACCTCTCAAAAGAATTAAAAAGATCATGAAGAGCAATGGGCCTAGCCAGATCAACAACGAGGCTGTCTTCCTGATGGCCAAGAGCACCGAGCTATTTGTAAAGCACTTCGCCCAAGAGGTGCACGCAACATCGGAGCAGAATGGCGGCAAAGGCAATATCAAGTACGAACATGTCTCCCAGTTGGTGGACAATTCCGAAAAATTTGGGTTTCTGCTGCGATACGTGCCAGGAAAGATCAGCGTGAAGGAATTCAAGAAGATTTTCTCAGGAGGCAAGTTCAAAGACGACACCGACGACGAGGACTAATCGGGCATGGAAGTCAGAGGATTGCCCCGCAGCGGATGACTTTGTTAAAAAACTAAGCGTTCAAGTTTATAAATCTCGGGTTACTTACCATTAAAGCCAAGCAAATAAGCCACAAAATGTAAACTAAAATTGTTTTTCTGCAAGTTGCCATTTTTAAGACAGTTTTAACAATTAAGAAGCTCTTTAAACTACATTGTTTTAATTAGTTTACAATATTTATTGGATACTTTCAAGAACAATGCTTTACAACTGGAAAATTGGCGAGTATTTACTCAACTAAGGTTCAGTTTGGTACTACTTTTCACAAAAAACTACATAATCTTAAACAAAATATTGGGGCTTTCGCATGGTGATGCCATGATCGGCCAGGGCCGGAACCAGATCCTCCATGGCCAGCGTGTATTTGCGGTCCTTGGGATTCTTCTTGTCCTTGCTGGAACTGTGGCCACTGGAATGCTGGATGTTCGTGGTGCGTGTCTTGCAGTGCTGCAGTGCATCGTTGGCAATATCCGAAATGAACTTCTGGGCAGACACTGAGATCAGCCGCACAATTTGGGGGTCAACCGTAGAGAAGCCAGCCTGCGCGGTAGCAAAGTGTATTTGTATATATTTTTTTTAATGCCCAGAAAGTTCGTACCTTTCTCAAAGTATGCGTAGTTAGGGCGTCCGGAATGGTGGGCGTGTAGTCCTCCAGCTGACGCAGCAGCTCATCCATGTCTGCATCCTCGGAGGTTGCAGGCACAACCTCCAAATCCAAGTCCTCCTCATCGGTTTCCATGTCCGACTGCACTTGGCCTCCCATCTCCTCGTCCTCGGTGTCTGTAGCCGAAGCCAGGGATTCCGCGGGCGTCAGGCTGATTTCCTCTCCATCGGATGCCATGATCTCTTAATTACCTCAAATTTAGTTGCTTTATTTATTACAATTTCGTGTTTTTGTTGCGGATGCAAGTGTTTTTATGTGTTTGTATACATTACATTTCAATCGATTGGTACATAAAGAAGAGCTATCGATATCTTATTGCTGGTATATCGAATGTTCAGTCAAGAGTATTTGTTGTATTTGCAAAAACTAACCAATGTTAGTAAAATATTTAACATTCAAAGTATATAAATTCCATTGTTTTTTATTTTTTTTTTTAACTTAATAATTCGATCGAAATGAATGAATGAATCAATCGAATGATTGAAAATCAATCGAGCTGTACATCGACTAAGTACTCGATAACTTTCCTATTAAATTACTTTTTACTCTCGGCTATTCTGTTCTATATACGACGATGGTGGGCTCCAACTTTGGCATTATCTACCACAATTCCAGTGCCCCTTCTGGCTCATCTGCTAACCATGGACAGGCGTCGGGCGGAGGTGCAGCCATCGGAGATCGAGAGCGGTCGACGCCGGCCTCACATCTCAGCGATTTCATGTCCCAACTGGAGGACTATACACCCTTGATTCCGGATTCGGTGACATCGCACTATCTGAACATGGGAGGATTCCAGGCCGACGACAAGCGCATCGTCCGTTTGATCAGCATTGCTGCCCAGAAATACATGTCCGACATCATTGACGACGCCCTGCAGCACTCGAAGGCCAGAACCCATTTGCAGACCAGCAATACGCCCGGTGGATCCAAGGCCAAGGATCGCAAGTTCACGCTGACCATGGAGGATCTGCAGCCGGCTTTGGCCGACTATGGCATCAATGTCAGGAAAATGGACTATAGCCAGTAATAATAATTATTTTATTTCTTGTTCTTGCATTGGCTTCTTCATTTGTGTTTATCTCTGATATTTAATCGCAAAATAGCAATAAAATATATATAAATAAATAGTACTGATAGATCGGCTACCATTTCTGTTCTAAATTTGCCAATTTGTGAGCTATTTTCAGATTAATCATAGAATTTCGAACCAAAATGGTTAATAAAATATATTAAAATAAAGAAAACGTTTATTCTAAAGACAAATAAATGATTATATTGACATGGCGTTATGCATGTTATTATATTATTCTGTTTCCCAAACTCATAAAGAAATATCATAATACGGAAATGTTAAGGAAACTCTTCCAAAAACCAGCAAAAACAGATTCCACATAAACAAAACAGATAGTACATAAATATTTTTAATAAACGTGTCACTTAAGAACAGTCTTAAAGTTCATATTGGAAATCATTCACATATCAATCATATACAGGTTAATTTTTTGTCTTTAAATAATGTTATTCAAGATTATATTCTATGGTTAATACTAAGCGCCAGTTCATTGACATGTTATGAATTTCTTGAAGCTGCGCGACGTTCCACCAGCCACTCGGAATGCCAGGACGCCAGTGAAGATTGTGACGGCGTAGTTGAGGAGCAGCGTCAGAGTATACAACTCGCTGGCATTGAGCAGCGTTATGAGGGAGACGAAGAGGTGGCTGCCCACCACATAGCCCACATGCAGGTAGTTGTTCGTGTCGAAGGCATTGAAGAAGATCACACTCCAGAAAGTGTGCAGCAGAATGATGGACAGAGCCTGGGCAGCCGACGTGACAAAGAACAGCTCCGAGCCACTCTCGAGACCCATGGTGCCGGGGCCACTCTGAAAAGGAGAAGATCTTTAGTCTATGAATACAAGTTGCCAGGCCTTGACTCACCATATCAGCTAGGACATTGACCAGCGCAAACATTCCGGAAATGATTCCGAATCCTAAACCGGAAACATAGGCCAGGATGTGTTTGTTGTCCGTCACTCTCGTGTCCTCGGCCACCGCGTGCAGTCCCTGCTCCGTGCTGCGCAAAATCCTGTAGATGATGTACCGGAAGCACTCCTGGAACAGCACCGAGAAGACGACGCCAAATGCCAAGACATCGCGGAGCGGTATCATGGCGAACCACAGCAGGGATGACAGCAGCAGGGAAAGCAGCCAGAAGAAGGCGGCCGCAATGAGAATGATGATCCGTACCGGGTCATTGGCGATGGTAAAGACAAAGAGTGCAAAGGGGGGCCCGAATGCAATAAATGTGCAGCCAAAAAACTCAGGCAACGTCATATTTCCCCTTTAAAATTCCTTAAGACAAGGCGTTTCTTTTGTTTCTTTTTTTTTTGTGTTTTGATGTTTTTCTTAGCAATACGAAGATAGCAGTGTGCCCACCAAACTTCCGTTCATAATGACAAAAATTCGGTAGAAAAATGAGCGGATTTTTCCCGTACGCGGCAGTAGGTCACACTAAAATCGGTAAACAACACTCGAGACAGTTGGCGTTGCCACACTATTTGACGAAAACAGCAGACTCCATACTATTTGAGGAAAAATGCCAGCTTTACACGGGGGAACCTTGTCGGAAACCCCCGGATAAGCCTTAAGACCCGTGCAGTGTAAATAGATGGAAAAGGTACTTTGATGTTTTTAATTGATTCTGATTGAAACAAAAAAAGTATCGAATAATTCCATTAAAATACTAATACTTATCGAACTAATACCAAAAATCAGTATTAAATAATAATTTCAGTGTTGGAAACGTATTGTTGCTTTCCCAATGTTGTCATGCCCTATAACAAAGAGTAGTTCGACTGTATAGTCCTCCTGTAAGTCTAACCAATATATAAGAACGAATAAATTGTTGTGTATTTTTATATTTATTGGTCAATCATCTTAATAGAAAATATATATATACATATTTTGAATTATAATTGCTTCTTAAAATTACTAAACTAAAAAAGTAAAAACTTTCTATATCATGAAATTGTTGAATACCAATAAATACAAATTAATTTAACGTTATTCTAATATATGGAGTCTATTATTCTATACATATATTTCATACGTAAAAAATAAGAAGTTTTAATTAAACATAGTTTTGGAAAAATATTTGTTACCTAGTAACAAATATTCTTTACTTCTAATATTCTCTTAGTTTTCTAATAAAAATGCTACCCTGTAATAAAATATATCGTCATTTTACTTGTTTTTAACATATACTTTATATTATTTTGCATAAATAATTGAATAAAGAAAAGTAACATGTTTCATGTCTCAAATTCTCACAGACACATGGTTTCTTCCCCCACATATGTAGGGTGTCCATGCTTCGCCTATGTGCGTTTCACCCGCCCCAAGACAAAGGCCCCCGTCCCACTTTCTTCGCCTCGGCACTTACAATATTTTTGTTTGGGGCGGGATTAGTCACTGTGGACTTGACTCAACTCGCCCGCACTATGCAAACCGCATAATCTGCCATTAACCAGAAACGAACTGCAAGTGCACAGCTGCGGATCGAACGCAGCAGCAACAGCCAGTGAAAAACATAAAAAAAAAAAACACAAAGAGTATCCGTTCCCGTGTTACCGTTCCCCATTTGGCGAGTGAGTACGCTGTACTTCCAATTAGCAGCTCTGATTGGTTTTTGCTGATTTTTCTAATTTGCATTATGCCAGTGCACGCTGTGATGGCCAAGCGCCTGCTGCCCCACCAACCGTCATTCGAGGGGGATGCCCCGGGTCCGGATGACCTGGACAGTCCAGCCATTGAGGCGGCAGCCCTCGACATTCCGCAGCCGGAGACAGATAAGGCGCTGCAAAAAGGTAAGTGTACACTTTTAACCCACAAAAGAAAGTACAATGAAGCTTAAATTACAAGATCCTTAAGATAAAATTAAAAATTACATCAAATTGGTTATTTATCTGCCTTTAAAACAATTAATTTATACAGTAAACTTGATAAATTAATGTATTTAAGGAAGAGTTCAAGTAATTTCAAAATGGTTACTATTTTTAGGAGTCTGGGAGCGTCCCTCAACGAGCACTGAGACCTTTCAACCCCTTACCGATGGCACCACCGTCCTCCGCTTCGACATCCTGTTGGCCCACATTATGCCACCCGATGGCGAGGATGTCAAGATCAAGCGATTTGTGGTCTATGAGCTAACAGTGAGCCAGGATGGCGCAACCGCAGACACACAGTCGGCGAAGATCGAGCGTCGCTACACAGACTTTCGAGAGCTTTATCTGGGTCTGAAGCGTCAATATCCCACGGAGCTGGCCAACAAGTATTTCCCAGCCAAAGTGCTGATGGGCAACTTCAAGTCGGAGCTCATTGGCGAACGCAGTGCCGCCTTCGAGGCCTTTCTCACCTATGTGGCCGGTCAAACGAAGCTGCGGGATTCGGAGGATTTCCTGCGCTTCCTGCAGCACGATGAGCTGTCCCGGGCATGCCAGTTCTTGGACGAACGGCGCAATGAGATGGCCATACCGATTCTGGAGAACTGTTTCCGTTTACTGAACAAGATCTACATGAATCGTTCGCGACCGGTACTTTTGATACTCTGCCGCCTGGTGGCGGCCTGCACCACATCCCCAGTGCCCCATCATGCTGCAGAGAGATGGGCCCTAGTGGCACTAAGTCGCTTCGAGACTCTGTGCGATATTGATCTACTGCCGCTATATATTCCCCTGCTCCACACCTGCGCACATCTATGGTGAGTTTGAAGATACAAATTATAGTTATGCGAAAAGTTAAGCTGTTTTTGTAAAGTTAGTTTGGGTTTTTGAGAACTTAAGGAATAGTTCTACAACTATTAGGTACAAAAGGTGAAAAAAAGGTCCTAAATGGCGCAAATCAGACTTTAATTTTGTATCAGCAGCGCAAAATACATTAGGGAAGAATAAGCAAAGAAGGTAATGTTTAAATCAAGAATTATATAGTAAATATATTTTCTTAAATTTACGTTATTCCCCAATCTAATATCCATTATATTTCATAATTTTATAATATATTTTTTAGGTGGCAGCGAGGCCAGGACCAAAAGCCCATCACCGACCGACTGACTGATATGTCCAAGCAGGGCATTAACATTGCAAACACCGAAAGTCTAATGCAGGCTATTCACAAGATCGATCCACGAACCGAAACCATTTAAATCGGAATCTCCACCAGAAAATATTAACAATTAGTTCATCATTTTCTTCTGTAGTTCGTAGCCGCTAAGCGTAAAGTGCGATTATAGAACGTGTGCAATTAATATTAAGGGTAAAAGGAGTATTTAGCAGCTTTTATCTTTTCCAGAGTAGTTTTTATTTTACTTTTTACAAGCACTCAAAATAATTCGGGAAGAAATCGAAAAATAGTTCAATGAAAGAAAAGGAACACAGCCAAACATACATATATCAGCTTTGAAGCAAAAAAAAGGAAATAGGAAACAAAGATATTTCAATTCGATATTTCAAAATTCCGACTGTGATGTACAATTTACCAATAGAAATAATAGTGAATATTGTTTGAAATTATATTAGCCCGAGATTGGATTATTTACCATATTTAATATCAGAATATCAGTATCAATTAAAGTCAGAGCTAGTAAATAGTAGTTGATCATTTAACACTTATTTTAACACTTATTTTGGTCTTCCGTTTCATGATCTTGGGTAAAGTTTTACATATACGCTCTTTAAGAGAGTTTAAGAGTAAACTGATTGCCAAAATAATTTATTTTTGATCTTCAGTTGAATGTTCTCAGTTAAACTTTTCAATTCGCTCTTTTAAAAACAACTTTCGCTGACAGTTTCGGTTGAGCGCTCGCTCTTCAAGAGTCAGCTGATAACTCAAATAATTATTATTGTAATAATTATTGTTTTCATTGCAACTTGTCGCTCTTTTAATACAATTTCCAGTAATGCAAAGCAGCTGAGCGTTCGCTCTTTGAAAGTCAGCTGAGTTTTCGGTTGAACGTTCTTAGTTGCACTTATTATTTATATTTATAATCCTTTTTCTTTGTTTTCTGCTGACATAGTCAACTATTATTTGCGGGCTCTGGTAAAAGTAAACAACTTTGGCAACTTAAGGGCTTATCTTCACAAGTTTGTTTATCCAATACGTATTGTTGTTTGGACTTATATATTATTCATCGGATTAGTAACCAGAGGGAGTTGTTGCAAAAATAGAATCCCTTGAAAGTGAATCACAAAAATGTATTAGCAAAATAGACCATGACGCACAGTCTGAATATCCAAGCCCACAATTCCATATCAGCCTGAGAAAACAACTTCCTCTGCTATTTTATTTTATTATTACAGCCAAATGCCTTGTGATTGTTTCGCCCAATAAATAAATATACTCGAAAAATGTTTTCCACAAAACAAACAAGTCATCTTTATGTGTCCAGTTTTTTTCAATCTTTAAACACTAAAAGTTAAGGTATTTATTTTCGGTTTCTGAGTCATCATTTGGGGGATTGAGTTGAACTTTAAGCCTAGGAGTGCACTATTTAATTGTTAACTTACGGCTAGAGTGTGAGTGAGGATCTCTTGACCGCACTCTCATTATTATATATTTAAAACTTATGACGACAGACACACACAATCGATTCAACTAGATTATTTATAGAGCGGGGTGCTACGTGCGTTTTCAACAAATTGTTTTGCGCCATTGCAGTTCTTCATACATTCTATTCAAATGTACAGAATTAACCATTTACATCCAGTGCCAGCTTCGGCAAAATTCCGGGAAGCTGCTCAGCGGAAGAGTCGCGTGAAGGTTTTCAGGGCCTGCGAAATGGCTTTCGTGGTGTCCGCGCTGCAGTTTTCCAATTAAATAAAATACTGTGAGCCTTGAGAGTTTCAATTGATTACGAAGACAATGCTCACCTTAGAACCGTTCTGCTGAATTCATCGAGTTGCTGTTGCGTTGCTGTCACATAGCCGCCGCTGTTCTTTTTGGGTAGAGCCTCCAGCGCCTGGACCAGGAACGTCTGCATCTGATCGTTGCCCACCACCTGCTTCAGTTCGTTGAGCACCTCGGCCACGTCCGCCAGCATGTAGTAGCGCAGCTGAAAGACCGATGCCTGGATCAAGTTCATAACCAAAGCGCCGCCATGTTGAGTGGCCAATTCCACGACCAAAGGACGACACTCAGCGTTCCGGCTGTGACTGTTGGGCCGGCCCCAAACCAGAAGATTAACAAAGAACTTCATCACCGACGAGTTCGCCTCGCGGTGGTCCAGGGAGCAGGCTATAAGGGCGCACTGGAAGATCGGTGTGATGAGACTGCTCTGGAGCAGCTGTTTCGGACAGCAGTCCAGATAGCGCGAGGCGAGCCGCAAGAAATCGTCGACGGTGTCGGGATTATTTCTCAGTCCATTCTCCATTTGCAGCAGGCCGAAGGTGGGTTCGATGAAGGCCTGCAGCATCTCCAGCAGGCCGCCGATGCACTCGCTCGACTTGGCGAACTCATCCACCAGTATGGAGCCCACGTACAGGAAGCAGCTGTGGTGATGCACGGCATATAGCAGCACCATTTGCTTGATTAGCGGCTCCACTAGCAGCACGGCCTGCTTTCTCACCATCCGTATCCCGTACCGTATCAGACGGCAGGTTCGCTCCATGATGCGCAGATCCGTCTGGTACTTGTCCATCACCCGCGATATTAACTGCCAGGCATCGTTCAGAATGGCCACCGTCGGATGCTCCACGGTGTCGGGCACATCCGGATTCGTGTGCCGTATGATGGCACAGGCGCGGTCTATCCAATAAACCGGATCGCTTCGCTCTCCCTTCTGCACGCTCTCCACACTGCTCGTCTCCACCAGCTGAGCCAAAGGTTGCAGCTGGAAGCCCACAATTTCCCTCAGAGCTGGCTGGAGCTGTTCCTTTGGCAATCGTGTTAAGATCAGGGATATGCCCTTCAGTAAACCAATGGCCAGATCATTGTTTATCTGAAAACTGTCCAGGCTGCGGGCAATCTCAACGAGGCCACTGATGTGGCACACCATCTTCTGGCTGCAGGCGGTGCAAATGGAAGTCAAGGCCATGGCCGCAGCCGGCGCCAGGCCATTCTTTTGCTGCAAAGCATACAGCAGGAAGTTAAGTACGGCTTCCAGGGACTCGGGATGGTTCTCGATCCAGTCGCATAGCTCACCGATCAGCAGGATTGCCGTGTTTCGAACGGCTATGTGTGTTTGCTCGGACATATTCAGGATGGCCTCCACCACCTTGGGTATCACCTCGTTCTCGTCTCTGTAAGGTTAAAAAGGTTTGTTAGAATTGTAATTTCAAGGTTTATAACTTTCAAGCTTACGGCAATATATTCTTGGCCACATTTTGCATTATAAACAGCGCCGCCTCTGTGGACTCCCAAGTCGTGTCTGGGGCCTGCAGGATCAGGAATATTTGCTTGAAGCAGGCTCCAGAACCCACAATAAAGGCGACGTCTTTGATCAGATCCGAGACCTTGCGCCGAAAGTCCTGTAAAGGAAAGAAATACATGAATAATGATATTTAATTTGTGAAATAAAATGAAATATATTTTTTGCATCTATGCCATTGGCTTCACTTCGATTTAAACCGGTTTTTGGCTCGATGGTGTCACCTTTAGCCAATTATTTAACCTGATGAAATTTATTACCCGCCAATATCTGTCATAATTTCAATTAAAATAAGCAATATCCCCTTTAAGGATATAATTTAAACTATAAACCGCATCCCCATACTCACATAAAAGGTATTATTCTCCTCGATCAGCCCATCGTGATCGCTCTCCATCTGGGAATGGCGATACAGGGCGCTGATCAGCCGCTCTATGTGCGGCCGAAATAAAGACGTCAACTTGTCGTCGTTGCGATGGAACAGATCCTCGCTGAGCTTGTACCACAGGTGGAAGGTGATCTCGGCCACCTCGTAGTCGAAGTGGCCAACACAAAGCAGCACCAGATCCAAGCCCTTCATGCAATAGTGCGGATTCTGGGGATCGGCCAGCAGATCATTGTAGAAGGCATCGCACAGCGAGGTGAATATCCGACAGTAGTTGATCGTCTTATCGGTGTCCTCGTGCGCCACACTTAAGTGATAGGGCGTCTCCAGCGTACAGACAGCTTCGAACATCTGTGACTCCACCGCGATCTCAGACATGCCGGAGAGTAGAGCGCAAACACATTCCGTGGCACTCTCGTGCAGCTTGCCCGAGGTTTCCGGCAGCGAGAGCAACCGGAATGCCAGCTGGCTGAGGGCGTTGTTGTAGACGAGGCCGTCGGGAAATTTATCGATCACCAGCCAGGCACTGTAGGTCCGCAGGGCGGCATTCCATACGCGCTGCTGGTCGAGATCATCGCGCTGGAGGCACATGCACAGGAACTTGAGAACGCACTCACCACTGGCGTCCAGCTGTTTGTGGACCTCCTCCCGTCGATTGGCACCCAATCTCAGATACCTGGAGCCCAGTTCCTCTGGCAGCACCTTGAGCACCTCCAGCAGTGGCCAAACGGCGGCAGGATGTGGCGCCAACGTAACCAACAGATCGTTGATCGGCTCCTGCCAACTGGCCATTAGGAGGGCCAGATCGGCCACCGCCAGACAGAGCTGCGTGACGATCACATTGTCCGTCTGCTCGTCAATCTGCACGATGTGAGTGATCAGTGAATCGCGCAGGGATTCGTGCGTATGCGGAGGCAGTTCGCTGAAGGAGTTCTGTATCTTACTCCGCATCGTCTGCGCGGCGAAATAGTTTGCGTGCAGATCCCGCTTCTGGTGCAGCAGTTCGTCCGCAATCGTCCACGAGTAGATCTGCATGAAATCATACAGGAGATCGCAATCAAGGGGGTATAAACCACACCGGAGGATTGATAAACTCACCGACTTCTGGAAGTCCTGCAGCCATTTGTTGGCCTTCTCTTGCTCTTTGGGATTGTTGCCCTGGAATAGGACGCTAATTGCCTGGTACACCACCTCCACCGAGTACGTATCCATTTCACCTTAAGCTATAATCGGCGCATAAATTTTTTTATCAATTATTATTATACTTTATTAGCGATGGCTGCGTGCTCACATCCCGTATATCGATAATACAAGGAGCCCGCCGGCGATAGTTTCGTGACCGATAGTTGATTGTTGCACCTGTGACTTCAGGACTTCCAGGGTTGACAAAGTCATAAATTATTTATTCGTAATTTGTTAGATATAGTTAGATAGATTTAGTGCTTTAAAATTATTAAATTTTACCTTACACAGATGCTTGTCCACTTGTGTTAAATATTTATTACAACTAACATTGATTTATGATTAATATGTGATTTATTTAATTCATTATTTGTAACCTTTGACAGCCCTAAATGACGCCTGGCGGTTTCCAACACTGATCCACATCAACCAAGAGTAAAGTAATTCTCTTAGTGGAGATCAGATTTTTGCCATGGACAAGGATTCGGACAGCACCGTGACATCCTTGGACGAGAACACGGAGAACTTCTGCACGAATCCCACGCGCGACATCCTAGCCGAGGGCATCACGAACCTCTTCAAGCCCACCATCGAAAGGTTGGACGAGCGTGTGGCCTCCACAATTCAACTGCAGGCAGAGCTGAGGGGCCAACTGGACGCCCTGGCCGTCCAACTGCGTGACATAGAGCGGGCGCAGAGCCAGATTCCCGAGTTTGCGGATAAGGTGAAGGAGCTACTGAACGTAAAGCACAAAGTGACGGTGATCAGCAACGTTCTGGGCACCAGTCAGGAGCGGCTCACGGGCCTGCACAAGCTCATCGAGAAGGAGCAGCGGCGGCGACAGGCCCTGCTAGACTCTGCCCTCAGCACCAACATATCGTAGAACAGGGTCATGGAGACGCCCCACATCGACCACTTAAGCCTGGAGGACTACGAACACATTTACGAGCCGGCAGAGGATTCGTTTCTGCTGCTGGACGCTTTGGAGAAGGATCTTGACTATCTGGACCAGCTGCAGCCGCGACTGTGCGTGGAAGTGGGTTCCGGTTCGGGGGTGATTATCACAGCTCTGGCCAAAAAGCTGTCCAGTTCCTCGCTGTGCCTAGCCACAGATATCAATATCAAGGCCTGCGATGCCACCCGAAGAACAGCTGCCCGGAATGGGGCATGTGTGGGTGCCATACGTTGCAATCTGGCGGATGCACTGCGGCGGCGATCCGTGGACGTTCTGCTCTTTAATCCTCCCTATGTGGTCACTAGCGACGAGGAGCTGCAAACCCAAAGATTTGATTCTCAGAGCAAATCCGCGACGGAAGGCAATCTTGTGTACTCCTGGGCTGGCGGACAGGATGGTCGGCGCGTCACAGACATTCTACTAAAGCAACTAGATGACATTCTCTCCCCACGAGGCGTTCTCTACTTACTCCTCCTGCGGGAGAACAAACCCGAGGAAATTATCAAGCACCTAGAAGGCCTCAAGTTTAAGGCTGTTAAGTTTATGGAGCGACGCATTCCTGGCGAATATCTATACATACTGAAGGTGACCAGATGCTCATCATGACTCAACGGCTAGTTATATTTGAAATTCAAAGGTAACGATTGTAAAGTTATACTATAATATTTTAAATTTGATACTACAGTTAAATAATATCCATTTTAAATTTAATTGGAGTTGAATTTTTGTAAATGTATATTTTTGGGCATTTTCTTAAGGGATAAGATGGAAAATATTACAAATTTGTCTTGCCTAATCTTTATAAAAATTGAGAAAACAAAGCAAGGCAAATTACTAATCTTCTATAGGTTTCTTAGAAGCAGGATTGGGCACCGAATTTTAAATTGGAGCCGGACAAAAGCAAAAACGAGTCAGATCCGACGATACGTAGGTTCATTTTTCTGGAAGCGGGAATAAGTGTGCATTTTATTTTAAATCCACATAAAACTACTATAAAACACAAGTATTTCCTTGGAAAACGCTACCAGACGATTCGATTTAGCCGTGATAATCTGTTTTCAAACAAACAGCCGGGTTTCAAGCCTTTAAACTTTCAGCGAAGCAACTTCTCAGTGGCGAGAAGTAACAAATCTAATCCCATAACCTATCTATATCCTGCCAAAAAAAAACGATCAGGCTAATTAAATGATTAGTTAGATTATCAGATAATAAATATATTTATATACTTTCTTTTGAAATTATTAGCAAAAGTAACTCTCTGTTCTTTTATATTTTATGGAGTTCTTCAATGCTTCGCCTTATGTTACCCAGAAAGTACATATTTCCGGTTCCAGGCAAGCTGTTAATCGAAGTATTGGCTTCCAATAGAGTCCCTCTTCCATCCCTTGCTACGTTCAATCATGTCGGTTATAGGGAGGATGTCAGAAACCAGTATTCTCAACCCCCGATTGCAAACACGAAAGCTCTAAGGAGGGATGGGATCTATACCCCATTGTACCTCATGCTAAGGGAATAATGACAAAGGCCAATCAGTGAATTATGTACCTATATGTCCACGCATATAATCCTCCTACCCCTTAGCCATATCATCCCATTTACGGGGTTGTTGCCCCACCCAAAATGGCCTAACCACGTGACGGTAAGGAACAGCCCCCAAATAAACCATTGAAACAAAAGTTTTATTGGCATCTGATAGATGCCAATAGGTAATTTGTACGTAACATTTGTTGTCGCTTTTACGTAATTACAATAATTTATTTCATCTTCTTAAAAATGTTTCATATTTCCTTTTTATATCGATTCGTGGTTCTGTGTTTTCTCTGCCTTTCACTACTTCTGGATGTTCATTTATTTCGTACTCTGCAGATACATACATATGTTTCGAGTTTGTATTTACAAAAATGCATGATTCTTTAACAATCTTTTATCTGTATCAAATTGGCTTATATATCTTCTGCATATATGTGTCAGTTATATGGTATTTGATGTGGCTGTGTGCAATTTGAAGCTTTAAGCCTTAAATGCTCTTTGTTTTTTTTCGGATCTGGGTCAGTGGGTGGTCTGTTTCGGTTTCTGGGTTATATCAGTTGGTTTTTGGCGGATAGAAATAGTGGTGTTGGGTGGTATTGAGTACAGAGAGAGAGCAAGAGAGTACCTTGATTGACCAACTGTGCACATTTCTCCTTGTCCGAATATCAGTCGTTAAATGTATATTGTATATGTGGAGAACTCGTTATTCTTGTGTTGTGTGTGTGTTTATAAATTGTGGGGGGATGCCCTTTCTAGAAGAGATTCAAGTAACATTAAAAGTTTATTTCTTGCTCGATTCGATGCTCGGGTCGGTTTTTACAATTTACAAATGAATTCATCGATTATTATCGATATTATCGATTCGCTCGCACAATTTATCAACAGAATATATGTTTATATATTAAACCCTTCGCTCTAATACTGACATATAAGTATACTTAAGATTAGTCAGAGCTTAATAGCTAAATGCTGAAACGAAACAGAAGGATTGAAATCAAACTTCCCGATGTTGCTTTTTTATCTTCCCCCAAAAATGTCCCAGTGCGTTGTGCGGGGGGACAAAGTGTGTGAGATTTCTTATAGGGAAGGTGGAAAATTTTGAAACCATAGCTAAAACGTTGAGTGTCCGAGAAATCGGTTGTCAATGTGGATTTTGCTGTTTATTTAAATACAATTTTTATGTTTTTTTTTTGTTTGTTTTTATATTTTCGTTTTGTATTTAATTGCATTTGCTGTTGTTGCTTTTTCACTTTTGTTTTCAATTTGTTGCCGCTTTTGCATTTTGTATTTTGTTTCTTTCGATCTCATTCATAAATGTAACGTCTAATTTTAATAATGAATTTTAATAATTAAGTGTGTGTGTGTGTTTGTGGGTGTGTTGTTGTGTCTGCGTTTAATTCATGGGCTTCGTTTACGCTACATATCTTTGTAAGGGCTTTTCTTTCACGCATAAACTTGGCGTCTAAATTAGGACTTATGACATAAAGGAAAGAAAGATTTTGGTTTTGTTTTTTGTATTGTTTTTTTTTTTCTTGTTTCTTTTCATCTTGTATATAGTGGGGATGTTTACTTTCTTGTCGGGTTTCCGTATAGATTGCTTTTATACGAAAATGCCTTCAATTACAATTTTTGTTTGTTTTGTAGTTTTTTATAAAAAAAGTACACATAAAATACAATTAAAATAAGGTAAGAAATAAAAAATTATTTCTTAAACATAAAAATTATATACTTTTGCGATTTTTTTGTGTTTTTTTTTATCATCTTCTCATCATCATCTTCATCTCCTTGTTGTGGTTTATTTTCTGGTTGGTTTATTTTATTTTTTTTATTTTGTTTTGTTTTGTTTTTGCTTGTAACTTTTATTTATTATTAATTTAAATTTTTTGTTTGTTTTTGTTTGTATTTTTTTGACTACATTATTATTACGCCTGATCGTCCGAGCCAGAACCGTCATCATTATCATCATCGTCATCTATGGAAAATAGGGGATTAGTCAAGGGATTCGTGTAAGGATAGATGGGTATCTCTGAACTCACCATCGCACTCGATGTCATCCTCCTCGCCATCATAGGGTATGTCGTATTCGTCGCTCTCGATTTCACTGTCGCCCTCGATGATTTCCTCCAGAGCCTCTTCCTCATCGGAATCGCCATCGGCGGCGGCAGCGGCTTTCTTGGCCTTCTTTGATTCTGCGGATTTGGCCTGGAAGAAAAAGTGGGGAGAGAGAAAAATGGCAAACGGAAAAGTCAGTAAAGGTTCTCGTGTTGGTTGATAACAGCCCGGCCTGTGTGTGGTGTGCGCCCAACTCAAACCCACACATCTCCTTGATCAAGGGCATCCCCAATCGCCCTCCCAGTCCCTCCAAATCCCGTGTGCGTGTATACACATAGTCATAAAATGTATATTTTCAGCCCACAAAAACAGGCAGCAACGAAAATCGTTATTTTCGCCGTAAAAAAACATTTGAAAAATGCGCGCGCCAATGTAATTCGCTGCGGCAAAGAGAGCGAGAGCGAGAGGAGAGCAAGAGAGCCAACGAGAGCGAATTACAAGTGCAGCCGCGCTACATCGGTGTGAGTGTGTATGTACATACATATATACTTGGCGGCATATTTACTATATAAAGGAAAAAACAATAAGCGACGCCGACGCCGGCAGCGACATATGTATCCGCATCCGTGAGATACGAAACGAGACCAACCAAGCCAAGCGTGCCAGCGGCCAGAGGCCAAAGAGAGAGGGAGAGTGGCAGTGAGAGCTAGAGAGAGAGAGCGTAGCGGAGAGAGAGCGTCCCGTCGGGCCGAAGGAAACTGTACCTGAGAACGCGTCACGACACAGCAGTTGCATGAATGAATCTCTCTCTGGCACTCTCACGCGCCAGCTGCTGCAGCGGGAAAAAGGCGCAAAACAACAACAACAACAACAAAAACTGGCATGCGTGGGTTCAACGCTGCTGGCCAACCAACAACAAGCTACAAAGCCTAGCAGCAGCATGGCCCGGTATATAGGCGGTCACGTTCCCAAGTCAAAGAGTAGCCCGCAATACATGGCCACTTACTATTTACCAGACTGTTACAAAGCGGAAAACAAGCTCGCTGTGGAAATATGTGCAAAATGAAAAGCAGCCCTTCTCCCATTTCCCCCCGATATTGGCCATATTCCTTTATTCCACTTACAGCATAAGTCACGAGACCCAAGCATTCGAGAAATGTGCAATTACGAGCGGAAAAAACAGGGTCATGCAGGACAAGGAGGATCAAGTAGATACAAAGTGAATATAAATAGTAAAAGATACTTTAATCAGATACTGGAAATGAAAGATACTTGATATGTTGTAGTATCTATAAGCCCGATTCGTGTGCTATAGATACATTCTATTAGTATCTGAATCTTTACAAAGAATTTGAAGTTGATTGAGGAAAACAAAGTAATAATGAGTTGGGTATTACCCGAATTTGTCACCATTTCCTCCTAGAAGGAAATTAAAAATTATCTGAGAGAGAATGAACCCATTTCCCAAGAAGAAAGCTGAATGAAAATATACTTTTGGAAGGGCTAAGGCATAAATACACAACCTTCCCATGGGAAGTTTACTTAGAAATTTACTAGAAGAAAGTTAACTTAAGGAAGAGTGAACACGACTTTCCAGAAGGAAGCTCAATGGAAATCTACCTCTACAACCTTCCAGCGAAAGAATGAATCAGATCACGAATAAATACAACCTTCCCGATAGAAACTAACTCTAAATATACTTTAAGAAAATGAACAACAGAATGAATACATCGAGTGAAATAAGTATTTTCCTAATCTAATCTACTTGCGAATAGCTCTCCCTTCTTCAATTACAATATATACAATTTATTTAATAGGGTCTTTCCCTCCAATCCACACTCTCTCGTTAAGAAGAAGAAAAAAAGTATCTAGAACCTTGCGACACCCTGTAAAACTGTCTTGTTTTATGTACCAAAATAAATACGCATAAAGCAGAGCAGGAAAAAAGTGAAAGATAAATGTAAGCACAAACGCAAACAGACAAACGGGCCCCGTGGTATGTATACAAATTACGAGGGAGAGAGCGGGGCAAATTGAGAGAGCAGAGAGAGAGTTGGAAAGAGCGACCGAGAGAGAGCAAGAGAAAGAGAGCGCGCGCTCCCGTTAAACTGTACATTTTTATTTCGAGTTTGAGTTTTTTAGAATCGGAGAACTGCTTGATTTGCCAATTTATCTGCCTTACTAACCCAAGCTATATTTTATTTTTATCAAGAAATGTGCTTCTTGATTATGGAATGCGACAGTTGGGGACCCCACCAAAAACCGCGTGCTCAGAAACGGGCAAAACATGACATGAGTAATTTACCGGCCGGCAATGTATGTTTTCATTGAGAGAGTGCATTGGCATCGGCAAAGCGGCGGTAATAAGGCCAAGAGTCCCACGCCGCTATAGCTACAATATCTTTTAGCTTCTATTTGCTGCTCGCAAAGCAGTTATGTATCTGTATTTTATTGTAATACTTTTTGCGGACACGTCAATGCTAATGCTAATGACCTGGCCTAGTGCGCGCTCCAAAGTTGATTAAAAATACATTATCCGCCCGTTCCACCCCTGCTGAACTCCGAGTAACTGTACTCGCGCGGTCCTCTAACCTCGATTTGAACCTAACAACAATAATCTTTGATTAGTGGCTAGCAATCATCTTGGTTAATCGTAAACAACACACACCAACAAATCGACGAGAGAGCGCGGCCCCACTCTCTCTCTCTCTCTTTCGGTATATAAGCCACTGCGAGAGTGCGCGCGGTTGGAAAACGTGTGTATATCTATTTCTAGAATTTTTTCCCGCATGAAAAGTGGAACTAGCAGCCAGCAAGTGAATCATTTTTTTTTTTTTTGAGGATTTGAAAGCGCGTAAACAAAAAACCTAAGCGGTCATCGATTGGCGCGCGCGCGATCGATAAAGTTACTTACTTCGGCTGGCCTCTTGGTGCCTTTCACTGATTCCTTTGCGGGGGCAGCAGCGGCAGCGGCATCGGCGGCATCCTCGCCGTCCTTTGCCGTACCGTTATCGGCCGCATCACCGGCGGCATCGGCAGCGGCTGCCTTATCCTCGGCGGCCACCTTCGCTTTGAGATCGTCCTTGACGGCTGCAACATCCTCCGCCGCCACCTTCTCCACGGCCACATCGCCGTTGTTCTGTTGTTCTGTGGCTGCCGACATTCTGTTGTGTTGTTTAGTTTAGTTGTTTTTCCGGAACTGGGTATTAACCGATCGGTAGCGATTTGATTATTGCTGTCAGTGAAGAACAGAGTGGAATTTTGGGTTGTGTTTTGACAGTCGCTTGACAAGAAACCAGCGCAAATATACGGAGGAGGCGACAGAGAAAAGATCCAAAACGCACGAAGCACACAAACACACTGGCTGCGGCTCAGCTGCGGCCCGTCTATTTAAGCACTCTCGCTCGCTGAGCGTGACTCCTCTCGCTATGCGCTCTCTCTGGACCCCTTCTCTCTCTTTCGCTTGCTGAGCGGGACTGCTGCTGCTGCTGGCTCTCTCTCCCACGCCAGCACCGCACCAATGCAATACACTGAAAAACCGCCGCGGCATTTGTACAGCCGCAGTCGATGGCGGCAGCGCAGAGAGAAGACAACAACAACATTAGGAGCAGCAGCAGCGCCCTCTAGCAAGCAAAAGGTTTTGAAAATATTTTTGCAGTGATTTCTTGTTCGATTAAAGAGTATAGTATAGCTATAGGAGGTGTATCAGGCGGAGCTACGAGATCCAGAAGGACGTTTCATAGATGTCCCACTGATATCTTCCCGGTGCTAGCTGAGGTTTTTATTTTTTTTAGTTCCTAACCACCGGATATGTGTACGCGTCGACGGCTCGTACAAGACTGAGCTTGCCGTCATTCGCATGGCTACAAATTGCTGGTTGCTTCTTCTTGCCGATTTTGGTTCGGCCCACTTTTTCGCCTATATCTCGAAGACCCCTATTCAGATCCGATCCGAAACCGATCGAGGGTATAGCCCAGGGTGTAACCTTAATTTTGGCGTCTCTCTCGAGGCGCTCTGATTAAAACTAGATCTGCAATTGACAAGTTGAGTGGGTTTCTTGATTATTTTCATACAAAATCTGCTTGGGTTCCGTGAGTACAGTTGTGGGCGCGTTTGGCGCTAAATTTGAAAATTGCGCGCACCACCGCTGCTGCTGTTGCTGCTTGACGATGGTGGTTGAAGATGGGGACGGGCGGTGGTTCAAGGGGGTGGTGTGTGTGTGGTGCAGTGGCTTTTAGTCGCTTTGTCGGTCCGACAGTGGCGCCAGTGCGCGCGTGTGTGCGTGAGACAGCCGATGTTGCTGTTGTTCTTGCTGTTGCTGCTGCTGATGGGAAGAAGTGTTGCAGCATTGTTGCTGCAGATGTGCGTTGTATGTCGAGTGTGCGGAGAGCCGTTTGGCTTGTATTTATAGAGTGGACCAGCGTGGGCCGCAGCAATGTCGTCGCGGATTGGGGTCAATTGATTGGTAACGTGTGGGGAAGCGCAGGTGATTTTCGCGGCCTAGGAAAGTGGGGATCTATTTTTGAGATTCTAACGATTTAATTGCTTGCAATTGGGGGGAACTTTATTAAAGGGTATATTGTTATATTTCCTAAATTTTTAATTAACGTAAAAGAAGTTCGTTGCAATACAGTTATTAAACGAAATCTTTAATGCAACCCCAAGTAAAAGCTTAAAATAACCATAAATCCACTCAACATAAAATATTCTATAGCTTTTGTTTGCCCTACCTAATAATAACAACCTCAGCTTTATTATTCATTCTTTTCAGATAATGGGGCTCGAATCTAGTGGCAGAATAGCTACCGCGTGATTTTATTTGTTCCCCATTGAAATGCTTACATCACTTGTCTGTTGAGCGTCAATGCTTATCTCAACGCTCGAAGTTCGAACACGGTCCACCCTCAATTCTTTTTTTTTTCATATGCCATTCTTTCTGTTGATCTCGCATTTGTGGTTCGGCCATTTGATGGTTCTGTTCGTTACACAGACCGACTTGGTTCAGGAATCGACTAATATATACGAAAACTGCCGACGCGGCTATAACATATCACCTGGGAATCCACGTGCTTAAGGGTATATTCATTTTTGTAATAATTGTTTTAAGCCAAGTGCTATTAAATGAAAAACCATTCGGAGGATTTCATTCATTAGGCATGAAATCAGACAAATTACTCTAAAGTCGAAAGTAAAATAACTTCAAACTTTAAAATAACAAATTTCTGGTTCTCTGTGAGTGTTAGTTCTATAATAGAAGATCAAGAAAACCAAATGTTATTATCAGAGACTATCTGACCCAGAAATTTCAACCGGGGTATACTGTTAAACAATTATATATGTATACCCTCGCAATACCAGGTATCCCAATAGTCGAGTTCCCGCTGTACATTCACCTTTCATACATTCAGCTATTTTTGTGCAAAGGCAAATACAAATACCTAGGGTATAGTTGGTAATCTGAATAATACAGTCGACGACAGAGCGAGCAGAGCAGCCGGCCAGAGTCGCTTGTCGCTAATTAAAAGCGACGAACCTGTTCCGAGGCATCGGCGGTATAGTAAACACCTGTAATCGTGGGCCCTCCACTGAGTTATCACATATTTGAGCAGAAGCGATGACTTTTCACCAGACCGTTTGCTGATAAGCCGATTTGCGTCTCCGTTTTGCGGCGTGGTTTCTGGCCTTTCTCCTTTCTTGCCGCCCGCCGAACTCTCAGTAACCGTTCGGCGTTCGTTCCCCCGAGAATCGTGGGTCTTTCGCGCAATTCTCCGATATGAATCGCATTTCTCACCGGGCCCGTGAAATCTTCTCTCTTGGCCAGTGAACAATGGTATCTAGCCGCTCGAGGACAACCAGAGAAATTTCCTTAAGTTATCATACCGTAGGCATTGTACGAGTTTGTCGCTATTTCAAGGTTAAGCGATAGGAACTGCTGGGAAATGCGATTAGAAAGGTGTTGCTACTGTCAACATTCAGACAGTAGGAGAGACTGAGGTATCGAAAAAGGTCCTGTTTCCAGGAATACCAACATCTGCCGCTAGTTCTCGCTTAGTGGTTCCGAAAACCCTAACCTTAACCAAGTTTCCTGTTAAGTTCCCATCATAAATTTTCGGCATAATTTGTCCCTGAACTGACCTGCCCTAAGCAAATTTCTCCCAGTGCAGTTACACGTTGCGTCATTAAGTTGCTGTAGCATAAAGGTGTGAACAAATCTCAATGCAAACAATCGATAGCCAGACGCTCAAACATGTGTATCCAGGCACACACATCAGCTTGTATTCATGGCGATTAAGTTTTCAGTTCTCTCTTGACTCGCCTACGGTGCTAATAGATCCGTAATGAGGTTGTTACGTTTTTATGGGACGTAAGTTATTGGGTTCAGTACGTTTCAATCTTTATGCGTGTTTTTAGATATTCTATGACTAGGAATTATACAAATTTTATTTAGGAAGATCCAGGTATATGAAAAAATATCAGGCAGTTACTCGTTATAATTGTTTAACTGTCCCAGTCCATTGATTCCAATATTCTTATCCAGAAATTAAAATATTTAACTATTAATTTAATACAAATCGATGAATACCACTGGTAATAATTCATATTATTCCCAAAAGCTTGGATTCCCACGATTCCGCAAAATTTTATTGAAGTGGAATTCTTTAAAACTTTTTGCTGAATATGTTAATTTCTTTCCAGTCTTCATTGTTTATATTTCGATGAATTCGAATAATTGTTTGAATACTGTACCGCATGTGAGTGACCACTATAGCCCGCCCTTGAAGCGTTTCTTAGGTACATGGCATCGTTTGGTAGAATAACCTGAACAGGTTTACGACGCGATTAGAGCGACTGTTAGACTGTTGCTAGATAGCCGATTCGCTTGGCCGCTTGACTCGGGCTCTGGCTTCGGCTTGGCTCTGGATTTGGAAGACGGTCATCGCATCTACGTGGAGACCCTCTCTCGGGTCTCGTTTTCCCGGCATGTGCTAATGTTTCCACACGAGTGCCGCATGGGCCACATGGGCCGGCTGCTCTTTCCTGCCCTAGCCCGCGCCCGCTTACCTGCTTCACCTGCGTCAACGGGCGGTTTACACGCAATTATTAAAATGAATTTCAGCGGGCCCCATTGTCTTCGATTTCCAATATTACCCTGGGCCCCACAGCAGGTCCTTTGGAGCAAGGTGTCACTGTGAGTGGCTCCGAGTCCTTGCTGGCGTTTTTAATTACGCAGACTACCCGTGACGTGTGAGTGGACATTCTTCCGGTGATGTTGCTGAGAGGTGAGAGAAGACAGCCACTGCAACGCTGCGACTGAAAAGCGCCAGAAATAGGCAAATCACCATCATCAGCTTTTAGAGATGTCAATCTAGCTCTTGAGTGCAGATACCTTTATATATATATGTACATACGTAGGCAACGGAAACACGTTTGTTTGTAGGATGAAAGAATAAGTTACATTTTTCAGCATACCTAGAGGATTTAGTTAAGTCAATAAAAAACCGTTTTCTTATTTGTGGTCTCTAAAGTTTGGAAAAAAAGGCTACATTAACTAAAACCAATATGATGGGTTTTCTTGAAGTCTCTCAGATTAAGCCAGAAAACGGATAAGTGGGCAGTACTGATGCTCTTCCTCTCTCGACCGCTTTTCGCACTCTTCCATTCCCCGTTACCTTTGTTGCCATCTGCGTCATGCATTTCGCTGCATTGAGGATTGTGGTGGGTTGTGGGTGGTGGGGCTACTGTCGATTGCTGGCGGTGGTTGCTCAGACCGGCGGATGCGAGAGAGAAAGAGAGTGGTGGCCGCCCATGAATGAATCATTTTGGGGTAACGAGATGAGCCGTGGTGGCATCATTGGCATTTGTTTTGTGCGTGAGCGAGTGTTTGTATGGGTACAGCCGAAATAAAACTGCGGCCAATAGCCCATCGTCCATTCAGCTGCCTCTGTGTGCGAGTTGTCTTTATTGGACCCGAGCAAAAATCATTTATTTGTTTAATAATTACATATTTACACACGCCAAGGGGCGGCAATTATAAATGAAAAAACTGTGTGTGTGTATGTAACTCACATACTAAATCAGTCAAAGTGATTATAAAAGTCAGAGAGGTTGGGACGTAAGATCTAAAAGGCTAAGATAAGTTTCCACCTGAAATGAAACTATATTTTTATCTAGACAATCTGAAAGCGACAATGAAAATCCTTAAATAGAATGTTGTTAAGATACATTATACCATTTTTAATTGACTTTTGTAACATTAAAAATAATAAAAATGTCTTATGTTCCATTTGAATAAAAAAGTAAATACCTTAAATTTGTTTTCGTTAATATTCTTAATTCTTAACAATTTATTTTATATTATTTTGTTAACTGTTTATTCAAATTTAATTCAATATTTTTGGGGAACCGCATTTGGCGCCTCTTTGATAATCACTAAGCCATAAGTATTTTCCAACACTATACCACATTAATTATGCAGCACTGGCTTGGCGCCAAATATAGTCGCAATTGAGTACTAGAATTTTCAGCAATCTGTGCAGCTACAAATTCCATTAATCTTAAAATTAGTCATTGTAATTTGTAGTATTTAAATCTTTAGCAATCAATTATTGAAAAAATCGATTTGTGCTTGAGTGGCGGTTCCTGTGTTATTGATATAGTGCCAGCACTAGAATCTACATACAAACCTGGAAAACAACCGGCGACCCACAAATGACCTTGCCAAATAGGGTTGCCAGACTTTGCGCCGACCCCCCAAGTTTGTTTGTATGCCATTTCCTCGTTTTATAAACTTAGCGAAGTAGTATTACGCCACTTCAAATATGCGCCATCGTGTTGCGCGCCTTTCTGGTCCCCAAAACAGCCCACAAAATGCGTAGAAAACCAACAATCTTCACAAGTTATCGGTTCCAGGCCGCAAGGCTGCCACCTAATTAAAATATGCTTTTGTGTGGGTGTGTGTCTGTGTGTTCAAATTGGTAAAAGAAGAAGAAGATTCGCGAATTAATCAGTGGAATCTTATTCCAGAGTCTGTTCGCACGCACCAAAGAAATCCTCAAGATGGCCTTCAACAAGCTGAGCATCGAGAACCTGGACTTGGAGGGCAAGCGTGTGCTGATGCGGTAATTGGGCTCTCATTTTTCCTTCTTTTCGAAAAAATCAGTTGCATAAACTTTGATACCGCTAACCGCAGAGTGGACTTCAATGTCCCCATCAAGGAGGGAAAGATCACGAGCAACCAGCGCATTGTGGCTGCCCTGGACAGTGTCAAGCTCGCTCTGGCCAAGAAGGCCAAGTCGGTGGTGCTCATGTCCCACTTGGGTCGTCCCGATGGCAACAAGAACCTGAAGTACACTCTGGCTCCCGTGGCCGCCGAGCTAAAGACTCTGCTGGGCCAGGACGTAACCTTCCTGAACGATTGCGTGGGCGGCGAGGTAGAGGCTGCCTGCAAGGACCCAGCGCCGGGCTCTGTTATCCTGCTGGAGAACGTGCGCTTCTATCTGGAGGAGGAGGGCAAGGGCGTGGACGCTAGCGGCGGCAAGGTGAAGGCCGATCCGGCCAAGGTGAAGGAGTTCCGCGCCAGCCTGGCCAAGCTGGGTGATGTGTATGTGAACGATGCCTTCGGCACTGCCCATCGCGCCCACAGTTCCATGATGGGCGATGGCTTTGAGAAGCGTGCCGCTGGCCTGCTGCTCAATAAGGAGCTGAAATATTTCTCGCAGGCTCTGGACAAGCCACCAAATCCCTTCCTGGCCATTCTGGGCGGTGCCAAGGTGGCCGACAAGATCCAGCTGATCGAGAACCTGCTGGATAAGGTTAACGAGATGATCATCGGCGGGGGCATGGCCTTTACCTTCCTGAAGGTCCTCAACAACATGAAGATTGGCGGCTCCCTGTTCGACGAGGAGGGCTCCAAGATTGTCCAGAATCTGGTTGAGAAGGCCAAGAAGAACAATGTGCAGCTGCATCTGCCCGTCGACTTTGTTTGCGGCGACAAGTTCGCCGAGAACGCTGCCGTGAGCGAGGCCACCGTGGAGGCAGGCATTCCCGATGGTCACATGGGTCTGGATGTGGGACCCAAGACCCGCGAGCTCTTCGCGGCGCCCATTGCCCGCTCCAAGCTCATCGTGTGGAACGGGTAGGTGTTGTTGAGCTTAGCGTTTTATTTCGATTTAAATTTATAAATTTTTTGCACATTGCAGACCACCCGGCGTTTTTGAGTTCCCCAACTTCGCCAACGGCACCAAGTCCATTATGGATGGCGTCGTGGCCGCCACCAAGAACGGCACCGTCTCCATTATTGGCGGCGGCGACACTGCCTCTTGCTGCGCCAAGTGGAACACGGAGGCTCTCGTCTCCCATGTCTCCACTGGCGGCGGCGCTTCCCTGGAGCTCCTCGAGGGCAAGACACTGCCCGGCGTGGCCGCTCTGAGCAACGCTTAAGTGAAGCAAAGAGTCGGAGCGCTCTCTCTGCAATATTTATATGTTAATCGCGTCGTTTATCTTGTAAGCACAAAAAACCAACACGTAAAAAGTTGAAGTTGAATCTATTTGTTGTATGCATACGAAATAAAGGATTTTAAGTTTATTTGCGAGCAAAGTTTGTGTCCATGGATGAGGCGGTGCGCTGAATGTTGTTCAGATTGGCTCGGATGCGATCGCCAATGGAGTTGTGGTTGGCAATCGCCTTCTTCACCTCCTTGTTGATGAACTCCTTGTCGAAGTCACGGTCGCGGTTCTGGGCCTCCTCCCGGGCATAGGCCTCCCGATGTTTGCGCACCACCTGGCTGCGATCCGCTTCTCGCCATGCGGCATTGTCCATCATCTCGCGGAGTCGAGCTTCTCTGTCGGCTTCGCTGAGTTTGGGTTTGCCAAGGGGCTTAGAGGGAGGACTACGTTCTCGTCGATCTTTGCTTGGTTCCGGGCGATTATTCCGGTCTCTTCTTTGGGGTTGTTCATTCCTTTTAGGACTTCCACTTCTGCTGCGTTTCGTTCGGCTGCGTTCCTCGGGGCTTCTACTCCTTGGCTTCTCCCTCATTTTGTGGCTTTCCTTTCTATCCTCAGAACTGTGGCGTCTATCCTTCCGCGCTGGAGGACTCCTGCTTCGCCGCCTGTCCTTTCTTTTATCTGGACTATGGCTTCTTTTCCTTTGCCTGAAGCTCTCATTGCGCTGTTCTGGACTCCTGCTCTTTCGTCGCTGTCGGGAAGCCGCCCTTCTGTCTTGCGGACTTCTGCTTCTGCGGTTCTCCCTCGGTTTTCTGTCATCTGGGCTCCTGCTTCTTTGCCTCTCCCTCTGTTTTCTGTCATCTGGGCTCCTGCTCCTTCGCCTGGAGCTCTCATTTCTATACCTATTCCTCTGCTCCAACTCCCTGGATCGTTGTCGTCTAGGCTTCTCCTGTTCATCATCGCTGCTATCGCTGCCTCTTCTCTTGGACTTCTTGCTCTTTTTCTTGGTGGCCATGTCTAGTTGCTTGGATATGGTCCGGTACTTGGCGTCCAGCAGCTTGTCTAGCTTCAGGTCACCATTCCCAGAGTCCCCCTTGAGCCTGCTGACCTGGCGGGCCAGCTTTCTGTCCAGATCTTCGTCGCTGTCACTGTTTGAGCTGCCACTGCTGCTGTTGCTGTCCTCATCGCTGGTCTTCCTGTTCTTTTTCTTCTTTTTCTTAGATTTCTTGCTCTTCTTGGACTTCTTCTCCTTGGCGGCTTTCATATCCTGTTCATTCTTAAGGATGCGATGGATTTCTTTAAGTTTGACGGGATTCTCGAGGAGTTTACGGCGGGACTCCATCTCACGCTGCTTGATCAGCATCAGGGGATCCTCGAGGGTCTTGCGCTGCATGTCCACCTGTTCGGTAGATTGCAAGTTGCGGTATTCCCGAATGGAGAAGGGCACACAGTCGTGCTCCACATGGTTGATGGACTGCTTGACGCCGACTGTGTTTTGGTCAGCGCGACGTTCTTCCGCTTGCAGCGTCTCGAAAGACTTGTCAATTTTGCGGCCCAGCAGGTACTCTTCGCGGTTGATCAGCTCTGTGCTGTCTGGAATTTAAAGGGTTACTCAGGGAAGCTGTTTTGAGGATATTTCAACGCAAGTGACTCACTTTTGTACATCCATTCCAGCTTGGCTTCGCCGCCGCCGTTGACACCGCTGTTGGCCAGCACACCGGAGCTTTCCCCCAATCGTCGTAGCTCCTCCCTATCTCTCTCCTCATTGATCTCCTTCCGCAGATCCTGCAGTTTGCGCTCCTCCATCTTTGCCTGCTCCTCGGCTTTCCAGACGCGCTCCTGGTTTTTCATCGTGTGCGGATGCCATGATTTCTTCAGGTTCTGCAAAGGTAATTAAGTGCTATAAGTGTGTAATTTGTTGAGGAATATATGTAACTTACCAAGTCCCCGCCACCCATGCTTGGGCTTTCTTTTTATTTTTAATGTAAAACAAACGAAATAAAAATAATTGTTTTCTTTCCCTCCTATTCTTGTGTTTTCATCAGATGTTCAATGGAAGGGTTGCCAGATCGCTGCACTGGTATAATGGTTGCCAGAAGGTTGCATTTTTAAAATGAAAAAATTTGAATAACAATTTTAAATAAGAACGAGGCATCTATGATTTCATAAAGTATATTTATATATTCCTTATCAATAATAAATAATTTAAAATTGAGTTTAAAATTTCTCAGTCTTTGTAACTGCATCTTAAAGACCTACCTAATGTGGTTATAATATTTCTACAGAATGACTTAGAATCAATTAATTGTTGAAATTTGAACACAAATCATTCAATTATTTTAAAATAAAAGATGAAATTCCACTTGTTCATTGTATATAAAAGCATTTTACACTTTTAAATTGCTGATATATATTGTATAGATATATTGTATGTCAATAAAGTAACTAAGTGTGATTAGATCGACATGTTGTTCTATTATTCAATTTCTAACTGACTTCCAAAATGTTTCCTTTACAATGTCAGTTTTTCAGGTGTATTTGTAAGTCCCAACCGATTGGCCTATATGGACAAGGTTTGGTCTTTCTTTCAAGATCATTTGCCAGCAAGGACAATTGCAATGAAAAGGGACAGCAGGTGAAAAAATTAAGCCTAAAAAACATTGATGTGGCCGGAAAAAGAGTATTTATGAGGTAAGAATCTCGGACATATAATGTAATAAATATTGCATAATTAATCTTCAGGGTGGACTTCAATGTGCCGATGAAAGATGGCAAAATAACCAACAATCAACGTATTGTAGCAGCTGTACCCAGTATCAAATATATCATAGATAAAAAATGTAAGTCCCTGGTGAGTTGATCTGTAAAATAGCGATTTTCTGGATTAACATTATCGATTGATCCCCGTCCAGGTTCTAGCCTCACACTTGGGTCGACCAGATGGCAAAAAGGACAAAAAATTCAGTCTCGAGCCTGTGGCCAAGGAGCTAGAGAAGGTCTTGGGGAAGCCGGTGTGCTTTCTGGACGACTGTGTGGGGGATCATACATTGGAAGCTCTGAAGGATCCAACCGAAGGGAGCACTTTACTCCTGGAGAACCTGCGTTTCTATGCCGAGGAGACGGGTAGCAGCCAAGACGCGAACAAGAAGAAGGTAAAGGCCGATCCGCAAAAGGTCAAGGAGTTCCGCGCCAAGTTGGCTCAGCTGGGCGATATCTATGTGAACGATGCCTTCGGAGCCGCCCACCGGGCTCACAGTTCCATGCTTGGCGAGGGCTACAAGGTGCGGGCAGCCGGCTTCCTGCTCGACAAGGAACTGGAGTACTTCGCCAAAGTTCTACACAATCCAGCGAAGCCCTTCTTGGCCATTCTGGGCGGGGCCAAGATAGCTGACAAAATTCCCCTGATCAGCAATCTGCTTGAAAGCGTATCCGTGATGATCATATGCGGTGGCATGGCCTTTACCTTCCTGAAGGTCCTCAACAACATGGAGATTGGCATGTCCCTCTTCGACGAGAAGGGCGCCAAAATGGTTCCGGATATGATGTGCAAGGCAAAGGACTTGAATGTAGAAATCCTACTTTCCCCTGACTTTGTGATCTCCAACAAGATCGACAAGAAACCGGATAAAATCGGCAAGGCTGATGCCCAGCAGGGTATACCCAAGGATATGATGGGTCTCGATATTGGAGAGGTCTCCAGGTCCCTGTTTGCCGCTGCCATTTGCTCCTCCAAAACCATCGTATGGAACGGACCACCGGGTTTATTTGAAAACGAGCTATTTTCACAGGGCACCAAGGATATGCTGGCAGCGGTGATCCGGGCCACCGAGTTGGGGGCCACCACAATTGTGGGCGGCGGAGATACGGCCACGGCCTGCATTCAATTCGGAGGAGCCGATAAGGTCTCACACGTGTCCACGGGCGGTGGCGCTTCGCTTGAGCTGTTGGAGGGAAAGGTTTTGCCAGGAGTGGCAGCCTTGTCGGATGCTTGAGATGCCTCGAAAATCTTACCTCTATGGAGGCCTCACACAAAGCCCAAAAATAAATAATAAACTTCACGGATCGTAATACAAATTGTAGTTTATTTTGGAATAACATGAGTTGCTGGTTAAAACTTGATAAAAGAGCTGTCGTCCTTGGCTTAAACATATCTCGTATAGCTTTTTACTAAGCGTAATTTATTGAACATTTTCGCTTAACTAAAAAAATGTAACATTTCCTCCTGACAACGAAAGCTTTTTTGGAATAGTAACTAATAACAACATGAACTGAAGAATTTTGGTTTTAAAACAAATACTTTTGACATCCACACGAGAACGGTTTAGAGCCCAACTCTAAAAGGATATAACATGGGCTAGTCGAAGCTTATTAGTTCCGCTGTGGCCGGTTCGGCAGCAGCAGCGCTCTGTTTCGGTTCGTTCTGTGGCGGAGCTGGAGCGGCGGCCACAGCTTGGACTTGATTGTTGGCTATTTCGCTGACTGGTGGAGCCGCAACAGGAGGCGCTTGGTTGCCCAGTGGGGGATGGGTTTGAACAACATGCTGTTGCTGGAGCATCACGTGACCCAGTTGGGGTTGTTGTGGCTGCTGAATTGGAATTTGCTGTGCCTGCGGATGTGCCTGTGGAACCGGTGGGAGGTGTTGTGCTGGTCCTTGCTGTAGGATTGCCGGATTGTTGGCGAACTGATTGTCGGGCATGGGCTGCGGCGGCATCATGTGAGCATTGCCAGGCAGCTGCTGCTGTTGCTGTTGTTGAATCATTCCCCCCGGCTGCTGCATATTTGGTGGCATCTGTGCTTGCCTTGCCGGATTGTACATGCCTGGAGGTATCCCCTGGAACTGTTGGCCATGCCCATTAGGAGCCGGTGCAGGAGCTGGTCCAGGATAAGCAGCATACGGGTTATAAACGTTGTTAAGTTGATGCGACGGCGAACCATGTGGCGGAGCCACCGCTGAAGGTGGTAAATAGGGGAAGGCTGGCACCGCTTGACCCATCAAATACTGCGCCTTCTGCTGCTCCTGGCGCATCTGCATCTCGCGCTCCTGCTCCTGGATGCGTTGCAGGGCCAACTGTCGCTGATACTGCAGATACTCCTGCTTCTTCTTGCGCATTATCTCCAGCTTCTGGGCCATCTGCATTTGGCGTTGACGCTCCTGCTCTTCGGCAATCCGACGCAGCTTCTCGACATGCTCCTGCCGCAACTGATCCAGGGCCGCTCGCGAGTCCTTGATCTGGGTGAGCTTGTCCTGCAGCTGCTCGTACCACATGCGCTTGTCGTCCATCTCCTTGATGTAGGAAAGCTGCTGCGAGTGCAACGATGTCAGGGTCATGAACAGTGTCTGCACTGAGGAATCGTTGGAGATGCTTCGTCCGCGACTCGAGTTGGACTTCATGCGGTTCACAAAGATCTCCACTTGGGTGCGCATATTGGCGGCAAACTCATCGATCTGCACCTCGTCCGCGCTCTTGGGCTGCAGCGACAGGATACTCTGTTGCGGCTGCGGTGTCGGCGGCATGGGACTGGGGGCCGAGGGACTGGCCATGGAGGAGGATTCGCTTATCTTCCGCTGCTCCCAGTAGCTGCGATTCAAGTACTTGGCCAGCTCCGGATTGTTGGTCTCCTCTGCGGCTGGCTGCTGGAACTCCTTGGGTGCCTCCGGGCTGGGTGATCTCTGCTGCATGCGATAGGCAGCAGCGATCGATGTCTGCGCCTGCTGCTTTTGCTTCTGCTGCTCGGCCTCCGACTGACTGAGAGCCAGGGCCAGCTGCAGTTCCTCCTCCTCCTTCAGTTCGGCTTCGGTCTTGCGTGCGGGTGTCTGGAATTTAAATATATGTGTAATCTTTTTTGTTCTTTGTTTATTTCTGAGTGACTCACCTGCACCTGCTGCGATAACGAGCTGTTCAAATACTCCGCCGGCAAATCGCTGTCCGCCGCACGAGCTGCGGACTTGCCGCTGCCACTGCTAGAGCCGCCACTTGTCGGACGCTGGAGGGCAGCAAAACAGCCGTCACAGACGCGTACATCCTTCTCGATGCCGTACTTGGGCAGCGGACACTGCTTGGCCGTGCACTGCCCGCAGAAAACCTGACCGCAGTTCCGGCAATGGTGCTTGCGATTGGTGAAGGTGAACTCCACGCGACAGCGATGACATACCCTCCCATCAGCCCAGTTGGGCGCCGTGTCGGCCGTGAACATGGCGTCCGCCTCACGAAGCTCGGGGAAGGTATGGCCCTTGGCCTTCAGGATGGTCATGGTGTCCTGGAATTGGAGAATTTTGCATTAATTTGTGCAAGGCGTTTATGGATTTACGAACTAGGGATTCCTCCTCTAAACTTAGTTCTTCCTCGGAGCTCATTTTGTGAGAAACTGAGGAGGTTGTGGACTATACAAAACGCTTGCTTCGCCACTAATTAAATTAAGGGGAAAATACAGGGCTGGATTTGGGAATAAGGGGACGGAATTGCGCGATAATAAAGTGAAAACTGAGAAAGGACAGATAGTTTTCTAACTTGAGTCCAGCCCTGAGCATGGTGACAAGAGAAAATGCAACATGCTAGATATTGAAATCTCTCTTTAAATAAATAAATTGTAATAAGACTGAGCCCCACCTTTATAGCCTGATATTTGTCCGAGGAGCGAAAGGCATTGGCCCAGGTCTGCACCAGTTCCAGCATCTTCTGGCGCACATTCTCGTGGGGCGTGGACTCGAGGAAGCTGCTAAACATCTCGCAGTTCTCCTTGGTAAAGACCTCCTCGTGAACGGGAGCCCCACAGTTCTTTACGATGCTCTCGAGCACCAAAAGCGAATAGCAGGCGGAATGCGGATTGGGTGAGTTCATCTTCTTCTTGATCGCCACAAAGGCATTTTTGGGACTGCAAGGAGTAGGTGGAGGTTCCATGAAAACCTTTTTTAATGATTGAAATGGGAGCATCTTACGTGACATCTTTCTGATTGATTTCATCGCAGATGAGGAGGATGGAGGGCCAGTCCGGCTCCAAGCGGAGGTGGCTGGTGGCATTCTCTGAAAATTAAAGTCCCTTATTAATTCGTCTTTGTGCATTTTATCGCATTCTGTAATTGCGTTGGCAGGTCATTCGCTTTTTGTTGTTACTTCTTGGAAGTTGTTTTTTTTTTTGTTTCTGATGAGTCACTTTTAATGGTCACTCCGTTCTCCCTTCATTTACATTATTTCTCACCTAAATTCTTGTCGAAATTTGACCGAAACATATTGGCAATTCCTTTTCACTGCTTCTTGTCGATGTTATTCTATTTTTTCACTGGTTTTTCTAATAATAAAAATTTGTTTTGTTTGGCGACTGCAAAGAAATGTTTCTGCAATATGCGCGGCGTTGCCACATCGAGTAAATCGAGCTGCCACTTGAGCTAACGATAATATGAGTATGAGTAAGTCTAAAAATCTCTAGCGCCTGGATGTATAGTTTAAAAATACCAGTCAATGCATTTAAATCAGATTAAATATTTTATGATAAGTATTTAAAGGTAACTAAATCGATTGAACTTGGTAACTATGGACAAAACAATCCAAATTTTGAGAAATCTAAATTTTACCATGAACTTTGTAGGCCATACTTTTAAAATATCAATACATTTTGTGTTCTTCACCTTCCCTTTTATTGCATTAAAATGAAAAAGATTTTTAAAGGTCAGTATTTTTAGGATATTTTGTTTGTTTTTTTGCCGTTCAATAAAATTCAAGATCTGAACTTAAATTTTTTCTTAATAAATTCTAACATAAATAACAATTAATTAATTACTAACTTGCAACATAAATTATAAAGATAAATTTTTGTTTCACTGAAAATCGTGGTCAAGACATACCAGTTATTAAGTAATCCATTTTCCCCGTTTGTTGTTTAAAAAAATACCCATAATTGTTTATGTTTTAACATTTATTTTTCATTTCGTTTGTTCATACAGGCAACTCTTACAACTAGGTTAACTAGACAATTAATTACACGTATATAAATGTTTGTATAACCAAATACGTAAACAGTACAAAAACTATGATTCGCTATGCTTAAAGGCTGCAGCAGCAGTTGGCCTGTTGCATTTGTTAAAGTATCACACGCCGATTTAATAAAAAAGGGGGTTGGGTTTACTTGCAACTAAGCGATATATAAGTAACATAAAATCACATTCGATTCAAATTAAGCCCAATACTAAAAGCACCCGCACTAGTTCGTCCCGCGATCAGTTCGTCTTGATCTTGCGCTTCAGCGTAAAGTAGGCCAGCACCTTAAACAGCGCGATCTGGGCCAGGATCATCATGATGTTATAGCCAAAGTCGCTTTGCTCCATGCCAAACTGACGCAGCACGGTGACAGCGTTCCTGTAAGGGTATAGTGATATTAATTATTATTATTTTATTTATATAAATGAAATATATATATATCTATTAATATTTTTTATAGTAAACTCACTTAAAGTGACAGTAGAACTCCGTGGGAGGACAAATCAACTGTTCCCGCTGGTTGCCATATAGGGATATAACCATATTCTCCAACGCATATCGCAGCGGTGATATATTGGCCATAAACCGCATGGCTGCTGGAATGTGGTTAAGCAGGATGAGGAAGCCGGAGAACGTCAGCATGAAGCATGTCGAAACCGCACCGACAAACGTTCCGTTCTGTAAAAGAAGCTCATGGTAAAATGAAGCTAAAAAATATAACTATTTTCCTTACCACCGGGTTCAGCACTGTGCCAAGGAATACACCCAGACCATCCGCACAAATAGTCACCACAACGGCACTCAGCAGATACTTCACAAATCGATCCATTTCAATGGGCTGTTCGGTCATTAAATATCCTATCGTTATGTACACCGAAGAGAAGATAATCTAGACAAATATAGATACTCATTAGAACATGGTTAAGGTAATCGAAAATAAGCTGAATCTTTATCAAGGAAATGTCGTATTATTAGTTTATTTTATTATTCTGAAGCATTTTCTCTATATGTTTATACTCACATGAACTGGAGTGGAGGTAATAATAGTGGCAAGGTAATAGGTTCGAAGTTTGTACCAGTTGTTAAATGTTTCCTTTCTAATTATTTCTATCTCGGAGGGATCTGTAATATTTAAGCCATATACTAACCTATTTACAAATAGGAAAATCTCTCAGCTTACATTTCAAAATGCCTGGCATTATGGTGGTGTACCAAAGATAGACGCAGTGAATCATAATCATGCCCACATTTGATATTTGTTTGGTGGCATTGCTGCCCGAATCGCCAAAGAACAAACCGATTAAAATAGCGCAAAGTATGTGAATGCCCAGCTTTAAATAGGTGAGTGTCTGAGAAAAGGTAAAATACAAATTAATTACCATAAATATGATTTATTTAATTTGTTTTTAACGCACCCAATCCCTGAAGAACTGCAGGTGACAGCGACCGATGAGCAGCCAGAGACGCATATATTCCGTGGGCGGAAATGTATGCCTCGTCAGTTCTTTGGACGATTCCATGTGCTGGATCTCGATCTTGTGGACCTGCAGCTGCGGCTGGGTCTGTCCCGGTGACTGGGATTCATTGAACTTGGCCACCTGGGCCTCGCTGGGCGGTTCCGCCGTCTCGCCCTGCATCAGTTGCTGATCGTAACGCCAGCGAGTGTCCTTGGCGCCCTCGGCCAGAGCCTCTGTGTGATCATCGTAGTCGCCGTTCACGCATTCCAGCACTGAAACAATTAACACCTTTTTAATAAGCGTCCTAAACCCTTTGTTTGTTATTTCTGAGTAAGCTATTATATTAAAAGGGAAGTTTTTAATGGCAATTTAATACCAAGAAGTGGACACAGTGAAATTCAAGCTTTAGAAATATGTTTTATAGTATTGTCGTTGTAATGATTTACTTAAATATATATATATTTAAACCATTAAACATTAAACATATAATATAATCCCCAAAACTTAAAGGAAACTCAATCCAACTGAAGTTATAACAAAGGGAATCTGATAAATTCGCTGTTACAGCTAGCACAGAAGTGACTGTAATAAGTGCGACTTGATGAGTTAATTAAGTTAAGTAATTATCTGATATGCTGCAGTGCCCCATAATCATGATTCAAAAAAAAGGGAAAGGGAGGCGTCGCTCTATACTCACGGAAGTCGGCGGGATTGTGGTATGGGGGGCACTCCAGGCCGACGCTGCTCAGGAACATGACCGTGTTCTGGGGCGTGCCCTGGTAGGTGCACCGACCTGCGCTCAGCACGTAGATCAGGTTGAAGAGATTGTAGATGTTCGTCGACGGCTGGTGGATCGTGCACACAATGGTGCGCCCCTCGTTGGCCAGCCCGCGCAGCAGCTGGATCGTGTCGAAGGAGGAGGAGCTGTCCAGACCGCTGTGGGAGATCGGAGATCAGAGATCAGGTTCAAGGTTGGGTTCTCTGTCAACTGGTTCTCGGCCAAGGGACCGAGGAATGGACACCTCTCACTCACGTTGTGGGCTCATCTAAAAATAGTACTGCTGGATTGTCTATCAACTCCAGGGCAATGGACAGACGCTTCTTCTGGCCGCCACTCAGGTTGGAGCACCTCGTGTGTCGCGTCTTCGTCAGCTTCAGCGAGTTCAGCAAGTAGTCGATCTGTAAATGTAAATCAGAAGTCAATTAGTGGGATTTCTTTTATGTTATTCAATGGAAACTCACCAGAGTTCGTTTGTCCTTCAGACTGACACATTTATTGGAGATTTTAAGTGTGGCCGCCATCAGCATGGATTCCTCCACAGTGAAGTAGGGATAGAAGTGATCGTCCTGCATAATGTAGCCGCATAACTTTCTGGCCTTGCCGATCTCTATCTTGCCGCTGACGCCGGTCTTCGTCAGACCTGTGAGGATGTTCATAAGACTAGATTTACCGGCCCCCGAGGGGCCCATGATGGCGGTCAGTTCGCCGGACTTGAAGGTACCAGCTATGCCCTTCAGTACTGTCTTCTTCTCTGTAAATATATCATGATATATATGCTAAGTATTTAAGTTTAAGCCGGATAAATTGTTGTATATAATGATGTACTTATACATAATTATTTTAATATAAAGATCTAGTTAAATTACAGTTAAAAATTCAACTACAACACCTTAAATTTCTAGAATGAAAGTAACGTCTCAATAAGCATCAGCTTATATTAGCAAATAGGATAAATAAATTAAAACCAGTTATCGGTTGATCTTGTGTAAAACCAAAAAAATCAAAACAAAAAATTTATTATTAGAGTGCTTTTATCAAAATCAGACAATAATTGCTTTTTGCTGTTAATTAATGACTGCTATTAATGTCACACATTCCGGTTCTGATTATGATCCTACTTAAATGTCGCTCATTTAATGTTTATTATCTGCGGAGCCTCAACCAAATTACTTAACGATTTCTGCAATAATAGTGCTTATATTTCAACGTAATTAAGTTGAGTGTAAAAAGGGTTAGCAGGTTGGGAGCCATGAAAAGCAGTAGCAATAAAATGAAACCCTCATTGCACACATCATTAAACATACCTACATATATTATTTAAGTTAAATGGGTCAATCTAAGAGCACATTGTCTATATTGTTCACATCTATCTATACCATTTTGCGATAACATTATACTCTATTGACCTTAGCTTATCAGGGCATGGCACCTGTGCTCCGGGATCTTCGTTCTTTCTTCCGGCACACTTCGATTGCGAAGAGAATCAGGAGACAGAGAATTTGCACTTGAAACTGCACTTTCCTCTGGTTCTTATTCAAATATTAGTTCTTAATTAATAAAATTAACATAGTTTTCATGGCTAACTGTAGCAAAAAGTCAATATAAAGTTTGATGCTTTGTTGGTAATTTTAATTAGTTATTTGCACTTTATTTGTACTAAAATTAAGCTTACTGCTTTCAAAATTAATTGAAAATATCTTTAAATAACTAAGTAAAGTAACAATAAAGGCTACTGTCTCGACAGAGTATTACATTCACTCTGGACTTAATCTAAATCTGGTTATTAATATATATAGACACTTTAACCATTTTTATTTGAGTGCTAATCATTTTCATAATCACAATCACTTTAGGAATATGTATATTAGACAAAAGAGCAATTTCTCTGGGGGCTAGATGCTGATATATTATATCGATGCCGCTTTCTTACCTTGCCTGGGTGCATTAACCTGGTAGACGAGATCTTCGAAGTGAATGTCGATGCCGTAGACATTCTTCAACAACTTGCTGCTATCCATTTTGTGTGTGTTTGTGGTGTGTGTGCCTTCGTATTATTCCCAGTAGACGATGTGTGTTTACAAACGTTCTCGCTGATTTGTTTTGGAAGCTTATCGATATTTATTAGCTTTGCCCGCTTGCCGTGCACATTATTCACTTTTATCAAAAAATTCGGCGAGCACTTTGAAATATTGTTTGCGAAACGCCTGTACACAATGAGATGGGATTATAATGGATTACAAACCATCTGGTAATGGCTGCGATGGGGGTCAGAGGAGGGGCAATTTGTGGCTGCCGGAGTCGGGAATTATATCACCGCGAATTGCCCAAGTAAAAGCTTTTACGGTGGCAATTAGAGCGCGTCTTACGAGAGGTCACAAGTTCGTGAACCTGTCGAAACCGAAACTGAAACCCAGAGAGCCGTCGAACTGTATGGTTTTCACTTGAAATTCGTTAGTTTATTTAATTTTATTTTCAAGAAAAAACTAGACAAAGTGCCGGCTATGCGCATGCGCCCCCGTTGGCTGGCTGCTGATAACTGCGGAAGAAGTCGCCGCCGACACACCGCTATAATCTCTGCCGCTGCTGCAGTCGCTGTCGCTGCCGCAGCTGCTGGCTCTGCCTCTGCCTGGGCCGCTGGCAGCAGCACAAAACAAAATACAGAAAAAAATAAAATAAAATTTATTATAATAAGGCATTCGCATATCAAATACAATTCGGCAATGCAAAACGCGCTGAAAGTCAACAATCGAGCCGGCAGAGGCGCGTTAAATTTCAAGTTTAAGTCATGCCGCCTGTCGTCTTTTACGGTTTTATTCTTCTTTTTATTTTTGGGGGGCCTCAAAGAATAACAGACAAATTGGTATTTCAATTTATGACTCAGGTGAAATAACGAATCACTCACACCTGCCTATCTAAACAATTATAAAGCGAAAGCTATAAACAACGACCTTGCCCAGCAGAAACAGAAATTCACATATGTTTATCCATAAAAAAAAAAAACTATAAAAAATGAACTAAAAATTTATGTGCGAAATACCATTCTTGTGATTTCTTCAAGTCCAGCAAAAAGACGTAAACAAAATGTGTGGGAATTTCATATATTGGTCTTATATGAATTGCAGATACCCTTACTATATTGTCATTTTTAAAGGTTTATAAATAAGTTCATATTTATACGATATTTTGTATTAACCAACAAAAATATGTATAGTTTCAATTTTTGTATATTTTTAACAATAAATAAATAGATAAATGAAATATATATAAATAAAGGAATGTTTTATATTTGAAACTAAGGTTTTTCTGTTTTTTTTCTTATAAGCCCTGCAGATAGAATTCAGATATAATAATGAAATATTTATTAGGAACTCATTCAGAGTGTATTTTTTATTTATGTTAATTATTTTCGTTGGGAAATCTATATTCATAATATATATTTATAAATTAATCCAGAACAATTTTACATTAAATATTTTCTCACTATACAAAATATTCCAGATTTGATTTACATTTTTATCTCGCGCTTGGCGTTGTGCTCTCCATTTTCTAGCTCCCAAGAACTTCCGCAAATTATTCAATTAGTCATGCAACGTAGTTCAATTCTAGGGAAAACACCCTCTACGTGACATTCAGTTTCTGTTATAATAACATTTGGTTCCACACCACAGATGCTTGAGACTAGGCCCTTATAATGATCTCGGGAAATCAGTATGGGGAAATTTGTTGACTGAAGCCGGGATTACGAGAGAATTTAGGGTATGGCACACATATATTAGTATGCAAATAGTGTATGATTTTATTATTTATCACCAAGTATGGGTTAATCAGATCTCCAATGAATTGCTTAACATATATACCTATTGCTCTGGTGACTCAGTGGGTCTAATGTGGTCAAACATATTAATAAAATATTCATTATAAGATAAGTTACTTTTCCCTTTCTGTTGAATCAGGGTGATCAATAGATCTGGTTAAAAGCCAATCCTATTTCTAAACAATTATAAAAGTCTAGGGAGTATTCTTTCCCTACAAATTCTGACTGGTTAGTGTGCCCAAAGATTGGATAAATATATTTCATTGTAATACTAATTGATATCTTCTCTAACGCGGTAGAGTGTTTAATTTAAGTTAATCTTTAACATTATATCCTAAATATTTTTTTATTTCTTGGTATTATTTTGTTTTTGATTCGTTTATCTACTTTTCATTCAAATTCGGTGTGTTTAATGTGACCAAACTTTAGGTAAATTCAAAATTAAATGTTTTTCAAAGTGTCTTGTTTAATATTTATTATATTTGGCGTATATTAATTAACCCTATTGTCAAAATAGGGTTATTTTTAATACTACATTTAAACTAGAGAATGTTCAGTGAATGAAATGAAACTGATATGCCCACAATTCGATATGCAAGGTAATTAAGTTTACCGCAAAAAGTATACAGAACAAACAGTTGTTCGAGATCGGGGCCACAGCGTTCGGAAAAAAACTCTTTGACTTTGGCTTTCGGCAATTGCAACACCGCCTTTGCCTAATAAAAGCAACAAAAACAAGGAAAATTACCAAATTGCATCAATGTTTAGTTGAAAACAAAAAAAGAGAACGTTGTGGCGGTCAGTGAACACTGTACAGAACGACAGCAACTGTGACACCTGCGTAAGCAGCGCAGCGCGACGCTTAATAGTCTGTTGGTTGCTGCCGTCAATGCGCTGCGTTGACTGAGGCAGCGGCAGCGACGCCACTAACTAAAAAAAACATTAATTTGAATAGTGACGAAAGGAATGAAAAAGAAGGAGCAAGGTAATTGCAGTGATGTCTTGAGGAAACAAACTTTACAAGAAAAATTAAAACATTAATTATTTGGTGTTATTTAATACATTTCAAAATAATCTATTCAATTTTAATTATCATTCAAGCCTATAATTAAAATTGAATTCTATTTCAGGGTGAAGAACTTTAGTTTCCAAACACTAGTATCCCTACAATCATTTTAATATTTCGATAAATAAAAAATAATACTTGGTTTGATTTATTTAATAATTATTTTTAACTATGTATCTCTTTCATGAAATTTAGAAACTATATCGTGTCTTCATTCTTCGCTTCGTGTTAAATTTTTCAATGTTTTTATAACAACTTGTATAACAAACAAATTAGCTCTTAATTCAGCAAATGTTAAGCACTTGATAAGGATTAAAAATAATAAGCTTTGGACAATTGCTATGATTTGAGGCCAGCTAGCATATAAATCTTTTTTTTATGCAAAAACCTCGGAGATCTGAAAACGTATTTAAAAGCCAGGGCAGGGCATCTAATTTCAAAGCGGCCAGTGTACTTTGGCTTTGTTCGCGAATCTGGCGCAATGAAATTCCTTCTTTGAATGGCCAGAGTCGGGCTCAGATGGAGCCTGGGCTTCAGTCTTTAGAATTATATTACGTGACCGTTGAATTAATGGCTCAAGATTTCGGTACGCCACTTGGCTGCACCAACCTTGGGCGCGCGCAGGCAGCAAAAACAAAAAAAAAATTGTTGAAAAACAATGCGCACGGAAGCGGCAGCCACCGCAGCTCAGCCCGATCCCAGTAAATAAATATTTTATATACCAAATTGAGGTTATCATTATGCTATACCACTTACGGCCGACCAGCCAAACAGCAGCTGGCCGGAGCTCCCATGGTTATCTATTCATTTTGAAAATAATGTCAATTAAAGCGACTACCTTTTACCTTGGCGGCCATCGGGCCTGACCCGCAGGTTCGATAAAATTACAAATGCAGCCGACTGACTATCAGGAGCGACGGCAATAACAAATAATAACAATAAAAATAAAAACAACATCGTCAATGGCGGTAGGTTAAAATATTGACATATCTCTTGGGAAGGCGAACACTTGCGTTCAGAACGGAGAGAACTGGAATGCCACTTGCTATCAATTAAAATAAATTGTAATAACATTGCCTTTGACTTTTCTTCATTTGAATTGAGTCATTCGGGGTGAATCTCAAAATGTTTCAAATATTTGTTATTTGGTGGAAACGAATACAAGGCATTATATTATTGAGAAGTTGCCTGGACCAGACCTGAGGGTGTGAAATTGTAAATAATCAAGATTTCAATTTGAATTTAAAATGCGTTAAAGTAATTACACGGGAGTGAAACAGCGCTGATAACTTGATCTTTGCGGGAAAAACATGATTATTATAATTTAAATTCTATTCAAGTTAAATTCAAGCGAATATATTTATAGCTTTCAAGTATTATTTAAAAATGGGGGTTCATTTTTTAACTATGTTCTTAGATCTACATAAATATGTAATGATCTTAAGAAATTAAGAAAGCTAAGTATATAAAAAGCCATTATAGATTTAATTTTAAAACCATGTAGCAAGTATGCATCTTAATAGAAATATTAAGCAGTTGCTACTTATATGCTTATTATATGGATTCAGGATATATATATATTCAAAATTACAAAACAAACAGACATTTTTACGGCTACAAGACGGATTTTAATAGTTCTCCCCTTGAGGTAACCACAAAAAGCCAAAAATCCTTGCCTATATTTTGGAGATGCCTATTAGTAACATTTAGAAAAATTCCTGATTAGCGTTCTTTCGTGCTGATTAAATTACTTGGAATATATGTCATTAGGTAAGGTCAATCTATTGCCAAGGCTGCTCCTGGCTGAAAGCATTGTCGGTTGTAAATAATATAATCCATTTGCGCAATGCTTTGGGTTAAGTGATAAGCACGCTTCGCTAAATTGCTAATCTATTAATGGGAATGATTCATCCGTTTAAGTACTAAGTAGGATCGTTTGGAACTATAAATTTTCCGAGTTCGTTTTCCGGGTAGCTGGAAAAACAGATGCCATAATACGTTTTAATCTTGGGTTTGCATAAACAGAACGCAAAACATTGTATAAACAAGCCGGCAAAGTGCTGAAAGAGAAATACTTTGCCAATTAATCGTTTCGATCGCTCATGAAGTGAGTTTTGAAAAGTTGCTTAACTTTTTGCACGTGTCTGTATGAGAGAATTGTGCAATATAATATTGCGAGACTATAGTTAAGAATGCACAATAAAAATACATAAATATAAATAAGCGCATAACCTGATGGAACCCTTTGTGATTTACAAGCCGGGATTTGCATTCAATTAGCCAGCTTGCATAACCCTAAATGCAAATAAATAGTAGCTCATTCATGCAGCGATCTTGGCACGACATTTACACAGCGAAGAGACGCCTCAGCTTGGGCAATTATCAGCTGTCAAGAGCTCAGGAAAGGTGTCAAGTTTTCATCGGTTCTGTCAGCGGATTTAGTAATACTTTTTCAAAGCTTGCAAAACGATCTGACGGATCTGTGGACGATGAACCCGTGCGCCATAGTGCTGAACTCAGCGATCATTTCAGGCCACCGTATTTTTCTTATTAAACTTTAACCAGGTTGTGTCGATCGAAATTTGCTTTTCTAGACAGTATTCCCAAGTAACCAGTTATAGGAACTACTGGTTCGGTATGACAAGCAATTAATCATTGATAACCCCCCTAAGGCAATATAAAATGCATCTCGAAAAAATACAACGTATTTGTTGTATCTATAAAACCCTAGACACCACTTCCCTTGCAAGGGAACGCGCAAAAACCTAAAGTGACCCACTTAGATAGATAGCTAGCTCTTCTTGTAAAAAAGACAACTTTTATTTCCGAGAAATGATAGCAGCCCCACAATTGCCGAATAGAACGCTGCCAAGACGCTGAGTGACGCTCATTCATGCTTTTATAGTCCGCAAATAGAATTCTCCTGTCACCCTCGGCCGATACCAGAAGATACCAAACAACTTGGCGCACACCCAGGCACAAATATAAATATATATATATATATTATACAAAACAGAGCAAAGATATATAACGAATAAAGTGGCGACAAGGTTAAACGAAATGAAATTATGCTACATGCTATTGGGCTACATTTTTGACTCTCGTGATCATCTGTATTCTACTGATTAGACGAATCGGAATTCAAGGGCGGCCACAGCCAAAAGCCAAGTCTAAAAAATCAAGCTGTTGGACATTTTTAATTCGAGTGGTTTTCCCATTTTCTCGCTGCAATTGGACGACGCGTCGTCGGGCACCGATAAGTCGTTTGTTTGCCCTAATAGATGATAAGGAGGGTCAGACTTTCGCACTGCCGCTCCCATACGCCCCCCTGACGCATTCGCATACATGGGAAATGTATCATGGGCACTGAGAGAAAATCTATGATAATAGGTTTCATTACAAAAAATGAAAATAAAAATAATTTTACAAAAAATAAAGTCGCTTTACCTTTTTCTTAAATGCTTTCAATTTATTTTAAACTTTTTACTGACTTATGTTTATCACTTTAATTGTTGTGGAGGTAATTTTTAATGTATTTATCTTTATCTATCTAAATTTCATTATTTTTCTCAAGCTATTTAACTATCTTTTATGAATTCATAAATTTACGTTAACATATATTTTATTTAGATTAATTTTCTTTTGTTTCACGCAACTAAAATGCTATTTCTTTATTTTAAAGACTTTTTTTTTGGTAATTAATAAATATAATAGAATATAATTTAATAAGAAATTAGAATATAATTTAATAAGAAATTACTTTAGAAACTATTTATTGTTTGATTTTCCCAATCATAAATCATAAAGAAACCAAGAGTTTCTTCTAGAAAAGAAATATTTTGGGCCTTGATCGATAAAGTCGCGATGTTTAATGCTAAATTTGATGCATTTTAAGCGTTAAAAGTATCGTAAGTGATTTAGTTTATTTACTATTTATTTTAATTTAATTTCGATGCAATTAAAAACATTTTAAATTGTATATTTTTTTTTTTTAAAGGTGAAGATTTCCCTGTTATTTTTCTCTCTGCTGGTGAAATGAGTGACTTTGTTTGCACTTGTGTTTAGATTGGAGCGCGAACTTGGAGACCCATGCAAAGCGGTGGGTATTGCATTACAAATTGTACTTTTCCACACCACCCGGGAACCGGAGCCACCCAAAACCAAACCACCCACCAACCCAGCAACCCACCGGGTGGAGCAGGCCGGGCATGATGGCCCACATTCCGCGGTGGTGACAATGACAGTGGTGACCCAATGAGCGGGTGGGGCCATCTTGGCATTGGCTCTGGCTCTGGCTCCGGGTCTGGTTCCTCCCGTTCTGGCTCTGGCCATGTCCGCGTCTGGTGACGGGTGATATCATCATCACAATTTGGCAGGGCACATAATCGCTGACTAATAAAATGCAAATAAATACTCCAGTTTATTTGATCAAGACGCCCAAGGATTCCGGTCATCAAATGGGGCTCTCCGACCAGGGGGGCGTATGCGTGATGGATGTTCGCCGGTAAGATGTTCGAAAAATACTCGAATTTTTAACCAAAAAAATTATATCCAAATGAACTTTGATCTATGAAGAATCGGCGCGAGTATAAATTGTTTTGCCTAATTTGTTTATGTGTGTGCGCCGCGGCCTGTGCTCTATTTTCTATATAATATCATTACAATAAGAATAAGACCCAGAAAAAAGCAAAGTGAAGGCCCCCGAGAAACGGAGCAAATAGCCAGGGGAACGTGCCAAAAAAAGAAATGTAAATATAATGGGAAATAGAACGAACACAGCTGGAAATTAAATCATTGCCCCATCAAAGTTCAATTCTGTTTGCACTTCGCCTATATGTATTTCCGATTTCAGTTTCGATTTCGACTTTTGATGGATTTCAGTTTTCAGCTTTTCCCTTTGATTCACTTTTATTATTCCAATTCTTTTGCGTTTTTTTCGTTTCGTTTTCAGCAAACTCACACAAGTTGCACCGAGATATGTGTATTTTGTGCGATCGTCAAGATTTTCGCTTTGAATTATTCGGATTTTTGTTTTTTTCTCAAGCACACACCAGAATCACAGACACAATGCGCACAACTGGCATTTAATTATTGGCGCGAAAAAAAGTCCAGATTTATTTTTATAATTTCTGGGAATATGCAAAACTTTTGGTTTGTAACACGCGCGTTCAAGAACCAGAAATAATATATATATATAGGGGTTTATAATGCTTCTCAGCTCGGACGTGGGCAAAACGCTTCCGAATCGCTCGAATTGCGACGCGAGACTGAGGCGCCTTTCAGACAGCGGCTGGCTAAGTACAACGCCGTCCGCTCGAATAGTTTATTTTCTGAAGCGCTTGCCGGCGCAGCTCGTTGATATCTATGGGGCCCGAGGCCCACATTTTAGGGCCCACTGTATCTAATGTTATTAATAAAATCGGCCTCTCCGCGTCTCGTCGCCAGAGAGTCTTTGCGCCGGGGTCCGGTCCCCATTGTTTATGGTATCCCGAGTGATTTGAATGGAGAATTCAATTCGATTCTCAGTATGCTCAGCGTTTGGGACAATGTGCAAAATGCATATCACATGTTCTTGTTCTTCAAATAACCTTATAGAGGGTGCCTTGCATTTCCCCTTAAAGAGTTTGTATTAAGTTTGATATTTTGTTTAGGGTATTTAATTAGAAAAATGTCAATATAAGTATCGTTCGGTCTATTACGTTTATCAATTATGATTCTGATGATTTGATCTGTTTATCTGTAAATTTGGATCCGAAAATATATTGAGGGAAAGGTAAAATATTATACAATATTATAAAAATATTATTAAAGAAAATATATATTATTTTTAGTATTGTTAGATTATAGAAAGAAAAGACAAAATAAAAAGGTTATATTGCTGCAACCTAAATGTTTCTTAGATGGATATGTTAAGCATCTTTATTAGATGCTTTTAGATGGAGATTTTTTATTTAAGCACTTCCTTTGCCCTTAGGTTAATAGCTAATAACTATAACTATAGTTTATATAACTATGCTATAAAAAAGTAGTTGTTTACATAACAAAAAGATGTCCTTGGTAATATGTATATTTTTTTATAGTAAATGGACTTTGTATTATTGTTTAGATTTTTGTTGTTAAGGTGCTGCAAGTCATAGGATAAAGTCTTTAAAATGTAACCAGGTGATCTTTTGAAAACCTTTTATTACATGTTGTAATTCTGGTTTGTCGTCTCTATAATATTGCTATTAGCGGAATTTGTATAACATATTAAATATATAATGCACCGTCAAGCATTATATATTTAATTTTATAATATACTCATTGAATAAATATTTGTAGCTTAAGTTCATATAATTAATAAATCGTTTTAACGATTATCGGCGTGGAAACCTTTCTACTATAAGTCTCTATCAGTATGCATAAAAAGCTGAAGGGCCAAAGTCCATTTCCCTGTCAAATCACATAATAAAAACTTAGTTTAATACGAAAAATGCCAACGCACGCTGAGGATGGGATTCACTTATTAGTAGGAATTGGCATGCCAATTAATTTATAATCTTTGGTTCTCGCTTCGTTAGAAGCCAAATGTCAAAGAGACACTTTTTATTTAATATTTAATATTATCAAAATACACCTGTAAGTCTCATCTGGTATATGGTAATTGTCCAAATGGATTAATAATAGTTTCATGTAACTTTATTACTTTAAAACATTGTATATTAATGTACCCGACCATGGAATTTGTCCCTTCAGCAGTTTTAATTGTAGCTTGTATATAAAATTATCGTGTAATTAATTAAGTTTTTATTAAAAACCATCATGCACACTTGCAATTAAAAATGCACACCTGTATTATGTTTTTAGGATTCAATATAGAGATTTTTGTTAAGGAATATTAACCATTTTCATTTATTTTTTGTCTTAATAATGATAAGGGAACATTGTCCAAAGAAAATATTATAAGATGTTGACTTCTTCTTATTTGTAAACCTAAGAAATACGTATAATTTACGTTCTTAAACTAAATTAAAAAATAGAGTTTCAACTGGATATATTTTTGTTCCAGCAGAGTGTATCCTGCCCTCGCCTATGACTCAGTCCCTTGCCCTTTCGTTTGGCCTTTTAATTAGTCGGTCTTATCTGAACCAAACTACGATATATCTGGATCTATAATCACCTATCATGCACATATGAAATACGACCTTCTATTTGTTAGTCCCGCCCAGGGGAATACTGTTATTTGCACTTCAATAATGATGGAACGTAATGGGGACAGATACTCGTGTTGGTTGATTGTTATCGCCGAGTTACATTACAGTACAAAAATATTATACTGTATATAAGCAACACAGCGTTTTTTTCTTTCGTATAACACAGAACATCCCTATAATACCCAATTAAATATTTATAAGTTTTTAAATCCGATTAGGGTTCCAGAAACTAAGTTGGTTTTATTTAAATCATTGATTGAATTGATAGGCAAATATTTAATGCCTATAAATATTACTGACTATGGATAAATATAATTTCTCTGTGTTTGGTTAGTTGCCTAATCTAATTGCACTTTTCCATGCATATACTGATAAGGGTTATCATAATCCATTTATTTACAGCGCAAATAAAATCTTTATTAACTGCGTTATTTATTCGAATGACCATTCGAATTGATAAAATATTTGCGCATCGTAGGTTTTTTATACCCGATAGTCAATGGGGAACAAGGGTATTATAATTTAGTACCAATCTCCGAGGCATCCCATGATATATATAAACCATTTTAATTACTCGAAAAATCGTTCACTAATGTAATAAATCATTTTCTGCAGGCATATCTTACAAATCTATTGGATATAGCTTAAGGGAGTCATAAGAGTTATTAAGTTTCAACTTTCAACTCTATCGCATTCTAATATCTCTTAATTATATTTGTTGTATTTAATTACGGCGTTATAATATGAACAATATTCTTAGTAATAATTTTACAGATAAAGACTTGACAAGTTGCGCTCTTAATGAATACCTTTTAATTGAAATTGAGCTTCTTAATATTTAAAAATTCCCATTAAACAATATTCACTTACTTCTAGTTAAGATAGTTCGCTTTAATCACTTAACAACCAGGTAAGTGAATTAATATAACTATATTTGTAGAACTTTTGCTATTTGCATTCTAAATTAACAATTTACGGCTGCTTAATAAATTCACAGAGCTAATCTAATTGGAATCTCCACCGATTTGCGCATGTAACCTTTTAACTAAATAATTAAGCCACAGTTGTTATTATGCAACATTAAATAGATGGTTGTCCAGAGAAAAACTTTGATTGATGGACATTAAAGTATCAACGAAATTATTGTTTCATTTTGCTTTTGGCTGTCTGAATCTGGTTTTTAATGCCCAAAAGTTAGTTTAGAAACCTGGCCACAATATGCACACTTTTTTTGGGGGATCAATGGCAACGACAATTGGCAGAATTATACAAATGTTTTATTGTAGAACCTGTTGCTAATTGACGACAGTAAAAAAATCTAAAGTCTGTCTACCGTCTAGACAATGCTCATCTGATTTTGGTTTTGTGTCTGTGTGTCTATACAGAATCTATATTGTAAAGAGTAGTGTGTCTTATCAAACGGAGGCAACCACTATGTAAGCCGCAATTTCGCAGCGTGCTCGATCCGACATGCGATCGTGATCGCATTTGACATTGACATTGAATTCGAACGTCGGTCGGCGGCGGACAGCGCATACAAACACGCTACGAGCACCACGACAGCAGCAGCAATACAAGGAACAGCAGTAGAAAAACCAGCAACAATATAATCAAAATAAGCTGAAAAAGCAACAGCCACACAAGAAATAATAACAAAAACAGTAGCTCCGACAGCAACAAACAGCAAACAGCAACCAACCACTCAAAGATACAACAAATACAAGAAATAGCGCAAAGCCAGTAACAGCAAAGATACAAAGATAGCAACAAAAGGCTCCAACATAAATTTAAAAATCAACAGAAGTGCTTTTAACAACAGGAACATGAGAAAATGTTTACAACATAAAAAAATGGAAAAGAAGCAGCACTTAAAACAGTAACAATAGCAATAATATAAAGCACAACGTGGCGTATACTTCACATCAAATAAAATTTCAAAAGAATAGACTTAACGTGTTAAATATGACACAAAAAAGTTAGCTGGCAACTCGTTTTAATTTCCTCTAGATCCCAAGATGACTAAATCAAAATCGTTGTCTTATATTCTATTCTTATTTACTTTATAAATCTCTTTTATTGGTTTCATTGAAATCTTTGTAAGATCAATATTTATGTTACTTTTTTCAATGTAAATTTAAATCTTAAAACGCTTACGGATATATGCAAATAAATGATATAAATGGATTTAGGAATTGGCACCACTAAATATAAAAACTAAAAATCTATGTTAAATATTGTAGCTTACTTTAAATAAAGCTTTTCGCTCAGTGTAAAACTACACCAGCAAACTACAAAAAATACCAGAGCCACCGAATCTTTGGACACATTTTTTTGAAATAAACGACAACAACCGGCTGGCCTTCCTAACCCACAAAAATCGGAATAAAACAAATAAAGCGGCTATGAAATCCACCAGCAAATAGCGAAGCATAAAAAGCTAGCCGCCAAAAAAAGCTCGATGGGAATGCCGCTGACCCCGCCGAGTTACCCCTTCCAAGTGCCGCTTATCCAGAGACACCCAAAAAAAAGAATTTATAAATTTATTAAATTGTATATAATAGAAAGAAACAGCAACAGAAAATGTTTGTTTAATTTTTTAATTGGGAATTTGTAATATTAAATTAATATCAACATTATTAGGATAATATTTTGTCCAATATATTTTCTTGTGGTAATGGGAGTGCCCAAGATTTGGAAATCCCTTAAACATGAGCCCAAAACTATTTTAACAAAAAATTACCCAGAATTTGGTACCTTCAAAATTTTGTTGCTTACATTTAGACGCCATTTTAAAGGGATTTCCAACTCATAGTAAGAAAAGCTGATTAATTTTATAAAATAAATAAAATGGAATAAAACTTCAATTGGTTTTAGCTACATTTTTTTCTGTGTACTTCCTATGATGTGGGTCGTACGATGACGCGTTTTTGGGAGGTCTTTGCTTTGGGGATATAGTTGGAGTACGGAGGGGGTTTTGTGAAGGAGCGACGTGTGCACCGTCACAGTTGACTGAACTCAACGAGCTGCTCGACTCGCGCACCTTAGATAAATCTCATTGAACTGCATCCTATAAAACTTAACGATTTTTTGATCGCATTTAATGAATCGAAAGTTTTGCTCAAGGTTGGACAATAATTTTAGACGGGACAAATAATAATAATATTGTTCACATACTTAAATAGATATAATTCTACTATATTAACGCTTAAAGGTTCCGAGTCGCAGTCACAGCTCAACAAAAAATTATGTAAGAATTAAAGCGAGCCACCAAAGCATTATATGTTGATTTAAGCTTTGATGGGTCCAATAAGCACGTAAATTTATTAATAAAATCCACCGTGGCATATGGCATGGGAACCAAGCGCCTCTGTTACGGTGATTAGGAAACAAAGCACTTTAAAAACCACTCGATAATTATCGATTTTAATTGAATCAGATGTGTCTAAGAGCCCACAACTCAAAATGTCTTATAGATACAGACGACAACTTTGTTAGAAACCGGTTAGCACATTCTATAAAGTTCGATGTGTCTCTGAGGTGTTAATGATTTTATGGGTCAAGTTTTTGCTCATATAACACTTTCTTCCTAATGTATATTTTATTGGGACCGTAAGTGTTTGTTTACTCACGTTTTTGCATAGGGAAAAACTAGGGAATTTGTATTTTTAAAGCATGATCTTCGATGCCTAGTTAGCACTTGATAATGCGAACCGATTAGACATTCTTACCCCCGATTAAGTCAAACCAATTTATAGCCCACTTAACAGAATCAATTGTGATGGGAAGAAGATCGAATAGATTGCAACGTGAATTACATTTTTATAGAATTGCACTATAGACTTAGATCTGACAACTGTTCTAGACACTTGTGACGTACCAATTGCACTGTGCATGATTTCCAATAAAGATGTAGTATGCTTTTTATTTGCATGACAGTCACGGCGATATGCAAATTCGACAGCTAAAACTATTAGCCACATTTTCTGAATGAATTCTGGATCCGATCGAGGTGCACTCACCTTTATGTTTGCCCACTTCAGGCCGGTAGTACAGGTCCTTGAAAACAATGCTGCTCGCACCGGAGTCACCGGACTTGAGAATTTTTACTATTGCGAGTTCCTGATCACAGAGCCGCTTAAATAAATATATAGAATTATAATTGAGCCATGCGTGTGACTTTTCAGACCTGTCCGCTTATTAACCTAATGCTATCAACCTTAGGCTAATAATTAAAAAACCTCGGTGTGTAATCAGTTTAGATTTTAACCCGTAAACATTTTAATTACACTCGTTCATAAACTTTTTAAATTCCGGCGTTACTGCCTGGAACCAATTGGCTTAATATCAGATCTTAAGGAGATCTACTACGCCTCTGACTTTATTCGATTCACGTGCCACTGCCAGAAAATAATTGCTCAAACCCCGATGAGAAATTATACATTAATAGTGACGCACTTAAGTACCCGGATATAAAAATAAATTGATAGATGCACACAAACTGTTCTCATAGTAGGTATTGATTTCAGGTTTAAGGTTTAATCGTGACTCTGTCATTGAAGTTAACTTAATACCTAAATAAAATATATATTTTTATCTGAGTACTATTTATATTTATATTTTGTTTATATATATTAAAGTTGTTTATGCATAGATAATCAGTTCTTTGAGAGCTTAACTTTCCGTAAGGCATTTGCTTTTGTTTTCTAAATCTTCTATTTATTTACTTGCCTTATTTGTATTGCAAAATATTTAAAGTCTTCTTTAAAGTTAAAGCTTGTAATAAATTGTGGATTTCATCATTTCTTAAATTAGGTAATAATTATTTTTAAATAGAATATATATTTTCTATTCTTTCTTGCGAAAACTCTGTAATAATTATAAATGATTTTTATTATTTATAAGACCACTCGAACTTAAAAATAAAACAGTTCTGTTAAATGTAAAATTGTAAGCCTTTAACTTGTAAATTTAAGTAGTATTTATGTCATTCAATAACTCAACCTTAACCATTGCTAAAACTATAACTTTAGCTTCCGTTCGATTTAACGTTAAACGCGAGACTAATTTGACACACAACCGCGTTCGGGAAAAGTTGTTATCATCGGGATTGACTTTAATTACAGGCTGCTCTTGAGCACAGCAAACATTTGAGGCAAACTCCAGTCGGATTCAAGTACGACATATAATTGGCTGTAAAAATATGACTTTTAGCGGCACCCCGTTGATAATGATAAATGCATTTATAACTTAATTGGACGTTCATTAAATAAAACATACAATTTATTAAAGTTCACAGCTTTTTGAACTGTGCATCGTTTATCTAACTGATATCTAATTACTATTTAATATGGTTTTTATCAGCCGGAAACTTAATTAAAGCCAGCTTTACTATGTTGAAATGAAAAGTAACCTCGGCGATACTTTATAACTCAAATTAGGTGTAAGCTACAGTTAGCCAGTAAAGGTTTCCTACTTAAGTCGACCTTCCTTATAACGTTTATAATTGGAACATAAAACTATAATGATCCTAATGGGATTAATAGTCGGAAACTAGCTAATAAATCATCAGCATGTCATCTAGACCTATTTCATATGTAAAATCGATCGTTCCATGTAATTTGTGGGGTTTTTGCGTTGACAATTGATTCCATTGCTTAACAAGTGCTTACCCTTTAGACAGGTTTCGATTAAACAAAATGTTACGGTCATTTAGGCCCTAGAAAATAGAGGCAAGTACACGAAACGTGATCGCCAGAGTCTGGCTGATATGAACTTGATCTAACCCAATAGACTTTCGGATGCAGCTTACCTTCACGTGGGAAACTCATTTAAATTAATTAGCAGGTGCAAGTCTAAGGCACTAAAAAAAAGCTGTTACAAATGGAAACAAAGGTTGAATTTATTTACTTTTTATTACCATTTAAATTCATTATTTTGAGTTACTTTAATGTCAAAAGATTTAAGTTTAATACAAAAATGTAAGCTATTTGTTTCCATTTGCGGCTTGGGGCTTGATTACTTGTGGTTAAGTCACCAAAAGGGGGATGTAACACTTGTATTAATTATCATAAGCTTATAAATGATTCACAAACAACCATTTTTATAAGTGATAATAATAATTAAGCTATTCTTTGATTTTGATCGTTGTTTTAGCATTTATAAATACTTGATAGATTGACAATTATTTTGTTTATTTTAATTTTTAATTTGAATCGATAAGCTTGGAAAATAATTAACAAAAAGGTGAAAATATATATAATGTATACCTTAAAAATATGGTATATACATAGAAGAAATAGAAAAGAATATTAACTGTCAGCGAAAATATAAAAAATTCTACAGAAATAGCTTTAAAACCAGTTTAAATGTTTTTCTTGATGTATGCAATAAAATATTTGTTTATACATTTTATAAAACAGCTTAAAATAAATAAACTGATTACATTTTTTCCTGTTAATCGTATATTTCAAAGTAGATTTCAGAATTTATACCTACATGTCGGAAATGTTTATACATTTGACAGTGTACTGCGCCTGCGGTTAAAGTTCACGCTGGATTCAGCTTAGCTTCACACCAGCAATCTGGTAAGTCAGTCTCAGATGGCGCTGAAACCTAGTGAATGTAAAATATATATATTTACAATTCCGTTGGGGATTCTTCCCGGTCTTTGGGGTTAACTTACAGACCATCGAGGGCTCTAACTCCTATTATATTCCTTACCTATTCTGCTTCACTCCAGTCCTATAACATATTGATATTTATATGTGAATTAAAGAAACAATGACTGGAAAGTTTAATAAAATTAAAAGGGTAATAAGAAATTCTTAGATTTATGAAAATATAAGTTATAATATGTATATATGTATGTTTAAACTAAAGTTATAAGTATTCCATTACGCATAAATCACTAACACTTTTTAGGAATCTGATTATTAAGTAAATAAATTTTATAAAAATGAGTATTACAAATAAACTATATACTTTGGTCTCATATAACTTTTAAGCATATAAAAATGAAATATAAATAGATAATTAAATAACTTTAATTTATTTCACATCCACTTGATTGTTTAAAAAATAAATGAGGAATATAATACCAAAAACTACTGCCTAGAAATCGTTAAGTTACCCAGATCGAACGTATTTCCAGAGTTTATTGTAATAGGAATATTATTACAATTTCATTATCTTTCATTTGAGGCCACAACATAAAAACTTACGCAAATATTGGTTGGTGTAACCACCGATTTACCATTTATTTTTGTTCTCCAAGTCGATTGCATTACATTTCCAATTATGTTTTCTTGCCCGGAATTATCTCAGCGAATCAACAGTCGCAGCCAAGTTGGGCTAAGCGGCTAAGCCGAATTGGGTTCCATAATTGGAATTCGGCCAAATCAAAATACCAGCAGAAGCAGCCGGAGCAGCAACAGTGGGGAAATGAAAATGAATTATTGGGCTAAGATTGTCCGGCGGATTTGGTCGCCATTCCGCCATTCCCTCATTATCGGAATCTATGGCAACATTTCGCTATTTGTCGCCCATTTCTGAGGGATGTGTCTCTCTTGAAGTTGTCTTCGTGCGCCCTCTCGCACGCTAGCTCGTTCTGTGATTTTTTCAATCAAAATTTCAAAGCCAACTTAAGCTGAGCGGGATTTGGCGAATGTGTTTGCCAATGGCACTGACTCTGACTCTGCTCTCCGCCGAGGTCCTTGGGCGCTTTGGGATCCCTGAATTGGGTAACCAAGAGTCGCGAACCATCCGTCTGTGTGCTTTGTCTTATTTTCATTTCGCCTAGCTGGTTTTTATTTGTTGTCTGTTATCTATTTGTGTTTACTTTCCTTTTGCCATAAGGCGACAATCGCTTCCATCGCCATCGCCATCATCATCATCATCATCATCATTATTGGCATCTCGACAACGCCATTTTTTGGGGGCTTGTGGCTTGGCGGTTGGTTTGGGTGGCATTCGGGGTCCTTGGTAATCCAAGGATGATGATATTCCCTAAACTAAACTAAATCAAAACCGAAATCGAATCGAATTTATTGTCATCTCCATTTTGCGCCTCAGATTATGCCACAGATTCCATCCTCGGGTTTCAATTTCGGTGTGAACTCTGGCTCTTGGGTTCACACAGAAACTTCGAGTTGTTTTCCCCATTTTTATAAAGGGTATTTTGGGAGTTTTGGGGCATATTGGGTTTTTAATGAGGCTGAGGAATTGGCTATACATTAATATAATTTACATTTATATTCTTTAATTGGGTTATATATATACTAATTATTTTTTCCGGTTATTATTCAAGTTATTAAGTTTTAATTATCTAATAAAAATTAAGAAAAAAGAATGTACAGCTGTACTTTTTCTAAAGAAGATGATCCTTGGTTCTACGGTATTTCATGGTCGGGGCTTTGATTATTTCATGTATTTCTTTGTCGGTGATGATGGTTACGCTTCGCCTGAAGCTACAGGTTATGATGATTGCCGCTGCTCTGTGTTTTGTCCTCTGTGCTTTGGCATTTTGTCTGGCATTTTGTCCCAGCATCGCCCTCGCAATTTCTGCTGATTGTTGTGTTTTCGAGCAGCTGCAATCAAAAATACATCATTGATGGTCGCCCCTGCCACGGCTTTGGCCCCAATTGTCCTGTACTTTGGTTGGCAAACTGATGCTGGCACGGCGGCTAACCCCCAAAAGTCTTCACTTTCTCCGGCAATTAAGTCGGGGTCAAAGTTAAGTTGCATGTTGCATGCAATGTCTGGAGGCATTGCGAAAAATTAAATTTCTAACTAATTGTTTTCGTTGAGTTAACTAGGAACGAAGGCAAGCAGTGTGGGATTTTCCCAGCTCTCTTGTGTGTGTGTGTGACATGTGGAAGCCGCGACTCAACTCCCAGCTAGTTGGTTTTCCCGGCTTTCCTGCAGCTGGCGTTGTTCTGAATCCTCAGACAATCGCTGCACTTGACAGCGACTGCGTGCGGCTTTTCACCTTCATTGTCTCCCTATTTTCCCGGCCCACATTTTCCGACACCCTGCAGTGCGTGTGTGTGTGTGTGTGCGTAGCATTGATTTTGTGGGCTTGCACATTTCCTCCGTCATAACAAAGCTCTCTGCTGCGTCTTTTGATTGCGGTTTATAATGCGTCCGTTGCAATAATTTTGCGGTGTATCTGATTGCGGTTTTTTGCTGTCCGAGACAGGCATATATCATGTCTTCATAATATATTTTATCTTTATTTTGGTGAACCAGGCACTGACAAATGGAGAAAGGATGATTACGTTGTCAGAGGTTAACTCTTCTTATTTTAATTAATATATTATTTTATAAAAATATTTGAACTTTAAAATTTTATGTGTACATTTAAAATTAAAATATCTAAACTACAGAGTTAATTAATATTATAAAAATAACATCAAGTTTAATTTTTGATTTTGGTACAAAAACATGATCGCCTTTATACAAATATATTTAAATTAAATGCCGATAATCCCCGAAATTTTATTATGACCCACAAAAAAATTAAATTACTGGAAAAGAAAACAAAATTCCACTATAAAAGCAAATTAGTTTTGTTGAATATTTTGCTGGAATATTTAATTTATTGCTCTGACTGTAAACAAATTCAACAAATTGAGTTGTCAATGTCCCAATTTCATTGTTTTCCCCTCCCATATATTTTCCACCTCCCCCATCTGGCAGGCCACATATTCGCCTCGATTTGTGACAAAAAAAAAAGTGAGATGGACAATACAGAATAATGGAAGCACAAAGAAGGGCAAATTTGTTTTTGATAGAAAGTCATGTCAAAAACAATGTCCCAACTATTGTATGTCATCCTTTTTTGCTTTATTTTTATTTTTTTTTGCATAGGGTGCAGGATAAAAGGGCACAGAGAGGGAGGGCACTTGAAAATTGCGCCACAGACCCGTTGAGTTCGAGTTGACCCTCATCAAAAGCTAACTAAAAACTTTTCGTTTTACTTTAGTTTTTATTCCGAATCTCTCTTTATTCCCGCCTGCCTCCCGCTTAGATGTATCTATGTGCGGGTATTTGCACTTAAAAAACTGATGTATAATAATCTGATAAATGTTAAAATATTGTAAAACGAATATTATAAATATAAAGTTACATTTATTAAATTATATACATAAAAGTCATTATTATTTGTTTTAACACGTATATGAATTTAATTACAATGTATTTTTCGAGATTATGTACAATAAATTATAGATAGATTAATAAACCAATCCTTTTACTTAAAGTTAAACAATAAAAATGATGAATATGAGTTTTTTTACTTCCAACAGTCGTCTTACTTTAAATTCTCAAAGAAGTCAAAGGCTATTTATATTTGTTCACATATTTTCTAATATTGTTTTATGCGTTTTTCAATTTTTTATTTTTTTAAATCCCTTGAAGCTAAAAAACTTTATGTCTTTTAATCTATTATACCATTAACTTTATTTCCCAGTGTAGTTATATCTGTGTACGGTTATCTCCGTGTGGCTATGATTTTGTTGTTTTTGTCCTTCGGCCAAAGTGGAAAATAAATGGTTCCGCAGGATGACCATTTGCGTGATGTGCATATGTGTGTGTGTGTATGGCGCTGGTGTCTCCTCTGCCGTGTCTGGTCAAAAAGTTGAAAGCCGAGCGTCACTTTTTGCACAATCCGAAACAGCAACAGCAGATATAACAACAACAACAACATCTGTGGCCAAAACAAAAGTCAAAAGAAGAAGTCCAAACAAAAAATCCAATAGAAATTTAAACAGTTTGACGCATTAAATACTCATTGGGCAAGTTGCCGAGACCTGGATTCTAGGACATTTTGGGTGGCTTGTTGCCTGATTTTCGATGGGGGGCAACAATGTGTGTTTGGTTTTACCGAAAACCCACTAACGACTAAGGGGAAAGTGGTGACACAACACATGGAGCAGGCCAAAATGTATCCCCATCTGTGTAAGTTATGCAATATTTGACCATAAAGCTAATTGAAACGGAATTGATGTTGATTTCGATTGTTTGAGCACTTTAATAAGGATTAAGGATTATAATTAAAAAAAATCTAAAGCCTAATTACATAAAGGAAACATATGTTAGCTAAGTAAGGAGGCATTCTTGTAGTTCTTACGTGCTGTATTGAAACCTCTTTCATTTTAAATCACTTCCTATTCTTATAGTACTTAAATATTGTATTGTCACTTGCCTTTATTAATATAAATATGTGCGTCTATTAATATTTATACTGTTATCCTTAATATTTTATTCCTTACTGTTACTATTATGGCAACCACATTTAGCCCGCATACCACAACAGCTCCTCTAATACGCACAAATCTGCTAAATGTCAAGGGACTCAGGTGGCTTCCACTCGAATCTTCGGTATCCATATTTAATTATGGAATTGTGGACCCACTCGCCCACTTCTCGGGCAGCTTAACCCCTTACCCGACTGCTTAGACTTAATTAGGATTCCGTGCTCAACCCGATCATAGTCGCAGTCATCATAATCACCACACATCTGAGTTGGGACGGACGGTGTCAGAAGTGCCACTTCATCAGTCAGTATCGAGGCGGGCGTCCGTTACATTCACCAAGGAGCCACCACAGCCACTGGCAGATGTCCGCGCCCACTGATTTCGAACCTGCCTATCTTTCTGACCACCGCAACACTGATCGAAATATTTGCATTAGTTTGTAATTTCTATTTTAGTTAAGAATTTATATCGATCGAAAAAAAATTAAATATTAATATAATCGATAAAATATCCGACAAATGTAGTTTCATTATTTGTTTTTTTAGTGATTATATTTAAAAAGGCTTTTCTCCTGTACCTTCCGATGCTATCAAAACAATATCGAAGTAGGGCATTTATATTGCAATGTTAAAATATCGATTTATATGTCGACAATAATCGATATTTTCTGCCATACCAACTGTGAATCTGTATGATAATATAATGTTTAATTAGAGGGCTTTTTTTTAAATATAATATATGTAAAAAATAAATTTAACATGTGTTTTCTTAACAGGGAAATGTGATTTTTATACTAGATTATTTGAATTTCGTGTTAATAACAGTGCCTAGTTTCTTTACGTGCTGGAAAGGTGTCCAGTGAGGCAGTGGGGGCCAGTTCCCTGTGCTCCCAGGATTGTGTGCAGCTGGATCTGAGGGAGGCTTGTGTGTGTTTTGGGGCTACTCCCTTTGTTTGCGCTCCCGACTGACGGAGGCCCAAAGGCGCTTGCCAGATTTCGTCGGACATGTGCGAGTGTGAGTTTGGTTTTTGGTGGATTTACTCGAGGGGCATCGGCATCTGCAGGGCTTAGCGCTAAAATGTGTGTCTACCTTTGCGGGTATACCTCTCATATCTGTGTGCCAGTGTGCCGCTGATGGAATTTTAATTAAATACTCGGGTGTCTATGTTAATTTATATGCGCATATGCTTAGCCAGCCAGCCAGCCAGCCAGGCAGTCTGGCAATTCCATTTTCCATTTTCCGCTCTCCGTTCTTCATTCTTCACATTGATATGGCGACGATGGGACTGGGACTGGTTCTGGGACTGAGAGTTTTCGGTGGAGGACTCACCTTTGAAGTGGCTGCGCATGTTTGTGATTAAGAGCCTTTTGCTCCCTGTCCTTGTCCTTAACTCAATTTCATTGTTTAAAATTTAATTATAATTTAATGCTTAGTAAGCACTATTTCTCGCATGAAGTTCTCCTTCGTCCGCCCGGTTTTCCTACCCTCTCTGGGTTGCTGCGGTTTTCGCGTTTGGGGTTTTCGCTTCTAGGTCGCTTTCTGGGAAAGCCACTTGATATTATCACGTCGCCGACTGTCTGTCTGTCTGACTGTCTGCCTTTGTCTAAGGCTCGGTTTTTGAATACCCCAAGTTATTCGGTTTCGGTTTTTAGGCCTTTGTCTGCGTTTGTGGCCCGTCGGCACCTGGCCCTGGTTCGAGATGAAACCCAAGGCGACTTGATATGGAAATAATTTGCAGCTTTGGGGGCATGGCTTTTTGGAATTCGCGTCGGCAACAGATTGGCATTTTCCCATCATTCCGGGCACAACTAATTGCGGTTGAAGGGCAGACGCAAAAGGAGGGAATTGTTCCATATATTTGAGACGATGTAGTTTCGAACATATTTTATATACACACATGTAAATATTATATATAGAAAACACTCATTAATTTTGTCAAATCATTTCGGTATTTATTTTTCAAAAATATATTCATATATATTTTTTAATAATCTTCTTTCCTATCTACATTTTATTTTTAAGCCTACAATCTCAACAAGTGCATTTCGGCAGTCGGTCGCTGTTACGTTTTGGTGTCCCAGTGCTGATTGATCTTGGCCAGATTGGCCCTGCTGATGGAATGTCCTGGTTGGAGTTCCAAGGCCTTGTAATAGCACTCGGCCGCTTCTTTGCGGAGGCCTCGCATTTGGAGGATGGCCCCCAAGTTGGCATGGGCATGGGCTGCCAGGGGTTGCATATTGACCGCCTTTCGATACCACAACTCCGCTTCGACCAGGCGGTTTAGAAGGCGCAGGGCATCTGCCACAGAGGACTGCAGGACGTAGTCATGGGGAGCCAAAGCAGCGGCTCTCAGGCGAAGGCTGAGCGCCTCCTGATGCCGCTCCTGCTGTTCCAGGAAGTCAGCTGGAAGAAAAGGGAATTCATTAATTATTAAAATCAAATGTTGTCTACCTATTTATCTTATTATTTTAATCTTTAATAAAATCAAATATAAACTTATTCGTACCATAATGATGATGTGAACTGGCCTCCAGAGGCGCCAACTGCAGAGCCCTTTTGAACCACATTTCCGCTTCCGCTAGCCTACTGCCCTATAAGTTTTACAAGTTTATTATAAGCCTATCATTGGTATTAAATGTGAGCCACTTACATTCCTGGCCAGCGTCTGGCCGAAGGTGACATAGGTTGCCCCCTGCTCGGGCTGCAGTTCCATAGCCAATCTTTGCTGATACTCCGCCTCATTCCAATGCTGCAGCTCGGTGTGTATTTCCCCAAGCCGCAGATGCAACATTGCCCTTTGCTTTTGGGGTAGTGAGGCAAGTACTTCTAGGGATTCCTTGAGCATCGATGCAGCTTCCTGAAGATTGCCCTCCGTGCGGAGCAGCCCACTTAGTTGCAGGTAACAGGTGTAGCGAGCCTCCTCGTGAGCTCCTCGATCTCGTACCCCGTGTCCATCTATACGGGCTCCCGTACGGAGCACTGAGATGGCTTCCTGACGATGGTCGCCAAGGGATATCAGGGATGTGCCCAGGTTCAAGTAGGCCACCGCCAGCTGAGGACGCAATCCAATGGCCCTGCGATAGCAGGAAATCGCTGAACTGAAGTTGAGTTGCCTCTGGTGAACCACGCCCCTGAAAGTAAACGCGAAATAAATTGAAAAATAAAATAAAAATAAATAAATATACTATACTATAATTCCTTAGATTTCTAAGCTAAAAGTGAATGCAATATAAGGGTGTTAACATTATTTAAGGAAAAAAAAATTCGAATTGATCCCATATAATAAATCTACTTTTAATTCAACATTTAAAGCCGCCAGCTGTCAATGAAATACGACTGAAATATTCAAAATATTTAAGTGAAAGAATACTATTTTTCTTTCTGAGACGCCTTGAGTTATTTTCTTATTCCAACAATGACCTGAACTTCAAAGAAATTTGCTTTAAGAACACTGCTTGTAGGTTTCTACTCTCTCTCCCTGGAAAATTAAACAGGGGGAATAAAAAATGTAAAACCATAAAGGACAGAGCTGTGGAAAGCAAAGTTACTCAACTCGAGGACGAGGACTGCTCTCTGCCTCTAAAAGTGTTGGGAGTAAATTAACTCTGCGTTTGCTTTGCTGCGGTTTTTCACCGGCTAATTGCAGGCGGCGACGGCGGCGCGAATACTTGAAAGCGCTGAATGCTGACCTTCAAGTTGATTTTGGGTGGCTTCATTTAATTAAGAGACCCCCCTTTGAGTGGTCATAGAAGGAGTTGGAAATTCCCCCACCGCCCTAGCTTATATTTGCTTGATTCCCAAACAAGCATCGCCATCGTCCATATGCATATATCTATTGTGTCGTCTGGTGGTTATTCATACATGACCGGATGTCTGAGCGCCCAATCCAAACACATCGTTTCGGTTTTACACAGAGAGAAAGGTGTGTCTTATAAACTAAATAAAGATAAAAAATTACAATTTTAATGAGTTGGAAAAGTGAAAGGATATTGAGCTAGAATATTGTTTGTAACTGTAGGAATTTTAATACATTTTTATTATGGAGTTATTCATAATCGAAGACGAGTAGGTAAACAAAAATTATTTATCCACGTAATCAAGAAGCTTTATCACTTATAATTTTGCTGATAAAAGGGTTAACTTTGTTATATAGCCTGAATTCGTACTTGAGAATTTTGTTGTTCATATTTGCTAATAAGTTAACTTTGTTTCCAATTTTTTCCTGTGCATTCATGGATAAATGCTTTTAAATAAAGGCAGCGTTTTATGTTCAGCAGTCCTGAAGACCGAAACGCAACGAAACTGTGTAAAATAAACCTAAGCACAGATTGCACAGCAACTGCAACACCAGCAAACGGTGGCAGCAGCAACAAAACAAAAAATTATTCAAACAAACGGCGGCGCACTCTGAATTTTGTGTTGAGTAGCGACAAGGCTATAAAATCAACAAGAGGGCAGATTGTAAAGACTTTGGATATTCACAAAAAGCAGCTTATATCTTAGCTACATGTCAAGATACAAAAACAAAAGTATATATATATATATATATATATAGGTTTTATGCGCTTAAGCTGGTAAAATGTAACGCATGGAATTGTGCAATTGTGGCACATGACAATGTAAATATGACTTGCAGCTTATTATAAAATCACAGAAAATATTTCGGCTTCTGGCAGTAATAAAATATTATTGTTTAATCTGGATTTCATGTGATTTTATGCATAGATATTGCTGTGCTTTTGTATTATCGGTATATATTCAACGAAAAAGTATTGGTTTGTGTTGCAGATGATTTCAAAATGTAAGAAACATATATTTCAAACATTTTTTAGATTTAATATTTAAAAAGACAATTTATAAATAAGAAGCTTGGGAAAGCTTTGTAGTTTTTTTTTTTGTAGTTAAATTATATGTCTCTTTCCTGAATGACTTCTGAATTATTTTTCTCTTACATCTGTATCCTATTTATAATCCACAAAATTTCATATCGTACCCCTTGGTTTCATCGATTAGCTTTTCGCTTTTGGAGACATCAGAGGTTGAGGTGTGGTGTGTGTGTGTGTGAAAACTTTTCAATAAACACTCGCATATGCCGCAACATCGAAAGCTGAATTTGTTTAAATTTTATTCTCGTGTGAGTTCCCATTCGGCATTCAGCATTTCATGTTGAAAACCCCTCGTTGCCCACCATTTCATGCGATTTCCCCATTTGCCCGTCCAGGAAAAAAAAGGTGGAATAAAATAAAATAAACCCGAAAAATGGGGAACCATGTGAATGCATGCGAATTGCAACCGAACAACGGATGGATTTGCTCAACTGAATATTGAGTATTCTATTTTATACTATTCCCCACTGCAAAAACCAGTCATGTTGTTCTATTTCTATTTATTTTGGTGCTATTTTTTTTGCTTTTGTTCAGGTAAGCAAACAGCACACAGAATAAGTGCAGGGCGCGTGTGTGTAAAGCGAGCAGAAGGGGTAAAAAAGAGAAATCGAATTATACAGCTCAGTGATTTTTTGGTTTTGGTGTTTGCCTGCCTGTTACTTTGACTTGCCGCCGCCTGGCATCAGTACCCGCATCCCTGCATCCTCGCATCCTGGCATCCACACCCACCACTCAACTTATCCTTTGCTGTGGCATTTTGCAGCTAAAAATCAGAGCGCCATCAGCACAGGAGCACAACAAATCCATGACAGTTGACTGGCGCCGCCCGGCTAGACTCTTTGCCAGGGCAGGACCAAAAGGAGCAACAGGAGACGAAGCTGTGGCTGCCGGTTGGGTGGCTGGCTGCCTGGTGGATGGATGCTTCGTGTTCCGGGAGGTGGCACGTGGCTGAATCCGGGATCCGTAGCCGCAGGGCGCAAGGTGTTCGGCCGGAGATATCTCGGCTATTGATGGCTTACGAGTAAATAATGTACAAACAGCTGCTTATCCGCGACGCATCCCCTGACTCCCGGAAAGAAGGGGGGAGCGCTGAAGGGCACCTGGCATTGATTTTCGATTAGAAAACGGAAAATGCTGCCACACCACCACCACCATCTCCACCACCACCAGCATCGCCCAGCCATCACAATTTCACAGCTTGGCAAGCTCTTAAAGCTTTCATAATGTACATGCTTCAATCGCCTTTTCTGACTTTCAGATTAGCCAGCTATATGGCACTGAGCGGAAAACTTTCTACCAATTTTTGAGTATTTAAAGCTGTTGAAATTGTATTTTTTTTTTACAGAAAAATAGATATGACCTAATACAAGTTATTAAACTCTAAAAAAGACTAGTCTTAGCTAAAAAATAATAATTTGATTGCACTGATGCGGTGTTTACATTTTTGTGTTTGAATATTAAGCTGGTGCCGGCAGAGAACGGGCAGATAAATTTGCTTACTCGCGAGATTGGGCTTTGGTCACCCCTGATTTAAAGTATTTTTGAAAACCAATTTATATTTTAATAGGCAAAGTAAACATAAAAAAGCTGAAAGCTATTAAAAAGAAATAATTAATCTAATTGTTCTAATTGAAGTGTTTATTTGACTTTAAAAAAATCTACAGATCTATAGAAATTCTGAATGGTCTGAGTCAAGTCCTTGTTGCCTTACAAAATGCTTAAATTTATTTTCTACTAAAAAGTAATGACTACAACATTTTTTTTAAGTGGACCTAAGACAGAGGCCATGTAAAAGAGGCTGCCACTGCCGCTGCTGCTGCATTTTGCAAGTGGACAAGCAAAAATTCAATCAGACAACTTTTCGATAAGCTGCAAAGGCAACTCTGCGAAGGCGGATGGAAATTGGCAGAAAGCGGGGTGCCGAGAAAAACGTTTTAAACTTTCACGGCACTAAAATGAAATCTCTGCGTTGGCTTCCCTGCAGCTCCATGGTCCGGAGTCCAGAGTCCGGAGACCAGAGGCCAATGTGCCGCTGTGGCGGACAAGGGATCCCAACGTCTCGTGTATCGTTTTGAGCCAAGTTAATAACCTGCAGGCGAGAAGCCTTAGCAGTTATGAAGTTCGCGCTTTGCTTTTATGTCATTGACATTATTTGAAATTGTATCTAAGCCGTCAACAGTTATATTTTTTCCGTCTTCGCCCCGCATACTCTTTTACTTCTCTTTGCATTTTGCTTTGATATTTTTTCGCAGAGCCTCGCCGCAGGACTAAAAGTGGGATATTGGGGTGCGGCAAAGTGCTGCTTAAGGTCGTGTTTCTTAATTATGTGGGTTAAGTAAATTGACTTTGTTTCAGCTATTTAAAATGGCCTGGCATTAATCGTAATAATCTCTTCAAATATTACTTTATTTATTAAAGAAATATATTTTCTAAGCTTTCCTACTGTATTTATTTTCTTAAAAATATTGAATATTTAAAATTCAAAATCCCTTAAGCCTCAATTTTGTACAGCTTCTTAAATAATCTTCTGGCTTTGTTTAACAGTTTCTTCCTTTTTTCCCTCTTTCACATTTCATTGAGCAATAAATGAAATATATTTTTAAGCCGCATTCGATTATTGTTAGAAATTTTCGTGCAGTCAAAAAATATACAACTGTTCAAAATAATCTTCAATATGAGAATTAATACGCCAGTTGCCCATAAGCCGATAATCCCTGTGTATATATACATAACAAGTATATATGCATTTACACTTCAAATGGGAAACCATACAAATGTGCAATTTAAAGAGGCTTTATGGGAGCGTCGCGCTCTGTTTAAATATTTACTTAAATGAGGAAAAACAGAATTACTGCATGGAGCTTCCGAAGGAAACAAAGCGATTAATGCACTCACTGGGCTAAGTGCGCCTCACTGCCTCGAATGTTTTCACATAGTTTTAGCATTCAGTTTTTCGCAACGAAGGCAATTTTGACGGATGACGTACATAAGTATGATGATGATGATGATGATGAGGTAGCTCCCCAGCTGCCGCCATTGTCCATAGCACTCGGGAGCTCTCAGCAATTATTTGTATTGGACCCCGTTCCCGTTGCCTTTTCTTTTCTTTCCATTTTTTTTTTTTTTTTAAGTATTCCCCCGACGGAAAGCTGGAGAAATGACTTGGCAGACGGGCGAAAAGGGATTTACCTACAATTTGCCAAAAGGAAGCAGGGCGAAAGGATTTATACCATGCATCTTTTGCTCTCCTTTTTTGGAGCGTAAAGCCTATTATGTCAAACACAATAATCAACAAGCAGCGCCAAGGCGACAGGCGGTAGCAGGGCGACAACAACACCAACAACGCTCGCACCAGCAACAATACTGACAACAGGGCGTATGAGCAATGGCTGCTTGGCTTGCAAGGACACTAAGGCCAGTGCGAGGCGCCTCGGGGGAGACCGTGGATCGGCCAGCAGTGGAAATGACGTCCTGCATATTCAAAGGGAGTTCAGCAGTCACGCCGTCTATCCCACAGTGGAAGGGATAGGCCGAAATCAGATAGAAATTTATTTTCAACAAATTTAAGAACTTATTTAACTTTTGTTTTGTGAAAATTAAATTGTGAAATATTTTCGATTGAGCTTAGTTTATTTCGTTAAATATTTTGTAAAATCCCAGACAACAAATTGCAATTTGACACGTTTTTCCTTCACTTAGTTTAAGTGAAAATCTTAATTACCGCCGCGTGTCTTTTGACAAGCATTTCCGCTTCCGGTCCCATGGTGGCTTTCGATGGGGTGTCGAGTGCGATTCGTTAAGCGTTGGCATGTTTGCGCTTCCCTCGTAATGCATGGCACTCCGCTTTCCCTACTCTACTACCCCAAACTCCCTGCCTTCACCCTGTGCTCCGCCAAGCTGCTGCCCAAATCCCAGGGGGAACATGGAGGCGTGGCAGGGGCCAACGTCTGCTCAGCTCATAGCGTTCTCAGTTGGCGGTCGCCGTTAGCGTCGATGCAACGAGTAAATTGCACTATGACTATCCAAAGCTGCCCCCGTAATGCCCCTGTGTGGGTGTGTGTGCGCGAGTTCTCGAGTGTGCCTGCTATATGTCCAAAGTGGAAGTGTCATTGGCCTCGAACTCAGAAAAAAAAGCACTGCGCCAAAAGCAAGTAGCTTAAGAATTTAAGAATCTTTGGTAAAGTATTGATCCTACTAAAAAGTCACTGTCTTTAAGAGTTTCTTATATATAATATACATTTTTTATATCCTTATAATACCTGCTTTTTTTCTGAGTGCTGCCGATGGAGGGGATAAGCAGGATGCCAACGTCATGCGTCAGCAGTTTTATTTTCTCATATTGTTGCATCAAGTGCAGCTTGTAAGCAGAAATGCCAATTTTTTCTTTTGTTGTTACTTTTTTTTCATTCCCATTCCTATTACAAACCCAGATATGTTATTGTTGCCATGTTTGTGTGCACAGGGTATTATATATGTCGGGGGCTTTTGTTTATTTATTGTGTTAGACAAGTGAAATGGTTTCGGAATGCCGAAGAATGCAATTGTCGCAGCTGCTGCTTTATTGCGCTGATGTACGCTTGATGTACGTGTTCGACTTGGCTAGGAATAGATCGCAGACAGTAAGGGATAGATTACTCTGGGCATAAATTAGGAAATCCAAGATATATTATATGGGGATTTTAAGACCTACTAGAATTTATTCCAACATTTTTAGTTTACAAATCTTTTTCAGATCCTGTGCAAATACTGGCCGAATCAATTGAAGATTTCCTTACACTCAAATCCCTTTTAAAGGGAACTTGTACCCCGAATGCAAATTACAACTCCATGTGTACTTAGCCACAGCCTCAGCCAAGTATCTCGAAGAATCTGAACGCTGGCCGGAAACCCATTCAGTTTTGACCTAATTAACAGCATATCTGCAGGGGATTAGGTTGCGGAATGCCTCTTGCATTCATTTCCACTCGTATTGTTTCAAAGGCTCCAAAGGTACAAAAGCGGGACAACGGTAGAAAAAAAGGACAACGGGGTTAGAGGGGCGGTGTGATGGGCGTAACTCAGTGGGCGTTACGAGGTAGCAAAGAAAAAAAAACTGCTGCAACCAGCAGCTATTTGCTGTTGATGGCTGCCGAGTGCATGCAAATTGCCATCCAAAAGATGCAAAACATGTGCCCCCTGCGCTGGAGCTAAAGTTTCTGACCGAGTTGATTTGTATGCGCGATGCAACTGGGCACTCGCCCATTTCCCACCCCCCTTTCCGCCGCTTTTCACCCAGTTCCAAACCCCGTCCTCACCTTTTTCCCAGCATTTCCTTTTTTTTTTCTCAGATGTTGTCCGAACGTTTTTGCTGGCAAACGGAAGCGAGAACGGCACCAGGAGGTGCCAGCTGGCATTAAGAGCAGCAGTATCCCCCCTATTCCCTCCACCTAAGCCCACGAAAAAGCCATGGCCAATACCCAAACCCAACCCCAAGGTCGCGACAGGCATTCACTTTGAGCTTTTGAATTTTGAAAAGGCTGCCAGGCAAAAACCGACATCATTTTGTGGATTCAGGTTTCGTGTGGGACGGAGGGGGAGATAGCGGCGGCTAAGGCGCGAATTTCGCCTCGATTTCCAAAAGGGTTTTCACGTTTTTCGGCTGGGCACCACCACCACATGCTCCTCGGGAACGTTTACTCACAGATTAAAGTGCGCATCGGCCATAGTGGGGCGATGTCTGAGGGCCGTTGTGAGAGCCCATTCCGCCTCCTCGTACCTTCCGTGGGAGCTCAGAACGCTACCCAGGTTGCCCAGGGCTGGAAAATAAAATGAGTTCAAGAAAAGTATATGAGAATAGTTTAACCAAAATTGGTAAGAATAAGAAAGGATAATATTTAAAAGACGTGCAAAATATGCTATACAAATGATGCATACGTTCTGTAATCCAACCCCACCCACCAACATCCTTTTAAACTTTAGATTAAATTCCATAAAAACAAAGTATAAAATATTCCCCTAAGAAACCAAAATAAAAGCTTATGCGGGCACTCACCCTTTGGGGGATTCACGCTGATTGCACTCCGGAATAGCTGCTCCTCGTCCCGCCAATCCAAGTTGCGTCTGACGGTGCGAAGGCAATGGAGTCCAAGGAGCAGCCCCAGGCCGCATAGGAGCAGCATCCGGGATCGCCGAGAGCCATGGCCAGCCCTCTTCTGCCAGAGACTGCCAAAGCCGTGGCCAAAGAGCAGGCAGTAGCCCACACTCGGCAGGTAGAGCACCCTCTCGGCCATTACAAATCCCACGTAGAATAGCAGATTGCTCGCGGGCAGGAATGGCAGCACGAGGAAGGCGACGCTCACAAAGGCAGCTGGCGAGGAGTAGGAGGAGGCAGCGGAAGAAGCGGAGCTCTTGGGGGCAGGATAATAGCTTGAAGCCGATCTCGCATGCTCCGACACCTGGTGGTGGCAATCGCAGGTGAGGCGCAGCCAAGTGTGGCAGCTATTGCCACCCAATCGCCGCAGGAGCGGCATGGATATGCTCGCCACTTCCGCAAAGTCCATCGAGGAGGTAGAGCGACGCACTCCAGAGCTTCGCCAAAGCACTGCAATCAGGGAGCCATAGAAGCCGATGCTCAGGATATTCCTGGCATCCCACAGAGTTCTGATCCTTGGTACCGCTTCCATGCCCCAGTCGAAGCTTAGCTCCTGGGGCCATAAAAGCAGTCGGAAATTCGCCACCGGCAGGTACAGAAAGGTCAGGAATCGAGTCCACATGCAGGACTCATGAGCCGACGGATTGTCCGCAGCTGAAAAGGTAACAGAGGGACGAGGCAGGACACTCAGGCGGCAGTAAAGGGCACAGATTAAGGTGACACTCAAGATGGAAAGAGATCGCAGTCGGTGCTGAAAAATAAAGGAATATTTTGAAAATTATTTATATTAAACATGAAATTCTACACATGCTACAAATTATATAAATTATTACCTAAAGAATATATTATTAAATTATCCAAATTAAAACGCACCTTATCACTAGTTTCACGTCCTATCGCCGACATCACGTCGCACAATCCGCACAGTAGCAGCGCTGTGATGGCCGTCTCCTTGCAGAGCAGCGCAGCCAAAGCCAGGACAATGGTGAGTGCCAGGGATCCCCATTCCCGGCTGAGCATGTGCCGGCGGTAGGAGAGGTAGGCAAGCAGGTAGCACACACAAGCAATCACATCTGCCCGTCCCACCAAGCCAGCTACCGCCTCCGTGTGTATCGGATGGGCGGCGAATAGGGCGCCGGCGGCCAAGGCTCCGACTCGAAAGGGCAGCAGCGTATGCCCAACCAGCACCACTAGTCCAGTGGCCAGGCAGTGCAGCAGCACGTTGGCCAGGTGATAGCCGGCGGGGCTCAGGCCGCCCACCAGGAAATTCATTCGGAAGCTGAGCACACTCAGCGGACGCCAGGAGCCGTGGGAGCCGCTGTCCAACAACGGAGTGCCCCAGAAGTCATTCCGCAGAAGATGAGACAGTGGCCGAGATCCCGTCACGTCTCCGTTGGCCAAGATGGCGCGTCTGAAAGAGAGATTGAAACAAAAAATCATGTAGAAACGTTGCATGAATTTATAGCATAGATATTATATATTTTCTTTATAAGGCTTCAATGCTAAATTGAACTTTTTACTTTATTTTAATTCATTTAAAAATAAATAACTAAGATATTCTTAACTTTATGAACTTCATTTGAAGTCTTGGCCAATTCTTTAAGTGTGTTCGTGGGTGCGGAAGGGTTCACATTACTTCAGTTGATAGCAGCAGACAGCAACCTGTGGCACACCTGTCCAATTAATTAAAATGATTAATAGCCGGTTCCCTTGTCTCACCCTATATTCGTACTGTCTTCCCTGTCTCAACCAAGGTGGGCGATTCTGCTCAGCCTGACTGGATTCATCTCGGCTTTCCTGCTACACGAAACTCGAGAACCTCAAACTCAGTGGGACCTTCGTGGTGTCTAAGCCTCTAGTCCTATTTTCTATTTTGCTTTTACTTAGATTGCTGAAAATTCGCAGGCAGGGTATATTGGTTATTTTAATGATTACGCCAAATAATTGTATATAAGTAATTAATCAAATTAGTTTGATAATAGGGTTAATTTTAACTAGGCTTTTTTTTGCCAATAGTGCACGCATGGTAGCATGGGCTCTTACCGACTATAAATTCGGGAAAACTTTGAATTTTCTGTGCGATTTTCTTAAATACAAGTTTCCTAAAATGCCGCACACAATAAATGAAAATGTTATATACCGATCATTAAGGTAACCACAAAAAATGCGCAAAATACAACAGCGTTCTTTAAAAATTCAGTTTTCTCAACATTTTTGTAACGTATTTTTGAGGGTAACAATTTTCTTAATCACAGTAGCCTTGATCTTTATTTTGGAGACATCGGCTAAGGAAAACAAAACCAGCCAGTTCATTTTGTAGTGCCGTAAAGAAAACATCTTTTTTATTCGATTTTAACATAAAAATGCTTCTAAAATTTATTGTGAACGATGGTAGGGTTTTGTCAGTGTGGACCTCCCAAAAAATTCGAGGAAAAACTATTTTCGATTTAAAAGTACTAATAGGGAAAAAATTTGGCATTCCGATACGAGACCTTCAAATTGCTGACCGTCGTGCAATATATGCAGATCATTTTTTGATAACCAAAGTACCAATAATATGTGAGGAACTTGGCGTTCCTGAAGAGCACGTGTTCCATGAGAACGATCTATTGGCCTTTTGCAAAATGGAATTGGTTTGCAGGATGCGAATTCTGAAAACAGGTGCTCATACGGGCGGATGCGTGGAAAGTACGGTCATGGACAAAACTCTGCCAAAAGTTTGTTCTAACAGCGTAGTCCCTGGTATACCAAGACACTCATCGGGGCTAGTCTGTGATCGCATAATGGACGCGGTGTGCGCCAACCAGAGCACCAGCACCACATGCAACGAGGAAAACAGCAGCTCGGAGACCAACACCTCCGACTCTCCTGTGGAGATGGAAGGGTGCGTTAAGAGGTGTTGCCCCACTAAAACCGACCGCCCTGCTTATTTTAATGTGACGCCCGAAGACCGGCACTTCGCTGTATTTTTTGAAGGAAGCGGAGAAGAAAAAATTAATCCGATGTGCATCCTAGAAATTATAGCGAAACGCATCAAAGTCGCTGAGGAGGCTAAGACTCTCCGGTTTAACGCGTGCACTCCTGTTGCAGTGGTCGACAACGCTCTAATGGTGGTGTGCGGGAACGACACCACCGTCGAGTGGATGCAGAGAATTAGCCGCCCCATTTGCCCGCCGTACAAGTTCCTTACAATCTTTAGATACTTTGACTTAGAGCGCTGGTGCTTCACAGTACCGGTGCCGACTGGAAAGAGTTTCTGCGAGATATTTGGCTTACTTGAAAAACAGAATATTCCCCTGGACACGGCCAAATGGTGCATTACCAATTCCACCGGCTTGGGCACCTGCTTAGTTGTTAAGGCTGATAAAGACGTCGACATGGGATATCCGAAATTTGAGGTGACCGTTTATATTGACCAGGAGAGCGTAGATTACTTAAGTCACAATTGCTTTGTGCTCAATTTCCTTCTATATCACTTGAAATTCCGGCAATGCAATGGGGCCTGCAACTGAGTGATCTCTGAAAAAAGTACCAAGAGGCAAGTGCAGCAAAATTCCAACCCAACGAACTTCTAGCTAGTTCCAAGAATATAGATTTCATACAAATAAAATTGAACCTAATTTACAATTTTATATTATTTGTTTTTGAAGAATCAACTGGATCTTGATTTCTCTTAAATATTGTAGAAATCCTTTTAAGGGTATTCAAAGGTCTGGCAATATGTATTTATTGTTAACAATTTCAAAGCCTGCTATTTTTATTGTCCCTTTGTTTTTGCACTCGGCGTAAATATTGTTAAAGTGCCAAGCGACAGTTGACCAACCCCCCCGTTCAGCTCCACCCCCTTCCGTGCACTTGCGACTTGATTAATTGCCGATTTGTTGGCGTATTTTGTGCTTTTGTTGTTTAGCACACACACACACACATATATATATATAGAAACACGAATATTGTCACTGTGTTGTAGAGGACGAGGAGGGGTCCTTGGTAATTGCCTCGCCGTTGTAGCGCTCCTTGTTGTCCTAATCGATTTGGCCGGCACGGCACAGTGGCACCGGGTCGGGTCAGGTGAGAGGCAGAGCAGAGCCGTATAATCAGGATCAGGGCTAGTTTGTTATCGGCGTTGTTTGTGCGATTGCTGCACAGTTTGCGGAAATTTATGGAGGGCTTGCAATAATACCCCGGCCATTTTATGCATAATTAGTTTTTAGATGTATCCAGTAAATGTCATTAATTAACTTTCTAACTTCAGGGAGGCTTTCGAGGTGGGAATGGATGGTGTTTGTATTTTTTTAAGGGGATTTAGGGGGGAGGATAAGAGAAAAGGTGAAAGCAAAGAGCTAACAAGATATTGCTAAGCAAATACATTATACATTCGCAAGGAAATTAATATATCTTTGTTTCTGGAACGGCAATTTATATTTATATTTTCATTATGTTATCTTTCTTGGTAGTTTTTACGCTTTATTTATAATAATATTTCTACAATATATCGATTGCACTTAACTTAAATAACTTTGAGCAGAATACACTATTTCAGTGGGTAAAATACATATTTTTTTAAACTTAATATCTCATATTTAGTTTGAGATTGACATTTACCACCTTGAACCTTTCGAGCCCATTAAATTTCACTGAATTGTATTTAATTTATTGATCCGAAAAATGTATTATATTCCATTTGATTGCGCTCACTTAAATCAACATTTTCGGGCAAATTAAAAAGCGTTTGGCTTCGCTTCTGAATTGAAAATTAAATGTCGGCTTGTTAAGTAATCAAGTTATGTGCACAGATATTTACTTTAACTTTTTGCTGCCCCCGGCTGTAGTTTTAGGGTCTTTTGGGTGTACAACAAGTTCAAAGGTTATGCAAACGAAATATAGTACATATCCGCCGAAGCCTCAGGTCACAAATGGCAGCTTTTCTGGGGGTTCGGAGGATGGAGAGGTTAGACTCCAAAGAAAAGTCATGTGCAAACAAACACACACACATAAGTTAGAAAGCATTTTGAATAAAAATTCGGTTTTCAATTTAATATTTTATTTATCAGTCGACGAACGGCGTGTGGAATGGGTGACCGGAAATATGAATTGTGGCAAGGTTTATTGCACGTGTGTGCGTATGTGTGTGTTCAGGCAGCTCTTTCAATGCCAGAAAATGGTAATAAAAAGGATGCCAAGTGTGGAGGTTGGTGTTGCCACAAATTGGGTTTACAAATTCGCCGGAGAGACGTGCCCAACTATAAAGCAAAGTTATTGGCAAGGACCAGCGTCGCTGAATGGTTTTCGGGGGGTGCGAGTAGGAGGGCGGCACACTCATCTACACTTCAATTTCAATTGGCATTCCAAAGGATCCCACTCTGCCGAGCAAACCCCCAACCCGCAGCCGATCCTTTTAGTTTGCGCCAAGGCATCCACAAAAATGTCGTTGCGAGCAAACAAATTCTTATCGAAAGGGCACAAAGCAAAAGCCCTGAACGCAGATGAAGGAGCTGCTAAATTGAGAAGAACTCGCATCGTATTCACACTTGTGGTCATTATAATAATAGGGAAATACGTCATTTTAATACTGTTAGTAAAATATTTGAGAGCTTAAGGCAACTGCTTAAGAATTCTGTAAGTCTATACTGTAGTTTTAGGGGAGATATCAAGATATTTTACTTGGAAAATGCTATAAGCACTTCATTTAAATAATGAAGTTTAATTCCTTTATAATCTAAAAGATTTAAATTAGAACAGAAGCCACTGCCTGTTTTGAATATTCCTTATAATACTTTTTTTACATTAGTTTAAAAATTATATAGCTGTGGTTCAAAAGGATATTATTGTCTAATTTATTATATTTTAATGAATATATTACTTTTGGGCTCTCTTATAAGTTATATAAAAAAACTTATAGATCTCTTATGGCTTTTTCCAATAGCATGAATATCCTACAGATATAAGTTATAAATTATATATTAAAGGCTCTATGATTAGGTATATATCTTCGAGTGATCCTACTACCTTAACTCATGCTGTTTGGCTCTTAATGCCTTCGGGCTGGGTAATGCTGCTTCTATATGAAGCTAGTAAGCATTTCCCATCCTCCTTCGCACGAAAAATCGAACCGAAAATTGTTCTACGCCTCATTTGCAAGGCATTGGCGAAGGTAGCGAGCAAATATTGAAAAGAAATTTCATTGCATACCTCGAAGCGAATGCACACACTCACAACCACACACAAAGTCGTAAAGTCGTGTATTTGCCAGCGCAGAACTAGCTCCTCGCTGTGCGCTATGCAGATGGGCTTTATGCCGGGCAAAAGGGTCGAAGTTGTCGCCATCGTAAGCGTCAACATTATCGTCATCAGCAGAATTTCCGTAGTTCCCTTTTTTGTGCTTTATCATCGTATAACTACTGAATGAATAGCAATAGCGAGGCCGACAACCAAAACATCAACACCCTCCAATGGCAACAGCAACGGCAACAACAACAACGCCACTTTGTCAGCGGCAGGGAACAGTAACAGCAAGGACTGGAAGAGGGGGTGAGCGTGTGAGGCGGCGGTAAGATGTCAGAGGTCAGAAGGCGGCAGCAACAACAATGGCCAGACTTCAAGCAGCTTACAAGTGCGGCATGTTGCTGCCGTTATCGTTCGCTTTTCACTCTCAACTCGAAGCAGAGGCGGCCAAAGACAGGATCAGGAGGAGGAATAGAAGCAGGAGCAGGAGCATGAGCCAGAGCAGGAGCAGAAGCAGGAGTAGGAGGAAAAGGAAGTAGAGAACCAGGAGCAGACAATCGAGGAAGAACAGCCACAGCACACATGGTGAACAGTGGAACTAAGGGAATGATTTAAGGTGTTTATTAACAAAAAAACATAACTATGACTCAAAAGTAAGGCTTAATTATTTCTAAATATAAATGCATACAGATTTATGTTTTAAAAACAGTATATTACATTTATTTTCTATTAAACTGCAGCCTAAATCTTAGAAATAGTCAGTAGTACTTCCACCTTTCATACCACTGTGAGACTTACCTCACATGCTCACATAAGTACGGGTGGGGAACAGCAGACAAACAGGGCTGTGGTTGGCTTTTGTTGAAGACAATATATCATAGCATCAGCACCGAATGTGGACACCACATTCCAGCCATCCTGCCATCCTGCCTTCCATCCACCTTCATGGCTACCCACAACACACCATTTGTATGTGTTGTGCTTATGTAAAGTGCAAATTTTCGATTTTATATACACAACCCGAAAAAAGAGCACAAAATTCTGTTACTCTGGCTGAAGAACACAACACACACAGAACATCGGTACACCTCGTACACCACATACTCACACTCCCCTCCGCTGTGAAGTGTGCCTATCGTCCGATGGTTGTGTGCCATCAAAATTACGTATACGTACCGTTGTTGCCGCTGCTGTTGATTCTTTACTGCCGGTGCTGCTGTCCTTTTAATACGGCACATAAATTATTGTAAGACTACAGATTGGGGGATGTTTGGCAACATTTTGTTACGTTTTTACTTTTTTTGTTTTTTTTTGATAAATGGAAATATATCAAGCTGAAGGTGTGAATTTTGGGTGACCAACAAAGGTGTGAAATTTGCTTTAAGATATTAAAGCTTAAATATTTAAATGCCTAAAAATAATTCAATGGCAACTAATCGCCTATAAGCACATCCCATTAGTTCAATTATTGAGGAAACTTGTTCCGTGAAACACTCGATCAAAAAGCTGCCAAGCATAACTTATTAAAATCTCATATCTCTCCCTAACAATTGCCAGCAACAGAGATTCCTTAATGCCAAAACATGGCAACGATAGCTGGACTTCCTCTGCCCAAGCCCATTTTTCCGGCCAAAGCCGAGCCATTGCTCTTTTTCCAGTTGATAGGAAACAAATTGAAGGGAATTCTGCCATTTAATAAATCATGTTTTGTCTGGCCTGGCTTGACAATAATAACTTGTGCTCGTGTGGTCACAGTGGCCATGTTGTGGGATGACCACAGGACATACGAAAGGACCAACCGATAGGTAGGCATTGGGTCGGTATTGCACCGAAAACAAAAATCTAAGTAGTGTGGGTTGTTCAGTTTTTCTAGTTTAATAACCGATTTTAAACTTAGTATTGAATTAGAGCAGATTTTTTTTCTAGCTTCTATAACTTTTTTCTATAGTTGCCTTAATTCCATATGCTTCTCAATTTAACTAATGGAAGCCCTTTCCACGCCATATAACAAAAGAATCAGGTGATTTTTTAGTTTACTTTTTTTCGCCTGTGTAGGACGAAGGTCCTGAGCTACAACTGGTGTTGGCAACTGCGTGAAAGTGACCGCAGGAGCTTCCGCCCGAGCAACAAAAAAAAAAAAAACATAAACTCGCACACAACTTTTTTGAAGGCAAAAGGGGCGGTCGAGTTACATAAGTTGTTGCGTTTATTATTTTCGTGTGCGCGCGGTGTGTGTGTGTGTGCTGGCGCTTATTTTCTGGACAGCACAAAATAACGAGCTACAGCTCGAGCTACAAGCTGAGCACTTTCTGCATAACTTGGCCAGATCCAGAACGAGAACCAAGACCAATACTGTGTCCCCACCTCAAATCCTGGCAATTGTTTGCCGGCATTGTAGTTGAACCGGGGAGCAGTAACAGGAGTCACTTGTTCGCCGGAATGGTCAGAGCATAGAGCTCAACGGTCTCCTGACTCCATGCTGCTCCCAACTTTTGCTGACTCCTGGCTGGAGGGCTAGACCATTGTATATATGGAGCTGCTTGGTCCTTGGGGAAATTCCTGTCCATTGTACATGACTTTTGATATTTATGGGTAATTTCGTTTGCGTTTGCAGCATTTCAATGCGGCCAGGTGAGGAGCGGCGGCATAAATCAACATTTTGTTTTTTAATTTGCTCCGTCTGTGACTCTGACTGTGACTCTGACAATGGCACTGGATCCGCTGCCATCGCCGCCGCATATATATATATCAACAATGGCCAGGGCGATAAGCCGGGCAACTGGTCCGCTTCAAGTTTTACAATTAGGCGGAGCCCAGAATTTATTACGGCGATTTTATCAAATAAATGGCGGCACTTGGCGCACAATTAATAATAAACTTTTGTATTTTTCGCTGCCCTTTTTTTACGCTCTTCGGGGACCGATCCGGCGACAAAACATCGCTTTTGGCCATATAACAGCAACAGAGCACCAAAAAGTACGAAAGGACGGAGGACCAATGTCTCGACTCGCCGCCATTTACCTTCGTCAACGTGCTGACATATGGAATTTTTAATTCGGTTAAATTTTTCTCACCTGTCATCGTAGACAAATCCAGCGTTAAGTGTGTTTAGGTACAGGACAAAAGCCAGCGCCGAGCAGCCGGCGAGTCCTGCATAGTCCTTGGGCGACAGGGGCGGCGGCGATGGTGACGTGCTGCAAAAAAAGCGAGACAGAAAGACAGACAGACGAATGTAGTGGCCGGGGCATAAATATAAAAGTCGAGTGTCATAAAATATATGCTGAAATTCATTCTCGAAGCCTCCTGCAGCAACGGCAACGGCAACAAACGGAGAACAAAGCACTTAATCCTGACTGAGGCAGGTCGTCTTCCTCGTCCAGATGGGCCATTCTCTGCGGCATTTTCGTTATGACAACATTTACATATTTTCCTTTTTTATCCTCTGCCGCTGCCGTTGCTGTTGCTGTTGGTGATGCCTTAAGCACGATTTAATTACTTAATTTTTTTTTAGAATATTCAAGGTGGGCGAAATACCAAATTGTATAAATACATTTAAGGGGGGAATTTCTCGAGCTTAATTATTTATTCAGGAATTCATAGAATTTACTCTTATTCCCCCCATTAAATGTCTTTCATTTTAATTCGAAAATACTCTTAGGAGTTATTTATTTGCACTCTAAAAAGCATTTATTTAATTAGTAATTCATTGGAGCATTTTGAAAAAGAACTGGTTGGTAAAATGCTTATTTAATTAGGTCAAGTTGGGTAATTAAAAAAAACTGTCTGCCTGAAATTCAAAATAAATAAATCTGTTTAATCTATTGGCTTCTATAAATGTAATTCGTTTGGCTTCAAAAAAAAAAAGGTATTTGTTATCATTCAGCAATAGATATTTAAATGAATTCCTTCTCCTTTAGTACTCCATATTGTGGAACTTTTTTAATATTGCTCTAAGATATTGCATCCTATTAACCTTAAATCATAGAGAAATCATATATTTTGAGCACCTGGAGCACCCACATTTGATGGCCAAAATTATTTCAGTCGCCGTGCACAATCAGCAATCAAAACTGTTGAATGCATACAAAACCCCAACGACGACGCACGTAGCTAATGATTATGGCCCGGGAACGGAGTGGAATAGCTACGGCTGGACAAGTGCCATCATCAGGATCATCGTCCCCATTGCCATTGTCGTTGTTTCGGTGGTCAGCGTGTCTGTTCTGGTGGCCCAACCCGTTTGTCATGGCATTCTTCGTTTTATATTAGCCGCAGACATGTTGTGTCTACGTGGGACTCTCTCCCCCCTTCAGAGTCCTCCCAGTGTATTCCCAGATTCCATTCCCGCGCCAAAACCAGTTGACGGAAATTAAATGTTACGACGGCATTCTGTCCGGCGAAACACGGAACATGCAATACGGGAATACAAGCTCTGAAATGCAGAATACGGCAATGGCATTCCCATTGTAATACTCCTTCCCTAGATGGCGCTGGATTCCGGAATCGGGGCATCAGTCCGCCGCTCCTCATCTGTTTTCGCAGTGGTCGCCGGAGGTGGTGTTGTTGTCATCATCACCATCAGCACCATTACGAGTAATGAGTGTGGCTTGAGGGGGACGCAGTTTGGGTGTGATTCCAGTGTCCAGTGGGTGGCTTTTACCCACTCACTGTGTAGTCGCCTTGGTCATGGCATGAAAATTGTTATCTCGCACATTGCAGACGATTTCCGGCAGGCATTTGGACCACGTTTGCACACAGACGGGAGGCTAACGCGGCTGCGACTGCGACTCCGATCCAGATTCGGATCCTGATGAAGGCGGAAGGTCAACAGAAATTAAGATCGCACCGTTTGCAAATGACAATGATGCCTGAACAATTGTGGCCTCAGATTTAAAGATATGAAACTAATCTTCAATAAATCGTGGGGAAAAAATATTAAAAAAATTGAAAGACCCTCATTAAAGACAAAATAAGTTTTAAATATGTTTTATAAATAATTATTTTAACGAAAGAAGTTATTATTTGTGCTGTGTTCGAATCTCCACAACTTATAATAGATAAGGTAAACTTTAAATGATATCTAACTTCCGGTTATACATAGTACAAAGACTATATAGTGCAAAGATACTGTAAGGACGACTATATAGCTCTTGCTTACACTTTATGTGACTTTACATTAATTAAGCAAATGACAGGATAACATCCTTAAGCAGCTCAAAATTGCGATATAATCATAATATTCAAGTTTCTATTGAAGACCCCTATTTTGGATCAATAAGTAGCCATAAGCCCCTGGAACCAATTAGCTTGCATTCAATTGCCCTGTGAGGCCCATCTCATCCAGCTCATTCACCCTTTTCCCTTCGGTCCTGTGAAGGACAACACTTACAACCAACACACACAAACATGGGAGGCGTAACAAATACCCAAACATCGCCTCCTCTTTCGGCTTCGCAATGACGCTGCTAATGAGCTCTAATAACGATAATGATGGCCACGCAAATAGTAAATATAAATACACATGCTTATATATGGAATATGTTTATATATATATATATCTAGATATACATATACATACGTCTGTGGGAGGGTCGAATGAATGGCCCTCATTTGGGGGCATGATAATGGGTCCTGGCCCTGGGGATGCAACTGATTGGCATTGTCGAGGATGAAAGCGATAGTTCGCCGGAAAATGCCTCTTAAATATAATGATTTCCCCAAAAAATGCCAAAGTGATTTTCGAGAGAGAGGGAAATGCTAACGACAGCCGATGATTGCCTATGCAAACTCATCAGTAGTATTTTTGGTAGTAGCAGTATGACGGTACATTTATTTATATTTTATTTTTGGTTTCATGCCTGAGTATATTCCTTTGGTCTTATGATCTTACACATTAAAAAATATTTATAAAACTCCAAGATACACAGTTCTAAAGACATAAGCATATATCTTATAAACTCCTTCTAAATAAATTATTTAATTTAATATCTTACCTTGATAAAATTTCCCCAATATAGCCTTTAATCCTTCAATTCGAGATATTTGTATTCTATGAACTAATTTATTTTGTAATAATTCTAAAGCATCACTGGACCATTAATGACTGCCAAAGCAGCTAAGCCACACCGTAGCCACAAAAGAACGAATTAATTAAATCATTTTAAACATAATTCAAACCAATTTAAATATGTATCCGCTCCATAGGCATAAGCCCACCTCTCCTCGGCACCCTAATGACATCCTCTAAATCCCGTAATTCCCTTCTCCATACTTTAAATAACCGCTTTAATTAAATTTATTGATTTTTGCATTTTAAGCTTTCGCCTTGTTGTTGTTCGCCTGCAGACAGACAGAGAGCTCGGGGCATTTACTTTGCCGTCGTTGGTGCTTTTTCGGAAATTCGACGACAAACTTAACCCTGACAGCAGACGCCGCCAGGTGTTGGGCGAAAGTTGGGAACAAAGCGCAGACAGGACCTCCTCAAGCAGTGCAATTAATTTCGATTGTCGAAAATAAAGAGAGACAATCACGGGGACGGCGGTAGCTCCAAAGTATATATATATTAATCAAATGGCGCCAAAGACGAGGACAGCCGGAAAGACGGGTAAAACGAGGACATCGAGCAGTCCACCCTCCAGACGCGTCCTGTCTGCCAGAATGAAGAGGCCTCAAGGTCCTGACGAAAGGCGAAGGCTTCTGTCTCTCCACCCCGTGAATTACTTTGCTAATTTTCCGGAGCCATCTGTCCTTGCTGCGCCACAGTCTATATATGTATCTCTGTGTACACTTGAATCCTGTAAGAAGGACTCGCTGAAGAAGCCAAAGTGCAATTAGCAAGCAGATGCCTTCGTCTTTTTATTTATCAGTGCAAATATTTATTTTCAATTTCGTATGCAAATGTCACCAGCGCTTCCAACATTAATCACACTGCCTCCCCGTTGTTTTCAGTGGATGATGATGTGGTGCCGACTGCGTAGAAGTAAGAAAAAAATAATTAGGTTGTCATGTTTACGGCGCTGAAATTAGCTGGCAGTATCGGAATGGCACATCTTTGATGTTGATCTCGGGGCAGGGCGAAGTATTCGCAAAAGGCGGAAATTTCCATGACTTTTCACTTTTCCACCTCGCCTTTTTGCCCGTTATGAAACCAGCTTACGACCTGACCTTATTTCTCGTCTGCACAGGGAATAAACTGTGCTAAATAATCCAATTTATGGATTTCTATTTCATATTTGTAAACATGGAAAACATTTTAATTAAGAGCTTATCTTGATTGGACGCTACTTTTATAGCTAATAAATAAACGAGATTTACCATAGAAATAGACTTGCATTTTTGTCCCGTGTAACTGGCGACAGACTGAGACGGAAATTGCAGCAAATACAGGCACAAGTACAAGCGCAGCACACCTTAAACCGGAAGCGGAAACATTATTCCCAAAATGTCAAAAAACATAACAGAAAGCCATTAGACACACTTTTGTTTCTGGGTCAGCCAGCAGACTTCCCGACTTCCAAAAGTGAAACTTGGGAAAGGAAAAAGCCAAAATTGTCTGAGGCCGGGTGGCAAAAAAAAATGTAAGCGAAAGCGAGAGAGAGAAACCTGAAACAAAACGAGTTGAACAAGGACTGTGTGGGCGGTTGGACAGGAACTCGACGGCGATTCCGGCACTGACCAGGCCACTCTCCGTTCTCCCCGACACCCGGGTCGCACGGAAATCAAGTTGTGTCAACAGCTTAAAAGCCAAAATGTAATAAGCCAGGGAAATGTAACGTAATAAAATATCAAATATAAAATGACGATGGTCCTGGCCGGGGAGCATTTGTTGCCATTAAAGTTTCACTTTGAAATTGGAGGCAGACGTGGGGGTGGCTATACTCGAGGCCGGGGAAATCGAGGTCGCAGCCAAACGAACTAAAGAAAATCCGGTGTAAAAATCTAACAATGCCACGGAACTATATCCCTTAGATCCGCTTGGAGATTATGTGTGACCAGGCATTATGGTTCCTCATTCATACTATTATTACTTGTTACTTGTTTACATCTTTATTGTAGGTCTTCAGAGATTTAAATACATGTTTAATAAGAATATATCATACTTATGATTTATCCGGGGTATAATAGAAAACTCTATACTATACTGTACTATATTATATTATACTGTACCATACTATACTCTTCTATACTATTCGACTTTGTGTAACCGCATAATATGCAATATTTTATTATGTTGCCCCGAACAGTATGCAACACTTTATTTCAGCGCTATGCACTTCCGCTTCAGCTTGGATTTCCTTTCCAGACGGAGAGCAAGGAGGACGAGAAGGAGACTGAGATCTGGAACAGTTCCAAGCCTTGACTTCTCGACGCCTTCTCTTGTGTGAGTGCCAAAAAATATGCTAGATAGTTTTTACATGCGATTTGAATGAGCACAAACGGATATCGCGCTGTGCGCTGGAACGCTTAAGTGGCACTCGGAATCATTTTAAAACACTTGAAAGCTGTTTCTCGAGTAGAAAATTATTTTTAGCTGTGGACGTTTCTCTTGGCCCAGAGAGTTTGTGGTTCCGCACTTTATTAGGGGATCCTGCACACACACACACACACACAGACAAGACACAGCTCGGTATTATAAATTTGTGCTTTGAGTTTTGAGAAGAAACTTTATGCGCATTGATACGCCACATAATTGAGTTCACAAACGGAAGTTCTCTCGGCGGCCGTTTCTCAATCCCATCCCATCGATGGGACATTGAACCAAAACAACGAATAAATGTTTGTAAACTTTTCTCACCAGGTTTTTTGTATTTGTTGTATGCTTGCCTATTCAGTTTGTTCCTTTATTTTATTTTCAGTTTTTTTAGTCGATTGAAGAGTTCAATCAACCCTTTGAAAGTTGGCCGTAACAAAAAGTTGTGAATAACTCGGCTCTGTTGGCCACTCAGACTTTTTAATGACCATCCCGGCGGGACAGAAGTTTCACTTCGAATGCCTTGCCCAAAATTCAAATTAAAGGCTAAGCAGCAGCAGCAGCAGTAGAAGCAGTCTTGTATTCTGTGTCCTGTGTCGGTAAAAGGGGGCAGGACCTTGCAGGAGCGGCGTTAATTTTGTGTCCTGCAGTATGTTGCACGCAATGTAAATGCTAATTAAGAACGGCGGCAAGTGTTCGTGTCTGTGTCTGGGAAATCGAAGGGGCGGCCACTTGCCGCCTATTTGCGTAAACCAAGCGTTTGATTGGTATTTGCACAGCAATTGACATTAAACAGTTGAATCAATAAAAAATTAAAACGGAAGCCGACCACAACAACGGCAATCAAGTGCGACTTTCGGCAAATATTTAATGTGCTTTGGGATGGGAACTTTGTTTTAAGCGCCCCCATTCCCAATCCTAATGACTAACTAAACAAGCTATTATTCCTCCAGCGTTATTATAGGGCAACAATATTATTATTAGCCCGAACAGCAAACGGTCATTGGCCTGGCCCGATGGAACAAGTCAAGAAACCTCAATTAGGCTGTCAATCAACACATCAAACGGAGTCAAGTCGCCTCGTTTTGGCTGTCGACATTCCGCCAAATAATAGAGCTATTGATTTTCCACCCCTTAGCCTCCAATCCTGACCCCTTTCTAATGACTATCGCGGCCCGTGGGCGTTGGCTGACATGCCCCAGGCAGTTTTTGATCGTCTAATTAGCCGCCTGTCCGCCGAATGAATGCCTCCTGATTTTCCCCGCCTGCCGTCTGGAAAAGGAGTGCTAATCTAGAAGAAATTACCCCGTCAGATAGTGCAAATAATACCTCGCAGTCAGTTCAAGGGCGAACAAAATGCTGAAGTGTCCTGTCCAGTAAGTAAATGTAAAGTTCAAGTAAGTTGTGCAGGCATAATTATTAAAAAGGTTTAGGAGACAGATACTAACTGTTCAGATGCCAATATTATTATTATATAAGGCAGATATTGAGGATTACACATTAAAAGAAGGATAAACCTAGAAACCTAGAAATTTAATATGATTGCTTCCACTTTAAATTTTAAGCTTCGCCAGGCCTCTTCATATATTTCTCAGCAAAACAAATAAATATATCTCCTGAGTATCGGATTAGCCTTTTGTTTATGCCTGCTAATTGCCCGAAGAGCAACAACTCCAGACGGTGGATACTCCAATATGAGAAGAGAGGCCCTCAGGGTCAGGAATGTGAATAGAGGTGAGTTCCCAGGGATTATTCGCCAATTGATAAACGAGCGGAACTGCATGGGAGTGACTGAATCTGAGTGAATCTAAGCCTTTGTTCGATTTAATTATCGGTTGCACAAAGAGCTGTGCGGGGGCGAAATCTTTTGCCGGGCTTCGAGGGCACATCCTTGCGGCATGTGGCATTTGGCAGGGATGTAACAAAAAACCAATAACGAAAGTGGAGTTGCATTGCCGGCGATGTCAGCAGCCGTGCAGGATCCCAATCCCACCCGTCCCCAAGGAATGCTTCTGCATGCTGTTCGCCCCTTTTATCGATTAGCGCTTGTAACGGCCCCTACCTATGCGAATGTGTGTGCACTTAGCAAAAAAATAGAGAGGAACAAGAACCAAGAAGCAAAAAAGTAAGGAAAATCAATTGTAGTATTAAATAGTAAAACATTAAACCCACATTTCCTTGGAGTCTTAATTATAAATAAGTAATTGTTAGTTGTTTAATTATTTTTGTATACTTTTTAATACAGTTTGAAGTTTCTTTGTCAAAGTGTACATACAGTGTACACAAACAAACATGTTACTAAAACTGCTGTAACCAGTGACCTCTCATCCCCAGAACCCACCGGAGGGCTGGCGGGCTAAGAGAGAGAGGCTACCAGAGCAAATGACGCTGCAAATGAAAGCAGGAAACGTTGCCGCATTCATTCATTTTACACACAAAAGCCATTAACCGCTTTGATTCCATTGTTTTGTTTGTCATCATCATCATCAGCAGCAGCAGAGCCAGCACCGCCATCAGCTACACCACACCCATTCCCAGTTCAAAGTCCCTCTCCCAATCCACGTAGAAATCCAGGAACTCCTACCACTTCAATTCCCCCGTTCCCTTCAAGGGGTCACGGGTCACCAGAGGACAAGGGTATGGGGGCGAAGTCAAGGCTGTGATTTACACGATTTGCCATTTGATTTTTAATGGACTTGGCGTCATAGAACCTGACACAAAATCCAAGTGCAGTCGATTTACTTTAAGTTAATTGAATTCGCTAAGGGTATCAAATTAAAGGTTCTCAGAGGTTACTTTTATTTTAAAGCGTAATTTGTTATTGAGTTGAAATAAATAACTAATTTAAATACAAATATAGGTGAATTATGTTTACATTTAAAAAATTACCCATTGAAGTGTTTTGAAAACACTTAAGAGAGTTTAATTTCTCTTATTAATTAGTTATTTTTCTTGTTTTTGATTTGAACCTTCTTTTCTCGCCTATGACCTTAGGCGGCCCTACGTAAACCGTGCACTTTCACCCATTTCAGTCATTGTTGTCCCTCTTGCGCCCCAATATTATTATTATTGAAAGACTTTTGCTGAGCTGCGGGTTTTATAAAGTGCTTGCGGCTCCTCTCCCCCGAATGCCTCGGTTACCCCACTTCCGTGCAGTAGACTATCGTTCGGCGCGGACCCCGTAGACGGTCTCCGTCCGGTGATGGCAAAAAACGACTCTTGCGGAAAAATCAACATTGCACAAAAGTTTTCAACACCCTCGTACCGCCCAGACTCGCTATCACCATCACCCACTACTACCACCACTGCCCGTCGTCATCGTTCATTTCGCTCCCTTTGCATTGCTTTTTTGTTTTGGCTTAGCGTTGATGATGTATGCACTTTGAAAGAGTTGAGCAAAGTGGTTTTTCGGGTTTGATGAGCTAACGTCAAGTCCACCACCTCCGTTCCCTGCCCAGGCCAGCCCATTTTCCGGCTGAGAATTATGAGCATGTGCTGGTGTTTGATTTGCCCGAATCCGTGTGTTTGAATTGCGCTGCTGCCACAAAGTTATTAATGGACTTCAATGGGGTTTCAATTATGCGATTTCTGCGATTTGAATTTGAATGATATTTTGATTGTTTGCTTGCGTTTGTTCGAGGATTCCCACAGTTTGATGCACTGCAATGCATTGTTTAATTTGATCAGAGCCACTAATGGCTTTGCCACGGCGTCAATAAATTGGCGAATAAATCACTTTGGCAATATATAATATGCCAGATATTAAGGAATTTATTAACGCATATTTGCACAACTTTTAATTGTATAAAACATAAATTAAATGGATTTCATTTGAGTGAGGAAGAAACATTTTATTATGATGAATACGACCTAAGACTTTGATATAATCAAAGGTTCCTTGTTAGGTTCACAAGTTTCCAAAATTGAATTTATGGATTTGGGGATAAATTTTAAATATATATGTGCTTGTGATGAAAGCTTTCAGGGATATGTGGATAGATAAAGATAAAATATTCTCAAGAACAATGTTAAAGCAATATCTTAAGCTGGTGTTGCTCCCCACTGGATCGAGAAGTCTTCCTCCTTCTGGAATTCCCTCTCCCAGAGCAACTTGTAGTTGATATCGCCATGGTTGACTTCAAGATCACTTTCATTCGGCGGGGCCCAGCAAGGGTACAGAATGGGCAGTACATGGGCTATAGCCCTCTGGGTTTCGGTCGGACTGGTGCAGAACATCACGTACACAAAGCCCACGGGGAAGATGGCAATCTTGATCTTGGTATCGGGCATGCGGTAGGTCACAAACGGTCGACACTTGGGATTGTACAGGGTGTAGGGTTTATTCCGCTTGTTAAAAGCCTGAAGGTCCACGTGGAACGGCATACAGAAGGTGGCGTTGACCAAGTTATACTTGGGGTGACGCAGCGAGGAGGTGTAACCGCCCAACTCGTCCATCACCCTTGAAAACTTTGCCAAAACCTGGAAAGCACTTTTCCGGCTATAGGCCTGGGTATATATGTTACCATTGCCGTAGATCTTGACGATGCCCATGGGAGCAAGGTGAGTCGCCTCCAGGGCCATGTGTCTATCGGGATCGTACCTGCTTGCGGGCAGTATGCGTTTCAGCGTCCTTAGATTGTATCGGCAGTTGTTGTTAAGAAAGCAGGTAAAGGGTCTACAAGAATGCGTTTGTACTTAGTAGCTTACATTAACCCCAATCGACACACTTATGCACATACCTGTATAGCACGTTAAGGTAGCGCTCTATGACCGCCAGCTTGGATATGTCCTTATAGATATTTAGCACATCGGCAACTGTTGGGGCATTGGGGCATGGATTCTCTTGTACAGATTCAGTCTGGCTCGTTTCCATACCTAAAGTTAAGATATCGTACACCTCAGTGTACGCGGTATCAGATATTTGCGCATCGCGGAATAGAGTTTCTTGAAAATTCGGTTGCTCTTCTGATTTATGCATATTTTGTTTATTCGCAGTAGTTTTCCACACCGTCAGCGGCTTTTATTGTTTCAAGAACACTTCTCTGTTGAGAATTATATACGAATTATTTTTAATGTAAAGCAGTGAGATTTACTTCTTTTTACCTGGATGGGGTCGGAAAATAAGAAATCAAAACTGCGGAGCATAAGCTTGTTTGCGGATTAGTGTTGCACATCGATAACTTGAGACCAATGTGCACCGATAACAAATTCCCAACTAATGTGGCCTATCCACTATGCAGACATTTTTTGTAACTATCGCACAAAAATCACGAATCGCATATGCTCAATGTGTATTATTTTACTGCTTGGGGTGAACACAGAACAAAGCTGTATGCTGTGATTATAGTATTTAGTTTCTGAATGCGTAAATGATGCCAAAGTTTCGCTTAGCACAGTTGATTCGATATTCGGAAGTTAATACAGATGCGCTGAGGTCTTTAAAGTTGGGCAAGTGGATGGGCCTCATTACTGGCTAACGCTTTGGAAGTTGTTATCTGGTGCACACTGGTCTCAAATTATCGATGTGCAACACTGATTTTACAAGCCTATGTCCCGCGTTTTAATCTCTTCATTTGCGATTTAATCCAAACAACGGAAAAGTAATTCCACCTGCTTAGCCAATTTGATTAAGAAGTGTTCTCCGAAGAATAAAAGCCGCTGGCGAGGTGGAAAACTACTGCGGATAAACAAAATATGCATAAATCAGAGAAGCAACCGAATTTCCAAGAAACTCTATTCGGAGATGCGCAAACTGCTGATACCGCGTACGCTGATGTGTACGATATCTTACCTGTAGGTATGGATACGAGCCAGACTGAATCTGTACAAGAGAATCCATGCCCCAATGCCCCAACAGTTGCCGATGTGCTAAATATCTATAAAGACATATCCAAGCTGGCGGTCATAGAGCGCTACCTTAACGTGCTATACAGGTATGTACATAAGTGTGTCGATTGGGGTTAATGTAAGCTACTAAGAACAAACGCATTCTTGTAGACCCTTTACCTGCTTTCTTAACAACAACTGCCGATACAATCTAAGGACGCTGAAACGCATTTTGCCCGCAAGCAGGTACGATCCCGATAGACACATGGCCCTGGAGGCGACTCACTTTGCTCCCATGGGCATCGTCAAGATCTACGGCAATGGTAACATATATACCCAGGCCTATAGCCGGAAAAGTGCTTTCCAGGTTCTGGCCAAGTTTTCAAGGGTGATGGACGAGTTGGGCGGTTACACCTCCTCGCTGCGTCACCCCAAGTATAACTTGGTCAACGCCACCTTCTGTATGCCGTTCCACTTGGACCTGCAAGCTTTTAACAAGCGGAATAAACCCTACACCCTGTACAATCCCAAGTGTCGGCCGTTTGTGACCTACCGCATGCCCGATACCAAGATCAAGATTGCCATCTTCCCCGTGGGCTTTGTGTACGTGATGTTCTGCATCAGTCCGACCGAAACCCAGAGGGCTATAGCCCATGTACTGCCCATTCTGTACCCTTGTTGGGCCCCGCCGAATGAAAGTGATCTTGAAGTCAACCATGGCGATATCAACTACAAGTTGCTCTGGGAGAGGGAATTCCAGAAGGAGGAAGACTTCTCGATGCAGTGGGGAGCAACACCAGCTTAAAATATTGCTTTAATATTGTCCTTGAGAATATTTTGAATATATCTTTAATTTATCCACACCCCGAAAGTTTTCATCACATGCACATGTTAAATGGCCCATAAATGTCTGAAATACTGCCTGGAGGGAGACAAGTAGCTGGCAAAGTTTTATGCCCGCTCTAAAGTGGGCTATGCATGGAGAGTTTGTCTTAAAATCAAGCATGCTTTCACAAGCCATTGCCTTTTATTCGTATTTCCATGGGAGACGAAGGCGGTATCAATGAAAAAACCAAGTCAGAAATCACTCGCGAATTTACAATGTAGATTTCCAATTGCAGCCCACCTGGAAACCGAGTGTTTGCAGTGACGCATATGGCTGTTGTGGTATGATGGTGTGATGGTGGGACGGACATCCACTAACATAATAAAAATGACAGCGAGCATGACAAAACCGAACGACAGCAAAAATGTGTCAAATGGAATTTCAAACCGTGGCTCCATCACTGCCGTCGTCCGTCCAGGTGGCTTCGATTTGTGCCATGAAAAACAATTCAGTGTCATATTTGTGTGCTTTTCGCCTTTTTCTGTATTTGTTTTGTAAACGCAGCAGCAGCTCACTCGCCGGGCCTCTGGTATTTCCAATTCGTGCCCTTACGTGCCGATAATTTGGGGCGTTTTCCGTTTGTCATTCCAACCGCACGACATGCACACAGCGGAGTCACTCCTCTATTTGAATTTTCATATGGGCCAATGATGCTGGTGGCCTTGTACTGCGGCCACTAGTTCTATATAATTTAACGATTTCGATTTGTAGCGATTTGCTACTCTAATATTACTTATCATTGCTTGTAATTCGCAATTCGTAAATGTAAATATGTATATTCCCCTTAAATAACTTCCAACTATTAAGATATTCCTTCTCATTTGTGGTGAAGAATAAATCCCCATAAGTAAGCACACAGTTTTTGGTGGATTTACCAGATTAGAGCTCTTAATAACTGAACAAAAATAAAATCCAACTTGGCAGCGGATTTTGAGCTTAAATTCAGAGCAAAAAAAAATGTTATGGTTTTCTGAAAAACAAATTAACTGAATTCTGCTCATTTGAATTCCAGGGCGTAGAGCTAAAAATGCAAAAAGTAATTAATATTCTTGTGTTCGTGTGTCCATGGTCCAAGCATCGCAGTCTGATCCCGCAGGACTGTGTGGTGGCCAGCCAGGGAGAGCTTTGTGGGACGGGTGTGGAGTGCATTTTCATAATTTCAGCACAACAGCGGCGAACAAAACGTCGGGGAAGTCCCAAAGGGAGCGAAAGGAGAGAAACGAAGCGCAGTAAATTCCGACGCACTGGAATTTATGCAGCAAATATTAACTTACCGCACACACACGACTCCTGGCGCATAAATCCAAGGCAAGCAGCCGGAGCCGTAGCAGGAGCCGGAGCAGGAGCAGCCAAATGATCCCCGACCCGCCGATTTGTGCTTGGCCAGCAAGAACTGACAACAAAACTCATTAGCAGACCCGGCGACCGTGACCGTCGCGCAAATGGGCGTCCCCGTCCACGTCCCATTCCCAAATGGGCGTGGTCCGTTGGTCAACCGCATTCCGGGAAAGCTGAAGAACTGGAGAAAAGTCGGACCCAGGGCGCGAAGCTGCAGAAAAAACGCAGCGTGCACTTCCGTTTGTGAAAAGTTCTCGTTATTTTATTCATATTTTCACAGGCTGCACTTTATCTCGCTGCGGCGGTCTTAGTTGGCGAAATTGTGTGCAACCACGAAAATCTAATAAGCGCGCAAATTTGTTGACATTGCGCAAATGTTTTTTACGGGCCTAAGAGGCAAAACTTTCGCCCATCCAACCGTCCAACCGTCCAGCCGCCGAAATCGCACAAAACCTCCTTCGTTAAAGATGGCTGTGGTCTGGCCTTGGTCCTTAACCCATTTTGTGGCATTGCCAGATTCTGTTTTCGGCAGCGAGGAAATGAAAACTTTCCATCTGCGCCAATTTGGAAGTAATTAAGCTGGGCGGATCTTATTTCCACTCTCCGTCGTTCTATATAAAATGGGAAAATATAATCCAAATACATAGAACACAAGGATTATCTTGTTATGCAACTTAATGGGAAGCTTCGTAGGTACCATAAAGATTTTGTATAGTTTAATAAAATAAATATAAGCACACTTTTTGCATAATTTTCAAGGATAGGTATATCGTCTCAGGTGTAATGGTAGAAGGTTTCCAAACATTGTAAAGGTCCTTATAATTGCACTAACAGATGAGGGGAAACAAAGACATCGCTTTTCTACCTTCCACCATAAACCTGCTAAAGGTAGAGGAAAAAAGCCTGTAGAGCAAAAAAGTGAACGCCTGTAAAGGATGCGGCGATAAAGGAAGTGTTTCTCAGACGCGGGTTGACTGTCCATGGACCGGATCGTCCGTCAGAGGCGGCGAGACAATTTCATTAACCGCTGCGCCGTTTAAAGGCCAAGACTTCGTCCCCTTTGATTTTTATCGGTTGACCTCGACACGAGAGTGTCCTGTCTGACAGGATTAAATGCGAGCACAGACCCGGGGCGTGGCGTAAAGTTTTTAATTATTTTTGCGGTTTGAAAATGCATTCGTTCCCTGACAGCGCCCCCCCTACGCCTGTCAAGGCGAAGGACATGCGGGCGAGAGGATGCAGGATAAAGGAGCAACCACAGACACCGCCCCGACTTTTATCAGCGCCTTGCAATTGTCATGTGCGGCGCTCTGGCGAGCTCACTGCATTCGTTTAAAAGAAAAGTGCAATAACATGTTATTTTACCCCGGACAGGACTTTGGTCGCTCCACCTCCTCCGCCTCCTCCTCTTGTTTGTTAACGGTAAGCGGCTTTAAAACATTCACTGCCTTATTACGAAATTACAAGAGGATGACAGGGACGAAGGCAGTCCAGCGCTGAATTATACGAAATTCGCAAATAAATGAAAAAAAAAAAAAAAAAAAATTAAACGGCCAAATAAACTGAATCAAAGGAATGGGTAAGCTGGACACTGGAATCATCTGAAATCAATGAAAAATCCAGTGATTTACATTTCCATTCAGACGTTTTTTGCTCATTATGGAAATTTATTTATTACGTCCCCCACGTTTTGAATAAAAATCGAGGAAAAATTATACCAAATGACAAAGAAATGGCGCAGCTTACGTCAAATAAATGCAGATTGAACGGATTATTTTTCAATTTAACTTATTGAGAAATGTACACGACATGACTGAAAGTGTATATTTAATATTAATAAAGAAGCCTTTGTTGAAAAGCTAGTTGCTTAAGTTAATTAAATCAAGTAGTTTCTTAAGGAATTAATAGCAGGAAACTGGAATTTCCAGCTTGCTTTTTATACTTTATATACTGCTGCCAAAATATTTTATATAGTCGAGTTCAGGTTACCAAATGGGAAATAACTTATTACAAAAGAATGGTCAAGTCTTAAGCTTGGCCAATTACTGTTGCGAATAAGCCAGTCTCATGCCATGAGCAACTAAATATTATGTTGGCAACACTTATCGAAAGCCTTCAAGAACTTTATCCATTCCCGTTTGCCCTTTTGTGCATTTACCAAGCTCACTCCCTTTATGCAAGCTTCAAGGAATTCCAACTAAAGCCATATTTTTCGGAGTACGGCATGGATTTAGCCGGGGCTAAAAAGCCACCAAGAAAGGAGGGCAGCTATTTTTCGAAGAAATATCCGTACAAATTTTCACAATTAATATGCACTTCCTGTGCAGACGACTTGCAAGCAGTTTTGAATGCAACCGGCAACAACAAGTTGGAGGAGGGGACTCCCTTTTTTCTTTTTTGGCGTAAGGAGCATTTCGTTCCTTAAGCAATCCCACACCGCCTCGAAGTTCACATGTGAGTTCATTGCTGCCATTAATGAATACGTGTGCAGCAATAAAGCCATTTTTTATGGGCAAAAGTCACGTGAGAAACTATTTAGTACATTTACGAGCGGTCCGGGGTAGCAGCAGGTGAGGGAGTGCAGCTCCGGCTGGTGCAACTTTGTGCCTGACACAGCCAGAAGAAAGCCAACTTTCTTCCTACATAAATACTCTGCCCCATTGTGTGTGAGTGCTGTATGGTAGTGGTGGTGTGTGCCGGGAACCCCAAAAAGAATCACGGCAAAAAGTGAAAATATTTTCTAGTTACTCGCATGCATATTTATATAAGTGTGCTTGTAAACCAGAACCACACACACACTCATAGATAGCCAAATAGAATGATCATGTCGAAAATCCCGACTATGGGATACCCGTTGAAGGAATATTGCTCACTTAATGGGTAAATTATAGAAATAAAAGTAACTATGAGAAATGCATAGAAAGGTAGATCTGCAAACTACAACTGAAGGGGTTTAGGTTTATAGATTTACCATGATTGATCTCCATTAAGAGGACTTTTAGATTAACAAATAATATTTAAAAGCATCCTGTAATAGGGTAAATATAGATATAAAACATTCTATGTACATGTGACTTTGTGCTTTCTTTTACTATAGCTCTAACATTAAATTGGCAATAGTCTACCTAAACTTTCGAGTGTTTTCCTACCTTAGACGGTACCTGCTATATACCCTAAGCACTCTACTTCTGCCTTGTATAAAAAGTAAGGCATTTTGTGTGGCTGGCTGAATTAATTTTTGGCATTTATCAACTAAGCAAATTGAAATCGTGTCGGTTGAGTCTGGCATTCCTAACCCAGTTTATTGTTGGGCTTCCTTTGATATGTGCACTCAAGCTCTTTTTTCGTGAGGGGTCTTGCAGCAAGTGCGAAAAGGCTGTTGGTACGACTTCAACGTATCCGTTGTAGTTGAACAAGTAAATCAAGAAGCTTTTGATACTTCCTCAACGTTTTTTGGCACATCAGATAATTGATTTCAGAGTGGAGCGACTTTCTGGGGCGTTAATGAGTGACGTTGGCCAAAGTTTTTGAATTGTTGTTAGTTCCTAGAAAAGGGAAAAGGATTCGTGGTAGATGCCTAACTGAAATACGTTGGGTTTTCAATCAAATATTCAAGATATTCACATTGTGTGAGGTTCTCTTATAAGATATTATGTTTTTAATACCGTTTGCACTTTATTTCAACTAGAAAAATATATATGTTGTGATTCACTAGTCACTGAAACTGCAGGACCATATACAGTCACCTAGCTTAGTCACTTTCTTGGCTCACACTCTTGAGAGGCTGAGGATCCACACACACTGAAGCACGGCCATAAAAGTACCGAAACTTGTGCACTTTATAGATCTCTTACTAGCATTACGACCTTGTGGGTGAGGGAGTGGCTGTATTTAGTGGGCGGTTGCGTTGCGGCAATACGGCAATGCACCCATTAGGCCGACCGGTAAATGAGCATTGAAGCAATTCATAAAACTGCCCAAACAAAAAGCCAATTTTATTCGCCCTAGGCACGCGTAAGTGGCGGCTTTCCTTTCTTTGCTGCCCTGGCGCCATTGTAATGGGACTACGACTGTCCTTAGTCCTTGGTCCGAAGTCCGGCTGGCCGATGGTGAAAACGTGTTTACGCTTTTATTATGTAAAGAACCGGACAAGGCGCTCCATGGGCCGTAAAAGAGCCGACGCACACTTGAACTCCACAAATCTGCGTGGAGTGTTTTAGGCGCGAGCACTCGCACACGGCTCTCCGACTCCTGCTCCTGCTCCTGGCCCTGCTCCTGCTCCTTCTTCTCCTTCGTATCCTGGCGCGGCTTTAACGTATGCAAAGTAATTGTGCGCATTAAATATGTTCTGTTTTTATTAACTGCGGCTGCGGTAGCTGCTTCACTCTCTTAACGAGAAACAATTAAGAAAAACAGGCGCGTATCATAAAAATTAAAATTATGCAAATGCAAATTTTGAAGCAACAGCGTATAAAAACGAGTGGGGATTTTATTTTTTTTCATCGAGGGCAATGCGGCAAAACTGCAGAAAATTTTTGTACATTTTGTGCTCGCTCTACGCTGTTTTGGCCTTGTTTACATTTATTTCTTTCCCATTCAGAGTATGCAAATCCCATAAAAACTCATTTTGAGCCAATTGACTGCATTGTTGTTATTATTGTTTGGCTTCGTCTTTGAGTTTCCCTTTTTTTTTGTGCTCCTTCGCGCTTTTCATTGCCGGAGTTCTTTTATTTTAAGCTTGAAATGGTATCATGAATAGGAGAGAAAAAATGCAGAGCAGATGATGTCCTTTCCATCATAGTCTCTTCTGCTCAACGGTAATTAACTAAAATCGTGCTTTTATTGGCAAGACAACGGGAGCGAAGAACAATGGGAAAATCCGTTCATTTGCGAAAATTGTTTAGCTCCGGAAGAATAACAGAGAAACCGGGGGAATGAGCAGTGAAATCGCAAATGGAAATCTAAAAATCCACTGCCACTGCTGGGAAATGTAACTGTAAACGTCTACTAATACAACTGATTTCCCGCATCGATGGCACTGGCGAAAAATAGGAAGAATTAAGTTAAAAATGGGAAATTTTCTAACTCAAACATTTTAGAAAACCTCTTTAAAAGATTTAAAACCCCTTTTAATATATGTAGTATCCCCGTATATCAGCTTTCTGTATAAAAATACGTATTTTAAAAATAATTCCATATTGTTTTATCTAAAACTTTTCGCTCCAGTGTGTTTTTCCTTCTTTTTAGTAAACTTTCGCGAACCTCGCAATTCTATGTACACATCGACACACAGGAGCGCTTGTTGGTTTTTAATTTTATAGCCAAACAATATGCTTACAGATTTCGTTTGCAGTTTTTATTAAAAATCGATTGCAACATACACACACAGGGACCCAGGACCTGGAATAGAAAAACTACATGCACTTGAAGCTAAAGCTTTCCCCGATGTACAGCGGGCTTAGCAATAATACTCGTTTGGCTTGTGGCTTTGCAACTCACATATGTATATCCGATATATGTACTATATGTGTGGGATCGGATGCTGTGCCCAGCGATGAACTATTGCGAATGGCATTGGCAAGAGTAGCAGGAAGGTAATACCATGCCCGCATTTCTGTGTATATTGACATGCTCGTGCTCTCAAATTAATCATGGAGTCTCCAGCGGATGCCATATACGTGCACCGTGAATGTAGAATTCCTAGATATATGTATGAATTTGTGGGAATCGGAACTGTAATTAAAATTTTAGAAAGCTTGCTGTGCCAGAGGTATTTGTTAGACGAGCCACAGACACACACTGACACACAACCGGCTTTCCAAATGAACTCTCGGTATTCAATTGTATTTGGCTAAATATTAATTGTGAATTGTCATCAATCGTTTATTATGCCGGGTGCCAGGTATTAAATTACCCAAGTCAAGTGGTTGAATATACTGAATATAAGTGGTTCCTACTGCATTTATGAATTTTCCTATTAGCCTTGCAACATTCAGGTTAGTCGTTGTTAATTAAATTGAACAGTATTTCATTGGATTGTTTTGAGCTTAGCAGGATGATATTAGTAGTAGTTTTCTGTTATTAAATCTAAATGTAACTTTGATTATAATACAATCAGTAGGATATCCTCACCATTTTGGGAATAAAGACACTTATGAAATATATACGAGGCTCTAAGGATGATTCTTCTTATAAGCGAGAGCCTTATCCTTATTGAAGCTTATAGAAAATATATTTGTACTTTACGATTTTTGTACTTTACTCTTTAAGAGGTGTTCAATTAGAACGAAGCCTTTCCTTTATAGATTTTAAAGGATTTTGCAAACCATCTGGTCTGCTACACTACTTGCAACTCGTTGGTATCCAATATAACCATTCCTTTAAGTCACTTTTGTAGTAGGTATATATTGGAGAAGTATCGACCGGATTTATACACTTTGTTGTTGCTTCAGCATATCGCCACTTCACTGTGCACGCATATCCCGGCCATTATCCAGTTGCTCTCTCCCTGTCCCTCTCTGTGGATGTGTGTATATACTTGGTTGCGCGGATATACACCCATATACACCCGCTGCAGATTACCAAAGTCGCAGCTAACATATTTTTCAAAAAGAAAAATAAAAAAAAATTGAACGGGGAAAAGAAAAGCGGATAGGAAATGCTGGTGGAAAAAGAGCTGGGAAAAAATGGGAAACTGTTGCAAGTGTGCTAAAGTTTCATGCTTCATTGGATGCCGACGCCAGGGCCCGTTACCCATTTTCCATTTCCCATTTTCCCGGGGTCCTTGGAGCCCGTTTTCTTGGCGGGCACGTCGAGGCACGCGCTCTCCAAGAACAATCAAATTTGCAGCGAGCTTCTCCGGGTGTAATATTCCGGCCAGCCAGCCAACCAGACAGACAGACATGTGGCCCCCGTCTTATCCTCATCCACATCCAGCTCCCTCTACCGATCTGGTTGCACCACATGCAATAATGTGATGCGGCGGGGGTGGCACTTTCATAATCGAAGCACTCGAAATGCCGAAAAATCCTCCTGGGGCTGGTGGGCCCCGCCCATTAAAGCCATAACAGAGCATTCGAAATTTAAAGGGCCAACTCCCCCCGAACTTGGAGAGATCCTCCCGGTCCCCGGTTTCCATTGTCTGCAGCCACTTGAGCACACATATGCTTAACGCTTGTCGTCCTTCTGGGACTCTTGGCATATATGGTATATTGCCTGGCGGATGTATCCCTTTATAGTTGGGGAAACCTAAACGGTCGCTTCCCGTGCCCGCGCCTCTTTCACTTTTTTATTTGCATATTTTAATGCAAATTGTGCAGAATTAATTTAGTGCTGTTTAGTCTCGAACCTCGAACTCCGGCTCGAACCCAACTCCGACCCAGAACTGATCCATATCCCCCACACTCCCAAATTTTTCCCTGTGTGTGTCTGTTCGTGTCGCGTGGGTGGTTTTCGTTTCATATGTAAATATTCAAGTTTCAAGTTATTTTCCCTTCAAGTTCGTCCTCATCGTCGTCGTCGTCGCCGTCTCCATTGTCGTTTTACTTTATTGTTTATGCCCGAATTGTGTTCGAGGGGCACTGGAGTGTGGCCTAGTTTTGGGCCAAGGGGCAATGAATGTGCGAAAAATATTTTATGAGCTATATTATGTAAACTGAATTTAGTTTTCCGTTCGCAGGACCAGGGCATCATCTCGGTTTTTCGTTTGACATTATTTGCTCTCTCTCTTATTTGGGTCTCATTGTGCAAGTTTGTTGGCCAAACATTTCTGGGGCATTCGAGTGACTGGGAATTTGGTCCTGGTTTGCCTGTGTGAATAAACTAATCCGGACACGATTTGGATTTAAGAAATGTTCAAATTCCATTGAAAGTCTCATTAGCCCCGGCATTCGTTCAGAGGCAGCAGCTCTCTCTCTTTCGCTCGCTTGAATATTCATGCGTGAAAAGGCGACAACCAAGAGAATTATTACATGGAATTGCATAAAAAATGTTGCTCACGTACAAAGGAAATGAAATGAAATGAATTTCTGAGCCGTCCTTCACTTTGTCCGCTAGTTATCTGGCATCGCTTCGCTCTTCCGCTCCTTTTTCTGCAGCTGGGCCTTGGAGCGTCGAGAGCTCAGGGAAATTTATGCTGATCATTCATAATGTCAAAGACGCGGCGCCAAAGGATGCGCGCCGCTGCTGTGCCCTGCTCTGCGGTTACAGGACCTCGGACTAGGCTCGACACCAGCGAGAATGAATGGCCCAGGTCAGGGCAGGACCACTGATAGCCTGGCCCAGAAACGCCCAGCTACTCGTATTCGCCCCAAATTTGGTTAACCCTTTAGCAGCCAACGTTGCGTATGAAAGCAATTTTTTATTTTTATGCACACGTGGCGGATGAGTAATTTTTTCTTTTTTTATATAGAAGATAATTTCTTTCCATTTTTATATAGAAGGTTTGCTTTAAAAGGTACTGCAACATGCCAGCTAAAATCATTAATGAATACAATACAATATTATTATCTGAGAGACCTGTAAACTACAATATTACAAAGGCCACGTAACAAGTTCATTCAGTTAAGAAACTTAAGCAAGAACAACTTAGGATAACTCTAAATAAAATCAGATTTTTCTTAAGAATATTTCCAAGCCCAAAAGGGTTAAGCTTCATCCGGGCTAAAATCCACTTTCGCTGAAGCATTTTCGGTGCTCAGATTTTCGGGGCTTCTAATCATCGCCGCATTATCATCGCAATAGCGCCAAATGAGGCGCTGCTGCGCAAGGGAAAAACGCGGGGAAATGGGAGTTTCCATTTATGGCTAAACAAATGCCAAGCGCCGTGTCTCCCTTCGCTAAGGCGAAATTATTTGTATGTAAAGCAAGCACAGAGGAGTCAGGGGAAATCAGCAAAGCACGTCAACGAAGAGCAACAGAAACACGAAAAACTGTGCACAATAAGAAGGGAAAATCAATTTCCGCTTTCGAAATAATTCCAAAGCCATACAAAGGCGGCATCCAAAGCCGGGGCTGAGCTCCGGCTAAAGCCAAAAAGGAGCAGAGATGTACCGAGAAAAAGTCGACATTATCCTGTGCGGCAGCGAGATAAGATATTTGCACAAGAATGGCATTCAGTTGATAAAATCCGATTTGAAAATGAGCGAATGCCTGGCAATGAGCATGGATCGAAGGACTCGCCCTCGAAACAGAGAACTCTGCCTGGTTGGGATAACAATTTTATAAATAAATATTTGTGCGGGCGACAGTCCTCGCTCGCCGTCTGCCTCTTTGCGTTTCGCTTTTGAACTCAACTATCGGGCGATAAATCATTTGAAGTTCCCTTGCCCTGGAACAATTGGCCCGGTGACAATCTCTGTCCGGACGGAGGACGAAGGCCTCCTTCCCTGCCCTGCCCTGCCCTTCCGTTCGTGAGGTCTTTTTTTCTTTCTTACGTTACGCACTTTTGGCCCCGTAAATCTGTGCCGGAGAGGCACTGGTGAAGAAGAAGGCACCGCTCAAGGAGAGAAACGGAAGCGTGTCTCCGACTGATAGCCCCAATGACTTCCGTTCCTGGCGTTTAATGCTTTTTAATGAGTTGCTGTTGCTGCAAACTGTTCGAGGACATCGACATGAACGTAGATGTGGATCTGGCTTCGTTCCGGACCTGGATGTGGATATGTGTGTATGGGTACATCGACATGGGCAGCTTAATCGATTTCATTGTCGGCTAGCCGAGGCCTCAGGTCAGGAAATTGCTCAAGTTCCTCGAAACTCTTAAACTTTGATTTGGGCAGCGAATTTATAGCCTACCTTTTAACGAATTTTATAGCAATCGAATGGTATTCCTGTTGCTGGAAATATGACATTAAAAGGGATATAGGATAAACCTGATTTCGTATTTTTATAGAATAGAAAAGCATTGAGTTAAGTTATAAATAAGTTCGACTTGTTTTATTATTAATTACGACTGTTAATCTTAAAAAAAAATCAAATATTTATTATTTTCCTGGACTGATTTTATTAAAGAGAGATCCAGAAACTCCTTTTAAGTAGATTCCCCATATTAAATTTATTCGAATGAAACAGTTTTCAGGAACAGGACTCCCAGCCTGCTGCCAGCAGATTGATAGTCTCTTGTCCTTGCCCTTTGGTGTCCGATTTGAGTATTGTGTCCAAATCGTTTTCGGACGACAGTTTAGAATTCGATTGGCCCAGCAAGGACAAGGCCTGATTACTTATGCCGGTCAGGTAAATCTTGTAAAAATTGTCTCTGCCCTTGACAGGATGCAGGAGGTAGTCCTGCCGGCTCCTTTTCACTTTGGGCTCTGCTTTCGCCGACTTGATTTGTTGGTTGTGTCTTAAAGTGGGGCTTTAATTTGTTTTGGTCACCGGCAGCGCGAGGAGCAGAGCCATATGTCTTGGTTGCCAAGGAACCAAGATGAATGCCCCGGGCCGCGGGTGTTTGGCTTCCTTTCCGGGGCCTCACACCCCGATCCGCCCCTTGACAAATGAGTGGCCCAAAGGTCGTTGTCAGGGTCGCGATTGCCACTGGCCTAAGTTGTTTTTTTTATTTTTTTTTATTATTTGTTTATGCGTTGGCCGTCCGGCTCTCCAGTCGTTCTGGTCTATTGAAAAATCTCTCTTCCGGCCAAGGCGAAAACAAGAGATGAGGCAGCGGCAAAAGTAATGCAGGAAGATAAACAAGTAGCCGCAAATGGCCAAGTCAAGACCAAGTCCTGGCCAGTTCCACGGGCCACGTTCTCGGCCGGGACCTAACAAATTGTGGGCAATATTTTCATTTCATCAGGAGTGTCCTTGATCGCGAGGGGTGGCCAGTGCCTGGGGGCGCGTTGGCAACTTTATTGCATTATTGAAAAACTTGTCAAAATATTTTGAATGTGTAGAAAAGCTCTTGGCTCTTATTAAATTTCCCGCGCCAGCTCCGTCCCCGCGCACATAATTGTATGAAAATATTGTATTTCAAAAATGCCCAAGACGGGGTCTCCTGGTCTTTTATTAGAGTCTCATATTTACTTTGTGTTTATTCTGAGAACTTACCTCGGACGGCGAGACTTGGGAATATGCATTTTTAAGCTAATGACTTTGTTTGGCTCCGGTGTTTCGAGTTGTTCATGGTTTAATAAACGCAAATAGCAATATTAAAATTTGATGCATTTCATATTTAACGCAAGTAAGGAATTTTATCGGCAATGTTGATGTTTTTTCTGTATATTTATGTTATGCAATCAAGTGAATTCTTTGCGGTTTAATTAAATTGCTGTTGATCCTTCATCCGTTGGCCATGTTTTTTTTTTGCTGCAAGGAAAATGTGAAAATATTTTATATATTAAATATTATGTTGTTGATGTTGTTGGTTTTTTGTGCATATGATTTGTGGTTTAATAAAAGTTTTAATTAAAAAGAACAGATTTAATAACATAATAAGGCATACTAATAATAATAATTAGACTATGGGCCGACTAACAAAATCTGATTTTTTATTCTAGTTGAACTAAGGAAGTTTTTGATTATTGCTACTGTTGCTTATGTATTTATTTATTTCAGGGTAACTATTTTATTTATAAACAAAAGTATTTTATCTGCATTGAACCTTTCTTTACAAAGCCATTTTCTCTTTAATCCACAAGCTATCCGCTTGGGTTTGTATTATATTTCATGACATAAAAAACACTACAAGTTTCCTCGGAAAATGTTGGTTTCAATTGCAACAGCAACTAATTGATGGAAAATACCTGACCCCACATCCCAGCCAAGCCCAAGTCCAAACCAAGTCCGGTAAATCAATCCATAGGAGCAACATTTTATTTTCAGAAATAATGATGCTCGTGCTGAGCGCGATGGGTACGTATTGATGAAATTTAATATTTTGAGAAAAGCTCAATTTGCTCTGCTGGCTTAGCGGTGGTGGGAGCGGACCAGCTGCCGGGCGGGGATGAATAAAAAATTGGCATCAAATTTCCAATTAAACAACAAATTCCAATTTATGTTGCGCAAGTGGCCAGCTTTTGTTTTGTTTGCCGTTGTTTCTAATTCGCAGTAAATTATTTTGGGGTAATTATTCTGTGGTTGGCTATTAAATTTCTCTGGCGTTGCGCTGTTGTTTGTTGTTTGATGTCAGACAATTATTTTCGATTCATTAATATAAAATGCGTTTCTATTTTTCCTAGTTCTCCCACCCCCTTGCCCCAACAAAAACTTTCACTGGGTTATTTTTTTTAGAACGTTGTTTGGTTTTGTGTTTGCGTCGCCTAATTGAAAATGTCCTGCCTAATTAGTGAAAGGCTTTCAGTCTCGTTTGTTTTCGCAGCCTGCCTGCCTGCCTGCCTGCCAGTATCTGAATCCATTGCTCCTGTCAATTTTGTCAGGATGTCAACCGCCGAAATTCCCGTCCAGTCAGGCTTTTCCTCGTTTCTACGCACACATCTGTGTCGGGGCACAAGTGTCTATTATGTGAAAATGCGCATATGGCTGGGTGGCATATAAATGTCGTAGTCAATAATACAAAGGACCCGGGAGAGCACATTTTAAAATCTATATCGGAACGGGGAAACGAATAGGAGCTTAACGACCAAAGAATACACTGCCTCTTGCTGGTTTTTATCCTCTAATTTCTATTGGATGCAAAAAAATAATGAATTAATTGCAGAGATTAACTTGAACATAATGTAGTCACATCTTAAACTAATTTCGAAAATGGAACCTTATTATTTAATAAGACAGATGGCATAGATATCATATTAAACCCTTAATACCCATATATTATTTCTATATTTTTTCATCTTTATCATAATATTTATTTACTTGGTCCCCGATAAGCCGAAGTCTCTTCCATTTCCGTATTTTTCTTTTTGGGTACGACGACCCACGAAAGCCCAAGAGTTGAGCGAGTGTCACGCACATTTTCCTCTGCCGCCCCTCGGCAGCCATCTCGATGGCAATTCTATGCGCATTTTTCTATTATTTATTATTTTTATTGAGCCCCAACTCGAACGGAATACTGGAATAATGGAGCGGGAGCTTGGCGTGTTGACAGCTGCCATTGATTTCGTTTAGAGGCGAAAAGGAAAATTAGCCACGTTTTCGTTCCATTTGCATGCAGTGCTGCATTAAAATTATATTCACATACACGCTGGTGTGTGTGTATCGGAAATGCAATAATATTTTTGCCTGATTTGGAATAATAACATTACCGCCTGTCGCATAAATTATGCATTGAGTGAGACAACTAAGGGTGATTGCCAAATATACAGTTTTTATTTGCTTATCCGAATATTTGTTCTCACAAATAACCAGAGAGTTTTTATTTGTATGCAATTGGATTATTTTTGTCTTTGATATGGGAATTTTTCCTGGTTTTTTAGATGAATTGAAGCCGTCTTAAACTTGCTTTAAAATCGAAATCCAATTTTTGGCTCTTGAACAAGGACAAGTCAATTTCAGTATCGATTCAAGTTTCGAAGAGAAAAAAGCAATTAAAGGGGCTTGTGGGTGTGCGTGTGAAAATGTTTTTTAAATTGAAAATCATAATTATTCATGACGATGCCAAACGAGCCGAGTAGAAAAATGGTTATAGTCAGTCGCTCACATATCGGTTGTTTGGCGAGCTCTTAAATATAAAACATTTAACGTTCGCCTTTGTTGATGGCTCCGACTCATTCGCTTCATTTGTTGAATGCATAAAGCCCCGACAGCCCCATTCAGCAGGACCCCCTTGCAGCCTGGGAGGCCCATAGAGGCCCATTGTGGAGTTTTTCCATCACATTGGATCCTTTTGTTTTTCCCCACCTATTTGTTGTATTTCCTCATCTTTTTTTTTTGTTTTTTTTTTTTAACTTTTTCATTCATTGAAACAAGTAATGAAGTTCTCTTCTCCGTAGCGGATCGCAGCCGCTTTGTTGTTGTTTTTATTGGGCTTGATATTCTTTTTATCGATGCACGTTAAATTTTATTGCAATTGTTATGCGCTCACATCTTTGGCATGGACGGGTCTGGGGCTGTGCGTTGTGGTGGCGTTTTATATTTAATAAATTTAAATCACTTTATATGTGAGTTTTATGTGCGTTAATAATGCGAACGAGCGGAATGCGTTTCAGCTTTTCCCCTTTCTTTATGGACAAAGAGCAGAAATTTCAAAAGCAATTTATTCCGCAAAGTCTACCCGATACAATATGGACATAAACTAGCCAACATTTATGGCCGATGTGCAGGAAATTAATGATGAGTTTTTTGCATGCGTTTTAAATAACTGAAGAGAATCAAAGCTCGAGCGCTCTTTGATGGATGAGCCGTCAGTTTAAAGGTTTCGCGGTTAGATTTGTGGGGTAAATGTAGTTTATAAATGACAACTAAGTATTAATGTATGTAATCAGAAATAAAGCGATACATTTTACAAGAACAGTATAATATTAAAAGATATGGTATTTATTAATTGAGTTAATTTATAAATACTTTATTAATTGGAATTCTTTCTCTTTTTTTACTGTAGCATAAGTTGTATTAAGTCAAGTACTAATGCAGAGACCAGTTGGCCGTTCAAATCTCTTAAGAATTTTTCTTAATATATTCAAAAATATATTTAAGAAGGTAAACATGTATTTTCTTACGATGTAACATTTTGAAGCATTATTTCAGTCTAAAAACATTCCAGAAAATGATACATATTCCGCTAAGGGTCCTTTATGATGGCATAGCATACTTGTAGTTACCTCTATAAAATACATTTGAAGTGCATAGCGATTTCTATGACATTCCTGCCATTTTTAAAACTTAAATTACTCCGCTCTCAAGTATGCAGTGGGAATTTAAAAAGACTGATGCAACTGTATAACTTTGTCTGTTTTGACCGCACTAGCCAACGACTTTGCTCGGGCGCAACTTGAAATAAAGTTTGTGCAGTTTTTTTTTGTTACTTTTTGCCGTCGACGTTTTTGTGCACTTTTGGATGTCAACACATCGACATAAGGACGTAAGGACATTCGTCCAATTTACACACAAGTTGCGCAAGTGGCCGCCCCGGCAGTGCCACTCGAGGCAGGACTCCGGCGGCAGACAAGCAGCAAACTTGAACTTTTGCGGCCAGCCAGATGCTCCTACAGACCAAAATACTTACATTTACATCTTGCTAAGGCTCTCATATATATATAAGAATATTCCTATATGTACATCAAAGCACCCACGGCCACAACATTTTTGGCAACCGCGCGCATTCCTCGCACTCTAATTACATGTTGAACTGGGGACCGGGAAAAGCGGGCACAAGGGACAGGGGACTGGAGACTGGAGACTGTAGACTGGGGACTGGAGCCTGGGAAATTGCGGAAAACTCAAACTGAAAACTCGGCTTGAGCATGCGTTGTGGTTTTTCATTTGCATTCGCTCGGAAGAACTTCGCTCCAGAGTTTTAAGTGAATGAAATTTCTTGGCCTGGCCACTTCTTTTGGGCTGGCGAGGATAATTAAATTGGGCACAAGTACCAGAGCCAGCCCCTTTATATATATATACAGGGTATATCCCCTTGCACTTCTATATTTTATTTATGATTTCCCCATCGCTCTTTCTCTCTCTCTGCCTTTTTGCGCTTGTCACTGGAGCTGCGATAATTTCACCAAGCACACAGAAAAAAACTATTAATATATCTTAATACTTTCGATTAATTTCAATTTCAATTAGCACTTAATGCATGTGAAGTGAATGAATGAACATTTAATAGATTCCAAATATTAAAGTCTAGACAACTAGTTATTATATCAAAGCATTTTAAATTAATTTCTTTAATATTTTCAACACGAAATTTATTTTTAAATTGGAGCTGAACAATTTTAATAGTTAATAAAATAATATAATGACGGATTGCAATTTTTTCGGTGCAGAAAAAATTCTCGGTTCACGGTTTAGTGAGCAACAACAATTTTCTTGCCATGAATGCATTTTCCAGCCACATCACCCGCCCGCTTGGCCCACTTGTTTTGGGTTTTCTTCTGCTAAACTTTCGGGGGGAAAATCATTTATCAATGTCAGAGAATGCAGAACATTCTCTCTCCGCACGAGAGAACTTGTGTATGGCGGCAGATTGCGAAGGCCTAACATTTGATAGGAGGCGGGGCGTGTGCTATGGCTGGGTGGCCTTTTCCGGGGGTGCATGCAGCCCCGGAGTCTGAAAGTGCGTGGAACAAGTTGGCGAAACTTCAGACTTTGTTTCGCAAAATACTCAAGTGATTTCGAAAATTATGTACACGCATAAATGCATCGACCCATCGCCAGACATGCCAAAAAACTTTTTATCAAAATTGCAGTCCACAAAAGCTGGCGAACAAGAGCATAAAACTTAATCACATACTCCCATATACATATTAATAGCGAAAAAAGTTTGGCATTCTAAATGGCATGAAAGGGGGAAGCATCAGTTTTGAAACTTGAATATTTATGGAGGTGGAAGTCTACCTCTCTTAAAAACCATAAAATTTTATTAATTATTTTAAATTTAAGCGAGTCTCTTTAAATGTTTTAAACATTAAAAAGGCATTAAGAAGAACTCTTCTTTCAATGAGAAAACTTACAAAATTCTTGACTTTATTTTTATATAAAAAATCTGTAATTCTTCAAAAAAAGATTTATTTAAATATCTTGCTAGTTCTGTTGAATTTTTTATGCTTTCTATTCCCTCTGTCCCCTTAAATTAAACTTATTATTTCCAATTTCAGACTTATTACTAAGCATTTTTCACAGAAAACTTGTTTATAAGTATGTCCCATCAAAGTTGGTAAAGCAAATTGCCAAATTAATTTTCTTTGCGGTATTCTCCGGAAAGTACCCTATAAATATTGTAGGAAGCTTCCTTGAACAATCGAGTAATTGAATGGTATCAAATTCTTTTTGCAATTTGAACCATTTCCTGCTCGGTTATTTCCGAATGAGACTGGCTTTGTCTTTGGCTTATGGCAGAAACTTTTGCACTTAGTTTCAGGTCTCCACTATAGCCCCGATCCCCTATCCCCAATCACCAGAGCCAGAGCGGTCGGGCAAGTGTTCTAATCCTCTGGCCGCCACTTGTTTGCTGGCGAAACAAGTTTGCACTCAAAACTCGTAAATAATGGATGGAAAAAAGCGCAACCGCACCATTCATAATGGAAAAAGTTGCCCGGCCACTTGAAACTATTGCACAAGCACCGAGCTAGCCGAGCTGGCCGAACCGGGAAGGATTCAGACGACGTAGTGGGTTTTGGGCGGCCGCATCCGCCTCCTCGGAGGATGCACTGCATGCCGTCACGCCTTCGCTGGGGTAGCTGGAGACGACCATAGATACGAGGTTGGGGGATGCAGCCGCCGGCGTTATTGTCATGTGTACAGTAAGAATTACAAATAACAAACTACGAGGGAGCAGTGCACAACAATTCGCAAAGACGGACCGACGTGGCTGTCAGTGGTGCAATGTCTGCTGGTTTTATGACGAAATTGGAGGGTTTCAAAGGTTAAGAGCAGGAAAAGTCGGCCATATATAGTATTGCCTTTAAGTTCTTTCAAGTAATTAGATTAAGTTACAAAAATTTTACCTTTTGTGAATAGAAATTACTAAGAAAGAGGAAAGGAAAGTATAGACAAAGTCTCGATAAAGAAAAAATGCATATTAAGTAAATAGAAGAATTATGTTATTTTATACAACCATTCAATTCTTAATTATTACTCAGCTAATAAGCAAATACTACTTTGTAGTTACTTTACCAGAAACCCTTTAAATTTAGCCAACATTTTAAATATTTTCAATCTTTCCAAGAAGGTATTTTTGAAGTGATATATTATGTATATATCATAATCTACCCAACATGAACGTTACTAAAAAATGACCTGAATCTTGGATACTTCCAGTGCTTAACTCCGATCCTTTTATTTTTGGCATCGATAGCAGGCAGGCACCACTGTCTGGTTGCATTGCTCCGTGGCGGCTGTGGCCTTGGTGCGGTTACCAGGACGTGGGTGCGCAGAGCGGAAGGCGGAATGGGCACCGTGGAAGCCAAGGTTATAGTCACATTTTTAATATGCTGTCTGTTCCGGTGCTGGACGTTGTTTATGATGCGCATATCCAATGGAATTCCATCCATGTGCATGCCGGGGTATTTGTGTAATAAATTTAAAATTGCTTTCGACTTTAAGCTGTGCAGGATGTGTCGTGCCGAGTGAAAGTCAAACAGCTTTAATATTAAATGTATCTTATGGGTTGCATGAAATAGTATCAACTTCCCTGGAAATCAAGCAATAAATTCGGATATTTTATGAACTTAACTTGATTTAATTGAATTATGTTTTTATTTATTTGAGGGGAAATACAGGACAACTGCAGAAATTAGTCTTATATTTAGAGAACCACCTTATCGATTTGTTAGTACATGTTCACTAATTTATTATTAAATATTTAGGACACAAACACTCATGAATTATTGATATTTTAAGAATTTTATTTATTTTAATATTTTAAAATATTACTTTTAATAATTTAAAACAATAAATATTTGAATCTCCACAATTGAATTATCCCTGGCCTTACCTTTAAGTTATTTTTCTTCCTGTTAAAGCCTTGATTTGGGAAAAGCGACGCAATTAAAATTCGGTACAAGGAAAAGCCGGGAAAACCGGGGAAAGGCGGAAATCGGACAACAGATGTCGCTCCAAAGCTTACATAGACACAAACACTCACAAACACACACGGAACAGTAACTGGGCAATTATTGTAATATTTCGACTTTAGTTTTGAGTCTTGAGCGGATTTAATTCGATTTAATTTATGTTGCAGTCTGTATGCACACACACTCTGACACACACGTATTTGCATAGAGGGTCCGGTGCCGGCAAGGGGATTCACCGCCCACTAAGCTCGTAAACTCGTGACTTTGGGAGCCGGCGAAATCCGAGAACCGAACGACGACGAGGACGACAACGACGACGTGGACGAGCGTTCGCCACGCGACTCGAGTGCAGACTGAGTGTTGCTGCAGCGCCGGCAGCAGCGGCGGCAGAGGCGGTCCCAGCGGCAGCAGCGAGTTAGCCGAGCGTCCACAGTTTCCGCCGCCAATGATAGCAGTACTCGCTGGAGCCGGAGAGCGGCTGAGCGGCATTCGGGAGTCCCCGTTTGGCACTCGTGACTCAGGCCGTGACTGCGCAGGCGCTTTCTCTTCCACTGTTAAGGCGATGATAACTACAGAATGGTGAGTTTTGAAGTCACAAGCTCGAGTTCTGTTAAGAGAAGCAACAGTTTGGCGTTGATTCTAAATAGTTTGGATTTTTCTACAAACGATATTTTATATATTTATATACTGTTTTTCTTATGGTACATCATTTGCTTAATAATATTGAATATTAAACAATCTATTCAGATCTTTATGGCACCAGAACAATACTAGTATTTATGTTATCTTCTTTAGTTCATAACATTTTTTATCCGCTGTTATGTCAGCAGAACTAAACACTGCCTGCTAAAAGTCGCCCCTCTTGCTATAATTCTGCTGTGAACATGTAAACTTTTCTGTTAAAACAAAAATAAACCTCTTGTTAAGATGAATTACGAGCTCACTGTACTTATATTTATATTTATATATAAGTGATGTTTCTAAAACAAATTTGATAAAAAAATTAGTTACATTTTTATTAAATTTATTGGCTAGTTGATCCTTTTTTTGAAATTTTCTAAATAGTAGTAATCTTCTAAATTATATATATAATTATAAAACACAATATGCATATAAATGAATTCATATAAGTTAAGAATTCTAATCTGGTCTAACTTATATAGTTTTTTCATATTTTAAACATAGTAAATCCATAATAATATGTAGGAATTGTGGTAGTTGTAGTGAAATATTTCTGAAACAATAAACGTACAAATTGTGACACAATACAAGTGAATGCATTTATACAAACAATAATAATTGTTAAATTGTCTTTATGTAATGTAGGCAAAAGCAATTAGACTTATTTGTTGACGAAATTCTTCCAAATTTTGTGTATTTTGTGTATTACAACAATTGAATTGTTTCGCTTTGGTATTCGTCAGTCATCTAAAAAAAAGCTAAAAAAAATGACTTGTCTAAGCCACTAATAAGCTTAAAAGTCTCCGGTGAAGTTTTTACATTTTGAGACCGCACATTTGCGTACATTTATAAATCTGGATTACGGAATAGTTTCCACTGTGTGGTTAATCCTGCCCGCACAATTTCCACCGCTCCCGCAGGCTTAATTCGCCTGCCTTGCGATCCCATTTCCATTGCCCTATCTCTCTTTCTCTGGCAATTGTTATATTAAGGGAACAATGAGAAAGATAATACGAATGCCAAATTGGATTCAATTAAATTAATTTGCATTTGTGGCATTTTAATGGGCACATTCGCATATGCAACTCATTGCGTCAAGAAGACGGAAACGAAGTTTGATAAGTGCTTTAAATAATATAAAACCCAATTAGTGTCGGAAAAAGACTGACAGTTCCCATTTCGAATGTTGTATACCGTAGTATTACTAAAAATGAATCCTAAAAAGTGGAATATTTTGTGTCATCTAGCTTAAAACAATTGAGTAATCACAAGAAAAGCTATAGGCTATTGTATGAGTTTATATAAATATATGAACATGTTAGTTTTTTCAGCATTTGCAAGATATTTTCATAAAGAAATACATCTAAAAGAGCTAGATTGCCTCGCCTGGTGATAATAACTAAGACTATATGTACTTAAAATTTGCTGCAAAATCGGGCTATCCTTGGCCAGGGTATTGAAAGGAAAAACACCATTTCAGATGCCGGCATTTACTGACTTTCGTCTGCTGTTGGCCTGTTCCATGTATCTACAATTTTCCCACGTTCTCGGATCGATAACGCCGGCGGTTTTACATAATGCAACAGCTGGCCGGGCTGGGCCAGTACCAAACCATCATCTGCCATCAGCTGCGCTTCGACTAACCCAAAGCACTGGCTCTTATGAAGTTCAACAAATTATTGTGAATGGGGATTTTTTTTTGTGTTTTGTTTTTCGCTTTTCGGGGTTGATTTGTATGCAGCGCTAAAAGCTTGAAAAATGTTTTACCCGCACGTGTTTCCTGCGCTTTGATAGAAAAACTCTCGCACACCCACCACCACCCATCCTCACGCAGACATACACACATTCGAGACACATTATATAAATAAAATGGGAATGGAAAAGCACAACAATGAAATGCCAACTCAGGGTGAGGTTGGGCGGTGGGTTGGCTGCCAACGACATTCACATTACAATCTCGGGGGGTGGCAGATGGAAGGTCCCTTTCCCATCCCCAAAATGTGACATTTTTAGAGCAAAAACAAAAAAAAATTGTTGCAATTTTTATACTTGTGGGGGGGCAGAGGCAGAAAGAGTATTCCGAAGCTGCGGAAACAAATTGAAGGCAACCAAGCAAGTGAGTGCTCATGTCGGTTGCGACCCAGATCAGGCACTCTGCATATCATATGTCATATGGCAAAATATATATCTATATATGGAATACTTTTAAAAAGGATTTACGCACTATCTGTTTGATACAGTAACTATTAATACTATTATATATATACCAATATACTTACAACTATAAGGAACTAACTATTAATACTATTATATATATAACAATAAACTTACAACTATAAGGAACTCTATTCAAAGAGTTTCCTCTTGGCATTCAAATACTCATCAGTTAAAATAATTAATTAAGTTAATAAGTTAATCCCCTTTTGTATAATTTTAATTACTTTTCAAGTTTACTCTTTTAACTCAACAAACAAGAATAGGAACTAATCATTCAGATATAAGATATAAGATATATTTTAATCGATATGTTTTCTGTATTCCAATATCTATTGAAGTTCATATTTTTAAAACATTATTGCAGGCACAATTTTGTAAGCTCAATATACTACAATATACTAAAAATAAAATCAATACCCACATATAGGGTATCAGATAGTCAGCGATTGAATGGTAACTTCCCAACTATAAAATCCCATTTTTGCGGAGACTATTGTCTTGGCTAGAGGGGACATTACAACTGTAATGAATGACTGGGCCAGGCTATAGCCAACTGATTTTTATGTAAGCATTCACATTTTGGAGGGGACCAAGACCAGTTTCTGTCCCCATACTAAGCCCAAGCACAAGCCCAAGCCCAATCGTAGTCCCGAGAGGAGTGCCCGTTTTCCGAGATCTGTTTTTCCCTTACCGGCTTACCGTTAACTTTGCAGATTTCCCCGGCTGGCTGACGGGCTGCATTTGCTCCAAATTGAATCCTGCGAGAATGCGCGAGACAAACATCTAAATTGTCAACGTAATGCGACAAAATATTGAAGTCAGCAGGTAAAGCCACCTGACACATCCTGGCCAGCTTCAGACCCATTCCCGATCTTGCTCCTTCGCTGGATCCCAGTGCGACTCAATCCAGTTGTGCGGGAACTGCCAGGCACGAATTCAATTTCGCGTCCACAGATGCCATTCACCTTCGGCACGTACGACTATCAACGTCAACAAGTTACCAGGCGGGCGAAGGATGGGGAAGGCCGCGTAGGTGATGAAGGAGGGTGAAGGGCTAGGAAGGGTGGGCGTGGCAAACTAAAGTGGAAAACAGCAGTCAGACAGTACAATTGCTTCCTTGACTGCAGCTGAGAGGCGAAGACTTGCCGAGACGTCTTCGTTGTCCCGGCCAACGCTCTCCCAGTGCTCCTGACATTTTATACTGAATTATTTATTTAGTTTTCCTCCTTTTTTTTTGTTCCGCCTGCCCTTTTCCCTGCGCTCATTATTTTCCTTTGTCGTCGTAGACTTTTCCATTTTTATTGCCCCTGCGTTGCTGGTGACGAGTCAACAAGGCTGAAATTCAAACCAGATCGGTTTCCGGTCCACGGGCCTCCGAGCATCCCATCCGCTGGTAATTAAATGCGTATATCCGACCTTCTAACCATATTTGATTACCTCGGAGATTACATTCGGCAGAGGATGGTCGAAGAGAGCTGCCAAAATTAAATATGACTGTGGAAATATTTTCAATTTGTGGTCACGGAAAAAGTTTCGTTCGCCAAGACGCCACGCTCCGTACATGCATATACATTTTGTTACTTCTTCGGTTTACCCGTGGGAAATTTGCTAACAGAAAATAAAAGTTTCTGGTCAAGTGAGTGCAAAAGTTTTAAGTGACGCACTTTTTCACCCCACTCACCAGGCGGGAGTGCTGGCTGCCTGGGAGAGTTGGGAGATTACTTTTGTCGTTCGAATTTGGCAGAGTGGAATTTTATTAGGCTTGACTTATGGGCCATGTGTACACTTATACTACATGTGTCCCCAACAGAATCGAGTGGTTCTTGATTAAATTCTTCATCTGGGAGATGGAGCTGTACCGTACTATAAAGCTGTGAAATTATTGCTGGGGTGGGATTGGGTTTCAAGCGGCTTAAAGATGCCAAGCAGGTATATCAAGTAAATTAAGCGAATTTGTTATAAAGTAGCCATGGCTAAGCGGTTTTGTCAGAAGAATATGTTGCTAGGAACATTTAAGAACAAATGTGTTTATTTAACATATTTACTTTATAAGAAAAATCACGACTATAGCTTAGTTAGCTAGCTAAGTTGGTGTTACAACATCGTTGTAGTAGCTCTTAAAGTCGCTGTGATTGATTATGCACGAACCGACTTGGGTAAGCCGACTAGTCTGCTTTTAAATAAAGTTTATTTCAAATTAAAGTAAATTATTTTTTCTATGACGACCTTATAGGTAACAATGACGTATTTATTAAGCCAAGTTTATGGCTTTCGTATGTATCAATAAATGCCAGTTTTAGCTTGGCTGATACCCAGAGGCGACTCCATCCACAAATGTAAATTCACGTTCGAAGTGAAACCAGTTGTGCAATATTTTTTCTAGGTCTTTACGAAACGTATGGAATATGCGTCTCTCTGCTGTGCCAGATAGATCTACGAGTATCGTGGCCAAGTGGCAAGTCGACGAGAGAAGATTCCGAGCCATAAACAAATTCGTAATTGCCTTGTAATGCCTTGTGTTGACAGGACTCGACAACTAGATAAGGTCCTGGGCTCAACCAGATGAGAGAGAAACCGACAGGACAGTGGGAGAGAGAGCAGGATGGAATGCTGAAATTAGCATAAAACTTCAATTTCGCTTTCGCACACTGCGCCCCAATGCAGAAAGGGCATGGCAAAATGGGGGGGTAAAAACCATATTTTCCAACGAACCAACAAATCGCAATAGATTGCCAACTATAAAACAGGGGGCTGAATTATGTAAAGGGGGCAGCATCACACACACATGCCCCAATATGGGGTATACTCTCCTGCATTAATTAGTAATTTATTCCAACTTTTGGGGCTTGGATTTGCCGCACACACAATGGATTCTGTAAGTATGGACAACCGAGCCTCGTATATGGAGTGTAAATGAACTTTTGTTCATTGACTAATTTAATTTCAAAAGTTCCCTGTCTGTTCAAATTTTATGAATATTTAAAAACCTCCCCACGCCCCCTTTGAATCGCTGCCTTTGGCTGTGTGTGAAGACAAAGCCGCCTTCAAATTGAAAATTCATCAAAAAAGTTGAACAGTTTGTAAAGTGGATAAAATATTCATGCATGCAAGTTCCTATTAGTCCAAAAAGTTGGATTGACTAATAATTCACTAAAAAGCAATTAGATCCCTCTCATCACACAGGCGAAAACTTAACTAGTGATAGCATAGCAGTTTTTCTGGATAGAGCTTGTCTGGAGGTACTTAATCCATGATGGCCATGTATCTGATTGAGATCGATATATATACCGAAGAACATACCAATAAAAAAACCCATCATGTTTGTATAGCTATTAAGTCTATAGTTTTTAGAATGGAATCCAGTTTAGTATAAAATCTCAAAAATTCTTGTATTATGGCCGCCCTGTTGTTATGACTTGAACTTCGACTTGACAAGGAACTTCTTTGGAGGAGACACGCATTCTCTATCTGAAATTGCGTCTGAATTTCATGTGCTCGGCCTTCTCGCTAGCCTTCACTTCGTGTCCGATGACCTGGCAGACATTTCTAAAAAGCAGGCACTTCTTGCAGATGGTCTCCGTGCTGATCATCTCCATTTCCTGCGAGGCTTGGAGGTCATCTATTATGTGGTTATTCTTGAAGACCTTGAATAACTTGGTTTCTATTTCGTCCAGTGGCTTCGAGGGATCCCGACGTTGGGGCTCCATCGATTCCCATGGCGGCGGAGGACTGCGATGTGGTTGAGGTTGAGGTTCCCATGCAGCTTCAGGCTCGGAATCGGAATCAAAATCGAAATTTAAGATTTCCAGTGGATCCATTTATTTGCTAATTTTCAATTTCCTTGATAGTCCAATGCCGAACTTTTCCAAAATAAAATAATTTTTTCAGTCATTTTGACAGTTGTCTTTGATTGAAAAGTGTTGGGAAATCAGTTATTGACAACGATTCGATATGTTGCTATCTAGTTATCGCTTTATAAGAAATATATATAAGAATAAGAATACATTAACTTTATAAATGAGTTACGTGATGTGTGCGAGTATATAGCTCTTATTATAATTTTATAATTAGTTAGATTTAGATTAGTTAGATTTACCCTTTATCTCTTGTCTTTTGTTTTGTATTCTTATTATTAACTTTGTTTTAGAACATTCAAGCTACTAATTAGTGTTAGTCAAGTCCTTCCAGCATTATTTTCATGTCAAACCTTAACCGAGTAAGTTAAGCAGTTAAAAAATATAAACGAATTGAGTACATAGCCGTAGTGCTAATCCGGGCGGCTCATAAATATTTATAAGGGACTGTTGCAGTTGTTATATGCTAATTTGGGGCCAGAAGTGGCGGCACAGTTACATCTTGAGCATCTGCCAGTGTGGTAAATATTATTTACATGGCTCGGCATTTGCATAGCTAACGACAAAAACGGCTCTCCGCCATCTGCGGATCCTTACTATATAGTATGTACATACATATGTTAGTATATATCCGCCGCCTAACCTCGAGCAGTTCCAACACCAGTTTACACAAATTAATGCGAACTCGCACGTGTTAATTCAAGGATGTGCGGCTGTTTTATCCCGTTCCCTGGTATTTGGTATGAATTTGCATATTAGAAAAAGTTTTCTGCTTGTGAAATGTCAGTTTAATATGCGTGAAGTAGTTTTGCCCACCACCGCCCCGCCTACATCCTTTCCCCCACCAACACCCTTTTTGCCTTGTAAAATGCGCTTAAGAAAGCGAAGATAAAACTTTGCGCAATCTAACTTTTAGCTCGAGACCCCCCGACCCATCCCCAAGTCGTGGGCGGCATAAATAATTAGGGCTATACTCCCCAGCTATACACACACTTATGGTAGGAAGCTGTGACAAAGATAGACAGTCCATAGTTTGTCTGGTTCTGGGACAGTGTGTGTGGGTGTGTTTGCTTCATAATTAAATCATCGAACATTTAAATAGTTTTATTAGGGGTGGCAAACTTCCCCTTTACTTTCTTTGGGAGATGGAGATGTGAAATTTGTATTTAAAAGACATTAAATACAATCGATGAGCTTGCAATCGTGTAAACATAAAGCATTTATTTATAAGTAGTTATTTTTATTACCGATCGTGGTATAATAGATAGCGCGTATTTTGGTTTTAAATAATATATATTTAATAACTTTCTTAAGCTTTAACGGATACTTAGCCCGCTGTACCCTTGGCGCTTCTCTCAGCAAACATAAACTGTATAAGGATGACGAGGTATGTGACCACAGCTGCAAACATCTGAATGGGGACTTTATAATTAATATGAACATTTCAGATACACATATTTACTTACGCTGCTGAGAAGGTGCAAATTGAGACTAAAGAAATCCTTTGCGGTGACCACAAAGCGTTGATGCAGCGTCTGCAGGGAAAACTCGCTCACCAGCTCATTGTATCGCTTGCTGCCCTGGGGCTTTACCAACTTGGAAATTAGACAGCCAATCTGACGACCCTGAAAGAATATACAATCCATTAAACACAAATAGGTGGAAAGACAATGGAAAATACCCTCACTAGATTGTAGCTCTGCTGACAGTGCCAGCATGCGGTAGACATCTGCAGGGCCACATTGAAAATAAACCCCATTTTGACGACAATGGCCCGTCTGCGGGAAGTGCTCCTAACATCCACGAAGAGCCAGTAGGAATTGCACACAAAGTCGGCGAAGAAAACAATAATGATGATGAGCAGACTGCCCCCGAAGCTGGCATTGATCCGATCGTACAGACGATGGAGTTCGTTGTAGCGCTGCTTAAGGTCTTCGATTCGATACGACTGCCGATCCAGGCTATCTGCCTGATATTTGCACAGAGGCCAACGCCTGGACAGCTCCCTGGCCAGGATCAGCAGTTGAAGCTTGGCCAGGCGAACACGGATGTTCACCTCCATCACCTCTGAGATGAAGGATACAATCTGCAGCTGCAAAGCCAAGAAGCTGGGCATTGTCTTCATGTGATAAAGCCAGACGCGTTGTTCATAGTCAGGTACATTGGAGCACACCATGTACTCAACTACCAGCATTGGCGCCAGTATGGCCAGGACTGTGAAGGCAACGCAAGGATCTGAGGCCTCGAATATGGTGGTCAGTTCCTCCGGTTGCTCCCGATTGGCACGGAACCCCTGGATGAATGTGCTGGCCACCAGGAAAGCATGCGCTGCAGTCTGGCATACTGTAAGCATATATCGCAGCATGCAGTCCAGATTGCAATCCATCGATTGAGCGAATTCCAGGCTCTTGGCCCAGATGGAAACGTACCAGGCTATCCAACCAAGCAGACGAGTCCACAGAAGCCAACGTGGCAATCGACTGGGTCTCAGGGAGAAGACCACCAGGATAAGGTGAAACAACTTGAGGACTGCACGCGAGGTGACTTGTAATCTGGTCAGTGGAAACATGGCTACTAAAAGGCAGCGAGGGAGACAAATAGCGGCCCCGGAGGTACTTAGCTTACTGCCAATTCATCATTGTCACTGTTAATTAGCTATGATTTGGCAGATTCATGTATGGAGGTAAAGGGCTAGCGCTGATTGATTGTCCACTAATTAAGCAGTTAAATTTCAGGATCAAGCACTTCTTGAATAGCACTTTAACTTACATTTTCAGCGCCAGCATCGCCGTGCCAAAATAAAGTTGCAATCGGAGTCCCAAAATCGATGGCCGTGGCTGCGTTGAAGATCAGGCTCAACGGGTTAATGTTCTGGTCATCGTACAGACCCATAAGCATCCAGTAGGCGTTGGTCACGAACTCGAAGCTGGCCAGCAGATGGAGTCCCAGCATTCCCCAGCCGTAGCAGTCGCTGAAAGCCTCGTAGCACTCGAAGATCCGCTCGTAGGTGCTGCGTAGGGTCTGAAGTTGCCGGCACTCCAGCACTCCGTACGGCTGCCAAAGATCATTGCCGGAGGCCAGAGATAGCAGGGACCGTCTGAGCTGGAGGGATCGCTGGTTCAGATCCATGACGTGTTGCACCAGCTGGACATAGCGAAAGCGAAGCAGCCACGACAATGGCAGGGAGATGTTGAAAACGGGCGATACCACACCCTTTTTATTGATGGCCACTCGCACAATATCGCAGGTGAGCTGGGCACCAATCAAGGATAACAGGTAACCCGCCTCACGACGTCTTCCGAACATTCCCAGCCGTTGTAGCTGCAGCTCCGACTGAAAGCGCAAGTCCTCTAGCTGAGCGTGCGTCCTCACCCTCAGCACACTTTCAAGTAGGAGCAGCAGACCCAGAAAGGTGTTTCCCAAGAACAGGGCAGTGCCTACCACATTGCCCACATTTGCAATGGCTATCGAACCGAAGCTGAAGAGGACGACCAGCAAATAGCATATATATACAATCCAACAGCACCGGATTCCGAGGGACAGAATCAGCCAACATAGCTGGGAAATCGGTGGCAGTGGAACCAAGCCCATTAGACAAAATGCTCCAGCCAGGAACCGACGAACTAGACACTCCAAGGACTTCATGTTTCAACTGATTGGAGCTACGTTTCTGGGCACTCTATTTAACCATCCATCAGTGGGAATATTCTGTCAGTTTACTGAAAAGGACTCTGTCTTATGACTCAGCTAGATGACTTCGAAAATTATAGTGAGCAAATGCCAAGGAAGGAAAACATACGCAGAAATATAAGGTGCTTTTTGTAGATGTTATCAATTAGTGTAATCAAAGTTCTCCTTTATTTGCTATCTTTAACTATATAAACGCTGCATATTGTTAATTAAACTTGCAATTATCTAAATATATTCACAGGCTCTCTTCACAAAAGCTGTTATTGTCGCCAATTAAAAACTGCAGATACGTGGTGGCATTGATGATGAGATAAACGAACATGTCAAAGACCAGATCTCGATCGCAGATGGAGCCCCTGTTCCAAATGAAGTTACGAATGGGAAAGGAGAGTTGCTGCAGCAGGAAGCTCTGATGCTACGGGTTATCACTCTAATTTATTTATATATACAAATCTTTAGTTAGAAACTCACCTTGCAGCTGATGAGCCTGGCAAACTGTTGAAGGATCAAATGATCCTTTCCTGAATGCAGTAACTCAATAAGGAAGATCCTCTCGCAGAGCTGAGCTTCGAAGTGCTTCAATCGATCGCTGGCCATACCCATCAGCAAGATGGCAACGAGAGGATGCAGACAAGTGCCGACTTTGTTCACGATTACCAAATAGGCTCGGGTGAAGATAGATATATCGGACATGGAAAATAGACAGTAAAAGGTAAAGGTGGACTCGTGGGCCGTGTAATATACGCTGATGAACATCATCGAGGAGACCTTCAGCCAAGCACTGGTCACCTGAAAGTGAGTGCCACCCATTTGGGTGTAGATATCAAAGACATCTATAACTTTACGATAATAATCCGAGGTGGGAGAACCTTGATCCTGTACGAGTGCAATGTAGGACTCGAGGAAGGCCAGCAAGGTTCGCTGCCAGGCCAGAAGGAGCAGCTGATACAATAAGTAGGAGCAATAAAATAACTCGAAAAGGATAACATTCACAGTATGATATCGAACACTTATCAAATGCTTTTCATGCGGCCTATATTGAGCCAGGATATGGTGCAGCGCTAGGACAACCTTCAGCAGGAAGAGGAGAACCAGCGAGTCATCAGAGTAGAAGTGCTCATCCCCGAAGTTCCTCCTTACTACGCGATTTATATGAAGCACTCGGTTTACCATAGACACAAGTAGGGAACTATAGGTCGAGCTGTGGCTGAGCCACAGTAATTGCATGGTGGATATGCAGGCCATAATGACTTCGGCCATCAAGTGCACCCAGTAGTAGGTATTGTTGTCGGTAAACTGACTGGAGTCGCCAATCAGCAGCAAGTACGCATAGCCAAGGCATACCAAAATATAAGGAAACTCCAGCCAGAGCAGGCCTAGCTTAATGCACATAGCAATGGCTATCCATTGCCAGAAGGTGCTATGTCTCCGCAACTTATCAGTCCTTTCAACATATCGGAAAGAGCCCAGATCGAGGAAACAGCAGGAGGCGTAGATACAGAACGAAGAGCCATGAAAAAACCACCAATATGCTCTTCTTCGCAGGTTGTATCGAGTGGCCGACATTATCTAGACAACTGAATTAGGAAACTACCTTTCGCCGCTTTGGGTATCACGCATACGCAATGTTGACCACTGCAGTAATTGCGGTAATTAACACATTAATACATTAATGGATGGAGCACAAAGTCAATCGATTAATGTAAATGCAAATTAGATAAATACGTTTGTGAATAAATTCCCGAATAATCATGGGATTAGAAATTGTACTCTGCATGGATTCCATTAACGAAATTATGGCAAAAAAACAGTTTGGCTTTAGCTTTAGCTTTTCGATTTTGTACACAGTTTATTTGGTCACGTCCCTGACAAAAACCGACAAAAAACGAAATCCATAATTGGCACTAAACAATTCCTTTTGTTCGCAGCGAGTATCATATTCCATGCGCAGCAATATGTGCGGCCAAAGGACCCACGTCGAAAAGTTGTTTCAATTTAATTTGACTTTGATCGCCAGCTGACGCAAATGTCAGGCATGATGACATGTCCCCCATCGTTATAGGAATCTAACCCTCCCAGCATGCGAAAATCAGCAACATTAGAGGGCGAACATGTCTCATTTTGTTTATGGATATACATCAGGACAAGCTGTGACCGAACTGCGAAAAAAACCCAATTTTATTGTAATTTAAATGGATGATTTTTATGAAAATTGTATTAACAGACGAACAGTTTTTATTGAAGTTTGTTTTTTTTGCCATTTTTTTTAGGAAACTATAACAAATAAACGCATTGACGCTTTGGTTTATTTGCGAGAAAACTTTTAGCTTTTTATGGCCAGAAAAACACTCGTTCAGCTCATAAAGATTAGTGATTCTTATTTATTTTTCGGTCGTGAGAATTGAGTCTTTAAAATCGGTATACTTATGAGCTGGAAAATGAGCGGGAAGGGGGTCGGCATAAACCAAAAGTTTTGTATCGTGTCCATAGATGGCAGTGATGGGACTCTGTGTTTTATTGCCCAAGGAGTCGAGCAGTAGCCGAGAACTTCATAAATCACAGAAGTTTGTTTTTGGCCATGAAAAGGCTTATGGAGGTTTATCAAAATGAAAATTTATTGGCGCTTGGAATTTTAGATTTATGTATTTCCACCCCCAAATGCCGAGAAATACGCATTTTATTGACAGAGTAGAATGATAAGGGATATTTTTTGAAAGTATTGGCATTATTTTTTTATTACAATTCCTTCCCTTGGCAACCATCTCTCCGTTTAATTGAAATATTGTATATGTTTTGACTTCATATTACGTTTCCGGTTTGCAAGGTAAACGAATCATTTACGTGAGAAATTCCACACGAAATTATTCGTTTGCAGTTTCATTTTTCAAAGCAAACACATTTGCGGGTACGGGTGCTGGCCACAGCTTCTGGACTGGGATTAATTTTCATTTAAATTCCAGCTTGTTAAATATGCAAAAAGTCCTTTAGTGCAGCAGCTCTTTGCTGCACCGCTGCGAGACCTGCCGGCGTGTGTTTCCTGCTGTCCTGCTGGCTAACGAACCAGCTTGCCACTCTTGAGTAGTTATTAAAATTGCAAAGGTCCACTTGCCACACCTTTTTGAGTGTAAAATCTTTGCCGTTGACCACAGACGGAAACGAACGGCATAATGGGAACTATCTGATGACATTTCGCACTGTTATTAAATCCTTATGAGAGAAAGGGTTCTGGGACATTGCGCCAACCCAGAGAACATTTGAAATTCAATACGGTTTCTTTGCTTATGCAGTTTATGGGCTCTTATAAATGCGAAAACAGTTACTCTGGCAAAGTTGTCTAATCTTCAAAGGCAACCGCAACCCTTTTCGTTAGCCGGGCGAGTGGATAATTTTTAGCTTTGAAGCAAAAAGTCCCTGGGCAAGAATGCATAATTCATAAAACGCAAGTCCCTCTATCTTCCTATCGCCCATCGGCCGCCCCCTTTTCTTAAACTTTGATGGTTCAACTTTTTAATCGGATTCCCCGGATTCCCTTGCCCGATTGCCACCACCATCACATCAGCACATCGCCATCGACATCGTATCGTATCGGTAGTTTTCCTCCTTCGCTTTCTGCTGGTTTTTCTCCGCAAATTTTTGGCCAAAAAGCGCTTAGGGCCATCGAAGTTTGCCTACCTCAAAAATAGATAAATTGCGTATTATTTTGCTCTTCCATCGTAATTTCTTTTTGTCCCAATCCGATATCCCCTGGCGCTCTTGTGTTTCGTACATGTGATGGAGTTTCTTTGTTCAATTTGTTGTGTGGAAGCACTGAAATTCGGAAGATTACAAGCCACTGATAATGCAAAGGAAGATGTGTGCACACTTAATGAACAAAGTTTTCTTTGTGGACTTTGAAATAAAGGCAAAAATATCGGCAATGCCAGAATAAGTTAAAAATTCTAAGCGTCCTTGGAACGCAATCAAAAATACTATGTATCAGCAATAATTTTAAAGAAAATTATTATAGAAATGTCTTTCTTGCATTATTTCATTGATACCTTTCCCAAACTCTACTGCGCTTTTCTTGCCTTAAATTTCCAAATATATGACTTCCCGTAGTATTTGGAACCGAAAAGTTGACGGTGAAGTCCGGAGCACTTGGAAAGGTGCTGCAGCACGTCGGAAACGTGTTTAAGGCGGCAACTTGTTCCGCATAATGTGACATTTTCCCCAGAAAAGTTCCGGCAAGTGTGCGAAAATGTTTCGTTATTTATGTATGCGCCTGTTGCAGCTTCAGTTGCAACTTCTTTGGCCATTTGTTTCTTGTTTTTAGTTTTTGCCAGAGCCCGAATCGTCGGAGTAACTTTGGCCCCGGGCCTAGGCCCTACACTATCCGTACATTGCCAGTGGTTAGCTGGAGTGGAGTGTCATTGGTTGTTTGGTGGTCGCTCAGCAGCTGGCGGCCGAATAAATCACGTATTTAAACAAGTTGCCCAACTTGCCGGCGAGTGTAAACAGGGCACGTGCAGAACTTTGCTTTATGACAAATGTTCGCAGGATTTCACAGAGCAAAACGAAGCGAAACCTAGAAAGCGGAAACTCGCGCTCTCATAATATCCCGATTAAAACTAGAGTTTCCTCCAAGGAATTAGCACATATATAGTAGTATCTCAAATAAAATTTGTAGGTCCTTTTTATATTAGTATTTTAATAACTATACAGATATAATCGGGAAAATCAGGAGTAGAGCAAAAGCCCGTCCCTGTCGTCATCCAATTTCTTTTCCCACAGCAACTTATAAGATACATCACTGACACCAAGGTTTCCCTGGTGTTCCGCTGCCGTGGGATACCCGTTTCGAACTTTGTCCAAGATCGGCAATAAGGCAGCAATGGCCGATCGGGTTTCGCTGTGACAGGTAGAATGAAGGGCCACGACGAAGCCAGTGGGGAATATAGCGAATCTTACGCCCGCATTCTCGGGAGTGTAGGTTATAAAGGGTCGCCTTTTAAAGTTTGTGGTCACCCGCTCCGCCTGTAGATGCGAGAAGAGCTCCAGATCGAGCTTGAATGGCATGCAGAAGGAGGCGTGCACGACGTTCATTTTGCAGCTCTTGATGTCCGGCTTATAGTCCATGTCCTGCACCAGCCGGATCACCTTAAAGAGAGCATTCCGGGCCGCGTCGGCTGTAAGGCCGCTGGCCACCATCTTTCCACCAGCGTAAATCTTCACCTCGACACGAGGATTGTGCAAACCTACGGACACGGAGGGGTGGCAGCCCGGCTCGAAGTGGGTATTGGGCATCAGGATTCCCAGCTCATACAAGTTGAACCGGCAGCTGACGTCCATGACGTATATGAAGGGTCTATAGAGCAACTGGAGATGCTTCTCTACGTCTGCCAGCTTGTCCACATTCTCGAATATGTTTTCGTAGTCGATATCAAAGTCAACGCCCACAGGATCGCCCTTCTTTGACGCCTCTTCCCAAGAGATATCGACGGGCATGCCATAGATTTTCTGGAAATAGTCGTTACCGGGCGCAATGATCTCCGTTTTAATTTGCTCCAGTCCCAAGTACCCCGAATTTGATTTGCATTCACTCAGGGATAGTTTATCAAGCAGCTTACCCAAAAAGGAAAATTTTTCAACGGGCTTCTCTTCATCCTCACTCATCTTTGAATTATCTCTGCAGTATAAATAGATATTAAAATAACCAAAAAAAAAACGCCGAAAACTCACTCGTCGTTTATAGGACTCTCTTCGGAATTATGTATAGAATCCATTATGGCTAACAATAATTTAAATATTATAAGTATGGCTAGTCTCAAACAAATGTAGATGGCATATTGTGATGGCAAAAGCAAAACATACTTAGCAACTTTTTTAATTTTCCTTATTTATTTATGGTATAATATTACTTTTTATAATGTGTTGGCCTTTTCGAATAGCTGAGGTGTTTAATAACCTTCTATTTATCAATCCGCGAATCCATAAATTATAGCAGTTGAATTATTCCCCTTTTTTTGTGTTGGTAAACTCATATATCTGTGTAATTCAAAATTATGATTGCAAATGAATCATTCTGATTGGCAAAAGCAAAGCATTAATCCTGTCCTTCATTCCGCTGAGTAATTACTTTAGCCATCTGATGCTTTTACCAGATCCCAACATCAGTTATCCATTAAATCTAGATGGTTATATCCTATTTGTTTCTGTAAGCACTTGACAAACTATAACAAATTACAAGCAGAAAAAAATAATAAACGCGGGGCCATTTGAGTCAACTTATGCGCTTGTCAAGCTTATATTTACACACAGTTGACCATATTTTATGTCGATTCCGGTTATGAAATTTACAGAGCTGTCAGAAAGAGTTCGGCGACATTTTAGTAAATATTGAAATTTAATCAAGCAAAGTGCAGTGCACACACAGAGAGACAGAACACAGGACGCAGGACGACAACGATATGAACACGTCCACCCTCAGACACCTGTCACCGTCGCCGGCCGGCAATACTCTCCGCCCGCTCGCTTCCCACTCATCCCATTGCAGGATGATGGTCCTGCACTGCGAGAAATTTGTATAAGTAATAAAAAAGTAAAGGATAATAGAACAACAGGAAGAAGAAAGATTATTCCTATAATACTGTTTACTTCTTTAAACCATAAAGTCTGCAGTAAAAATGTTTAAATATTCAAACAACCTATAAACCAATCCGCAAGCTTTCGTAATATTTTAATTTGCATTTCAATAATCTTCATAAGCATTTATCTTTAGACTAGAAAGATCTCCCGATTCGCTAATCGGCTATATCCTATAACTTGGACTAGCCTTCCTGGTACATAATTTTATACATAAGTATTTACATCTTAAAATAATGCTATTAATTTTATAGCCAAACTATAATCTTACTTATATTAAATATAATTTTTCCCAGTGCTCCTGTGTGTGTGTTACACAATGCATGTGCCAGTGTGAGAGAGTGTGTGTGTTTGTCGAAGTCAACAATCAATTGAATCGATTTCATTTTACAAATTGCGTTGAATTTTGTGGTGCAGCCACCACCAGCTGCAGTTGACGGCGAAGCCAGCGGCAACAATAACGAGCCCTGGGTGGCTCAGTATATGTACTATATGTCTGAACCTACCATATATACATATATATCAAGCCGCACATCCACCCACCAGCACACTTGTGGCCATGCAGATTGGGGAAGAGACTGTCTCTTTTGGACTGATTTTGATGGTCAATTGCTACACGCAACAGCTTCTAATTGGAAGTGAACTTGGGCCAGAACGCAAAGATATAGTGCCCAGATACTCAGCTTGAATGGGTGTATCGATTGGATTTTTCCCTTTTGTGCGGAGAACATGTAAAAATGGCATACAAGCAAACTCTAGTTAAAGTGGAAATTGCATTATACAGGACTTGCCTATCTAGAAATATCAGTTAAATGAATTTGAAAAAATTATTGGACTAAATTTTAAGCAAAATAAATTCTTTTAAATTACTGTAAATAAATTTTGGAACCTGTCTAACATATTTATTCTTTTATTAGCTTACTCATAGATTTATCTAACGACACTCCGCTCATTTTCCGGTTTATAACTCTAAGTGTAGTTAGTATCCAGAAAACCCGAAAACCCATTTGTCATACACGAAATTGCAATTTAGACCCTCGGCCACATAATGCCAGTGCTTAAATCGATTATAGACCATTACAGGCGACGCCTACGCAGCGCGCAATTAATATGGTTTTTGGATTCGCCATTGGCACGGACCTTTCAGGGATTTGGAATAGGAATGGAAACGGGAATGGGAATGGATATGAAAGTGGCTACCGGGTACCAGGGAGCCGCGACCAGGGACCGCGGCACTGCATCTGCAATTTTGTGTGTTGCTGTAATTAAAAGTTGTGGCGCCAACTGTGGCCAGGACAAGGGCTTAACCGGCAACAGGAGGTGGCCCGCCCACAGGCGGCGAACACTCACTCTAATTCAAATTGAAGTGGCGTTTTTGTGTTGTGCAAGTAATTAGAACATAAAGTGGAATCGAAGCTCCGACCAAGCCAAATTACATTGGATGGAGTCAGTCGGCGGTTTCAGACCGCTCCAGCCGATGGACAATCGGAGATAAGTGCAGGCAGGCATGAAATATAGCAAATAAAGCTCCGGTCCCCGGTGGTTCCATTTGCTCCGTTGGCCCGGTCTGGTGGAGCGGGTGGTGCACTCGAATAAAATGTCGCCGGCACGCAATGTTTTCATTTAGCTAATAGTCATTAGGCAAGCGACGAGTAACAATTCGAATAATTACAATTCCTCAGCGACTGGGAATTGGAAGGGAGACGACCGGGTCATGTAATCGTTTTGTGGATCCTAATGTTTCCAATTTTTCTTTGTTTTCTTTTTGGGGAAAATTGATTAACAGGCGTCCGAAATCAGATAGAAGCACCTTCGAATTCTTGTTTTATTATAGGCAATCTCTGTTTCCTTGAACTTGGTTGGTTTTAGGGTTTATTTTTATTAAACAAAATGATGTACTTTAGGAAATATAGTTTTTTCTATAAAAATATCATAGAGTTTAGTTGTAGAAAAGTAAACTCCTAATCCTAGCCGCAGATCCCTTTCCGGATTGAAACTTTATCGTTCGCTTTTGGCTCTGGCAAGTCTTCAATCCGATTGACACATTAATAAATGTGTTGCCAATGCCATTGACAGTTTCTCCTCCCTTCCATCCTTCGCCGGCGAACAGAGTGTTAAGTGCATTGAAAACTTTTCTCGCTCCTTCGCATTTTTCTAGCTCTTTTTTTTTTATGGACTCTTCTTTTCCTGTGTGCATTGCTGCCACGCATGGTCATCGCGGGGGAGTCCCCGCAACTTAAATTGAATCCCCACCCCTATATGGCAAGGAACTTGCCAACTTTGCCGGCTGTCGTTGCTGCCCAAGGTGTTCATGCGTGCCAAGAAATCAATAGAAAAAGTTTGAAATTACAAAATTGGAAAGAAAACAAATAGTGGGACGTACGGGCAAAATAAACAAACAAACAAAAGGACGGATGGACGGACTGGTGGGGCCCAGTTGAGTCCCAGTCCCAGTCGCAGTCGCAGAGCCGGAGCTGGCAGGATGTTGGCTTTGGCCAGCCCCAAAGGCAAACAAATCCTCTGACTCTCTGACAAATGCTGAAAAGTTTAACTGCAACTTTTTATGCCGCCCGTCGCCCATCCTCCCCTTCATTTTTTTCGCTCTGTTCGCACACACATGCAGTGCGTGGAGCACTGGGATGGGGAAAAGTATGTGAAGTGGGATTATCAACATGGATGTACTTGGGATTGGTGCAGGAACGGGACTTCATCGGACGGACGCATATGTATGAACTTTTTCGCCGAACAATGGTCGAGCGAAAATGTTGGCTTACAACTGTCGTCTGGGATCGACGGCATGAGGTGCGAAAATATTTTAGAATGCACTCCGTACAAGTTATTAAAACTTTTTTATAAAAGAAACAAACAAACTAGACTAAAACCTGACTCACAATAGATTCGAACTATCTCATATAAACAATATGGTTTAAATAAATATAATCAATATAAATATCATTTAGAAAATATCGAAAAATTATAAATATAACATTTAACTTTAAAATATCGATATTATCGAAAAAATATTAGACAAATGCTATTTTTTTCATTTATTTTTACAGATTTTTATTATTATTTCCTACAACAAGTTTAGGCTCTTCTTTGTCACAATCTGATATATCGAAACGTTAAAATATCGAATTATATATCAATCCTTACTTTAAAGTAAGTTCTTTACAGTAAGTACAGTATTGATATATGGATATTTTCTGCCCGCCCTATCACTGATCATTTCTTGTATTTTGTAATAAGTTTGGCTTTAAAAATAAAATATTTAATAGTTATGGCAGAGCAACTAAAGTAATAATGTATTATTTTCGCCTCAAACCCTAGTAAGATATATTTATGTTATGGATGTTGTGAGATGCTCAGAATCAAACCGTTACGTACTCTTTAATTTCACGATGGCTATCCATTAGCATCCGAAAGCTCACGCCTGAAGGGCAGCATTAATGTCACGATGGTCACTGCTGATGTCACATCTGTCTCCGGGCATCGCGGGCCCGGAATCCGGGTATTCCCATAAATTATGCCATCGCTGGTGTTTAATGCTGGGACATTTTGTTGCAGAAACAGCATCCATTCTCGGCCCATTTCACCCCGTTTTGGCCATCAGGAATCGTGATTTATGCCCGTCGAGCGCAGCGAAATAAAATTGGTTGCATAAGCGGCGAATATTGACGCGATCGCCGGCCAAGTGCCTGATTTATAGGCCGTTTATCGGCGGCCTGGCTCGTCTGTAATGCAGGCTGTAATGTTGGCAGCGAGCTTATCCTTTGGCCGCATTCACTCCATGGCAATAGATACATTTTAGGACATTTTGTAAACAACCAGACAAAATGGGAAACCAACCTCGACAATAGATACATTTTTAAACAAAAGGCTGCAGGAATTACATTGCAGAGTAAAGATCGATTCCCCGCTTAGGATCAGAGAAAATATTCATTCATTTTTTGTATGGAAAGTAATAAGAATACTCCTCACCCTGATTTTATTCTTCTCAGAAAGCACGAAACCGAACCACATCCTAATTTTAAAAGTTGGTAGCCCCTTTCCCGATTTAAAATAAAATATATTCCACTTTTCAAGGATAAAAACCAAACCCGTTTCGTAATTTAGTCAAATTTTTTAAATGACCTTTAAATGGGGTAACTGGGTGCCATAAACTGCGTCCCGAAAACAAAGCTATTGAATGAGGGTTTCCGTGAAACATTTTCCCTTTTTCGTTAATTTCCCCAAGGCATTTTCCGTGCATAACTAAAACCTCCTTCCGTCCCGGCTGCGTGTAGGTGTTTTTCGGGTAAAGTTTCCCTCTACTCCGGTAATCCACCGCAATGGGAGTGGTTGGAAAACGTGTATCTATAAATGAAAAGGATTGCCACAGCTCCTAATTGCAACTTTAGTTGTCAATTGTGGCAGCACGATGATGCTGTTGTCCCTTCTATATCTGGCGGTGACATCAATACAGTAAATCGATATACAGACACGTGGGAAATGCGTGCGATTTCAATCGTAAGTCGCGTATACGCAGCGTGGGCATCTGTCACCGACGAAACGAAGGCTTATACAGGCTTCGTTTGGTTATTGTGGGCTCAGGCCGTGGATCTTCAGTTTTCATACCTCGAGTGGCAAAGGCGGCGGCTTACCCTCATCTACGGCAGGTGGAATGTTGCCAAAATGGTTTGGCCTTTGCCCGAACGACTTCCAGATAAAAATGCATAATTAAACAGCCGGGGAGCGAAAGCGCAGCTGATGTCGACAGGGCCGGCATAAATTCGCAGCCACCGCATCATAATGTCCGCAAATCCTGGACCTTTGCAATTTTAATAAGCACTCGAGAATGAAAAGGAGTCACCTGGCCCCACCTGGACGGAGTGTCGTGTCGGGGGCCAGAGTCTTTAAGAAATTTTAATGGGCTTTGGCCGAGGCAGAGCCGGCGGTTTACCCTTTGCATATTTAATGCCTGAATTTTAATGAAAATTAAATCGAAATGCTTGTCGTATGGCCACCGACACCTGGTGGGCCGCCGTCTACGCACCTGCGATTTATATTTAATCCTTTTTCTGGCCGCCGTCTGTCCTTGTCCCGAAGCTCTCCCACCCACCACTCTGTCCGGTCCCCCCGCTGCATATGCCAGTGGCTTTGGCCCCGAAACAAATGGCAAATGGCCACGGGCGGCAAATAAAACATGGCCCTCTGATTGATGACTTTGACTTTTGGCCATAATTTATCATAGATACCAGCCGGCAACGGGACATTGTTTGGCTCTTGTCAATGCCGGCGAGAAAAACAGCAGATAAAGCAGCTACACTCGTGGAAAACTAAAAGAGTAGCTGTTAATAAAATAGTTGTTACATTTCATATGAAAGCTACAATGAATAATAATAAATACCTCTACTTTCTCTTCAATTTAATATATAAAGTAGTTGAAATCCTTTGCAGGAAGAAGTTAATTTAATCCAGAGAATTTAGTATTAGTGACAAGCCAATCTAATGAAAATTAAGCGTAGTTTCTACATTTTCTCCCTGTGTATGCTGTACGACATTGCTGGCGGCAACAGATGACGCTCATTCCGTTGAAAAATGTGCAGAAAAGTGTCATAAGAGACCAGAGACGAGCCGAGCCGAAGCCGAAAAACTAATTGCAGCAAATAATAAAAACTAATAGGCTGTCGAAAAAGGCAACTAACCCACGCCATGCCACGCCCATGAAAAATGACAACGAAGATGGGCGTGGCGGGAGATGGCGGGATAGGAGGGAAACTGCAAGGATCATCATCATGAATCATCATCAGAGTCGTCACGCAAACAGCAAACAGCGAGACAGTCGGAAGGAGCGACTCCGAAGATGCGAGAAAGTTAATGTCCTGTCAGGAAGTCGCTGCCTCGTTGCGCCCTTAAACGTCACAAATTGCCGGGTGGCAGGACCGCAGAGGAGGGGCAGGACAGCAGCCACTTGGATGGTGGAGGGGGGCGGGTTACATGCACATTATCCTGGAGACAGCAAGTTTTTCCCCTACATGGCTGTGAATATATTTCACAGCTTCAGGAGTGCGGAGTGGGTGGAATGTCGAGAGAGCAGGAGACAGGTGTCCTGAGACAGGCGCGTTCATTTGAGACGCTCGCATGTCAAAAGTTTTTCCTCCGACTTTCGGTGAAAACTTCGCAGAGCGACTGAAAAACTTATAAAAAAAAAGAGCCAGCGAAATGCATATGAAAAACTGTACATTTTTCCTTTATTTTTTATTTTTGAATTTAATATTTGATTAGTTTATGCATAAATCAATTAAATTTCAATCAGTGCCATACATGGTGGGATCTATGCTTATTTTTCAACCATATTTGTCTTTTTCGACCATTTCATTAAATTGCTAATTAATTTCTAATGGCAGGCAGTCTACGTGAGAAGCGTGTTAAGTGCCCAAAAAAACGAATATTTACATTTGCATTTTATATTGATGAGCAAAAATATACATGTTTTGAGAATAATTTATATTTTTTGAAATAAATCCAGCAACTTTCGCATGCCGCATTTTAATAACATAAAATAAACTTTATAGAATTCTTTTTGTAGATAAGCTTATTAATATCAAATTCAAATAACTAAAAAAAAACAAGATGACAAAAATTAAGTAAAATCTATAGCCAAAAGTGTCTACAAACTTAACTACATTCCTTAGATTAACTTTAAAGAGAGCTCCTAGTTTTTTAGTTCACAACATATCACCAGGTAACCGCATCCTGCTGGCCTTTTCCTTTGTCATTGTTGACATTTCACGGTTCCGATCACTGCAAGTGGGCGAGCAGCTCAATTGGCGATACTTTGTCATGTGCGGCCAATTAGCAATGGAAGCTGCCACGGATGGCAGCAAACAAATTCCGCTGACGGCAGAAGTGCATGGAATGCAGGCGCCATCGCAGGACATCGCCAGGCAAGCCCTTGACTCAGACCTCAGGCCAAGCAACGAACAATGCCAGTGCATTTCTGCATCAATCTGTGCTCATTTTTATGAGTTTTTCCGAGGACTCACCATTCCTCACCACTGACATCCTGACGGACTACTACTGTTGTTCAAATGGGAAATAGAGACATGTTGGCTTTTCTGCTTCCGATTCTCAGCAGCAGTTGACGTTTTATGTAGTCCATATATGTGAAGGATGCACTGGAAGAACATTACAAAATATTGCAAAACAGATGCGTTTTTAGTTATAAGAGTAAAAATAACTAAAAGCCTGTAAACACATTTTTAAACCTATGAACCAACCCACAAATAGCTATTTATTTTCAAGCATACATTCAATTTGTTCCTGCAAATTATGGAGTATTTTTTCAGTGTCCAACTTGCGCAAACAGAGGACCACACACATATTCCGACAGATGGCTCACATGGCGAACGAGAGCAGGCCACATATGCTAATACACGGAGGCAGTCAGCCATGGCATGTAGCAGCCGCATCAGCATCCCCATCTGTCCTCTCACTCAAATCCGAGCCGGTCACGTCGACTAATCCCTGGGCAATTGTTCAAGCGACGACGCAGTTAAAGTTAGCCCAAAACCGACTGCAGAATTATTGGGTATTAAAGTATACTTTTAATTTTTAATTCCCGTCCAACTCAGGCTGAGTGCCTCGTTGCTCAGCGATCCGGGATTGATGGCCGCCAGCTTGCGCATTCCCTTACTGTCCACCACGTAGACCTCGAAGTTTCTCTGGTTGATGATCAGACGCTTCTGGATCTCCACCACACATTTCCTCAGAATGGAGGAGGCCTCCGTCTGGGTGAGGTTCGCGTGCCAGAATCTCTGCAGGATGCTGCCGCAGAACATGCTGCCCCAGCCGTGACCGGCATGGTTGATGGACTGTGCCGCCCCGAAGGAATCGATGTAGTGCAGGTCAGGACCCTCGATGGCATCGTATCCGGCCAGCAGCATGGCCACCTGGTACCTTGTGTTGGTCCGTATGTAATCCGCCAAATGCCTGCGGGTGAAATGGGCGGCAGCCCGAGCGCTCAAGTGATAGCCGTTGGCAATCTTGTACAGATGGAGGTTCTTCGAGATGTAGTCCGTAAACTGAAGAGTATCGCCGCCATCGCCCACGGCGGCCATCATGTTGAAGTCCGACAAGCGGTGGACTTTCGACTGATCTGTGGCGATTACACAAAGTTAATAAATTGGCCATGTTCATAAGTTTATTTGTATAGCACAAAAATCTACCATCTTTCATAAAGATCAGCGACTTGGCCTGCATGGTATCCGAAGCAAGCATAACAAAGTCCGGTCCCTTAATCCCCAAAATGGTCTCCATCGCCATATTTGCGTTACTTTAACATTGATTTTGGTGCTAAGTATTAAATAAATGTATTTCTACAGTGTAGCTTGTGTGCTTTTGTTGCGTCTACTTAATAAATCAAATTTTGAGTGATTTAGCCCGGCTAACAGGCTACGACTTGTTGAGGCTTTGTATCCTGTCGACACTGTCATGCATCACGGTGAAGAAGGTGTAGGCCCCCTTGCAGATGGCCGCAAAGGTGCTAATGTGGATGGGCACGATGTCGCCGGCTAGTAGCTCTTGTTGCCGCTTGGTACGCTCCGCCAGGATCAACATGTTACTGCGGTAGTCGCTGCTCTGATCAATCCAGTTGCTGCAAAATACCGCGTAGTGGAGCTTCGAGAAGCTATCCGCCATCATGGTGCCGTAGTAGCAGAGCAGATACGTCTGCATGGTGATGCCCCACAGGAAAGTCACATAGTAAACGCGATCCTGCACCGTTTGTACGTAGAAGACCAGGCCGAACATGGCCGAGGCAATGTTGACGGCTATCACAATGAAATGGATCATCATGGGCCCGGTTATAAGGCTCCGAGTGAGTTCCAGCAAGCTGGTAAGAAAGTGGTATAGATTATTAATATAAATATATAACAAAACATGTATTAATACCTATAGAGATTGTTCTGGTCCTTGATGCAGTTCACAAGTTCCTCGTTATTGGCCTTTGGAGTTTCCTGTCCATAGCCTATGCAGGAGATGCGCAGTATCAAAAGTTGACACTGTTCAGCAAGCAGATATAGGGCCAGAGGTGGAAACGAATCGTCCGCAAAGTTTTGCAGGACTTGACAGAAAATGCCGACCTCCTGGAAGAACACTGCTGCCACATAGGCCACCGTCGAGTGCTTCCAATCGAAGGGAAACCACAGGGGAAAAGGCAGACTCCGTTCGCTCCGGAACAAAAAGGAGACCGCCGTGTTGACCATCACGGTCAAGTAGGTCGCCAGAAATACTCTCGAAAGGCGCTGCAGATGCTTGACCATTTTTTGGTGGTAGCGCACCTGCTCCTCACCCGTAACACGGCCATCCAGCTCGACAACAAACTGCCTCATCTCGGCCAGCTTCGACAGCTTGAGGACGTACATCGCGAACTTCAGGATAGTGGAAAGCGAGGTGATCGTCAGGCTGAAGTTGGTGATGTTCTCCAGCGGCGTTTCGAAGCTGAAGAGCGAGAGTAGCAACATCGGCACCAGCAAGGATACAAAAACGTTTAGGAACATCGCCCAACCTAAGTATTTCCCATTGCTCAGGTCTAGAGCTCCAAGGATTCGCCAGGCGCCAACCTGAACACGGTAGTACTCTATTCTGAATTTCTCGTTTCCCGAGGACATTTCGCTTGCCAATATCCTTTTCACTGATGGTCGGCTGACAGGAGCGAGGCCTTTATATGGCACCTTTTCGAACAATTTGCACAATTAGCCACATGCTATTCAAAGACAAATTAAATAATTAAGTCGCTAGAAGGTCAAATATAATTTTATTCATGGCACTAGGCTTCAGACTACACTCAAAATTAATCAATTTAGTTCAAATATATTAATATAAAAATAAAAATTAATTTCAAGTAACTTTTTGAATGCTTTTTGAAGTTGAGATACGTTGTCGGAATTTAAGATCATTCAATCTAATTATTTAATTATAAAACGATTTAAAAACTTGTTATTTTATGGGATTACAATGATTCGGTGGAGAAATTATATAAGCTGAGAACATGACTCGATTATTAATTTCAGATTGGGCAGCATAAGGAACCCTTGGAACCCAACATATCTTATTCCTTAATATACTAACGCTTTTGAATTATTATTAGAAAATAATGTTGCCATTAAAATGACACTTGCCCGCAAGCGTCATTAAAAAATCGATATGGTATCTTACGTATATTTTAAAGAATTGGGGTTGTCCATATGATACCAAGTATCTTTCCCTTCACATGGCAATTCATAATGGTAAAGGGGGCCCCGGAGCTATCCCCTCTTCCCGGCTGCCTCAGCCAGATCCACCCAGGCAACGAAGCTTGTCTGCGTCCATTTCCGTTTGGTTTGTGCCACCGTTGGGGGCACTTAAAAAGCACTTAGTTGTGTTTCATTGAAATAATTTTCAGCATTTCCGCACTTGAACACGATTTTCATTATCCGCTAGCTGCATTTTACTATCCCCCATTGTCTGCAATTTTAATGTGATGGAAATTCGCGCCATTCTGAATAATTATCACATCTATTTGTGAAATGGAAATATTTCCGCAATTAAAAACATATTTTCTAGCACCCTTGAAGTAATGACGACCATTCCATTCTCATTCCCACTCTGATTCCCATTTCCGTTCTCGTTCGCCGCGGTGTTGGCACATCCTTTGTGTTTGCAATTCCAGGCGATTATCCTGCAATTAAAGCCGTGATCTTACTTTTCTTTACAATTCGCCTGAAAGGAGATAATTTAGTTGGCGATGGTTTGAATTCGGTTTACTGCGGCTTATTTCCTGATTTAAAAACTTTGTTAAAATCAAACTGATAATTGATTTAACCTCACATAGTACATACATATGTACAAGTATTTGGAAAAAATATCAACCAACTGTCAAGCAAACAATCAATATGAATTAAATTCCTAGTTAAATTGCCGTGGACTGTGGGAAGCATGAGTTCCAGGGCGGATGGTGAAAATGTCATTTACTCTGACCAGTCGAAGCGTAATCCGATTTGAGAGCAGCTCCAACCGGGAGAACGAATGGAAGCAGACATTAATGTTTTTTAATGTCGATATATCGGGGGGTGTGGGCTGCGACCACCAAAACGAGATTAGAGCATCAAGGGGACGGGAACGTAATGGAAAGCGTGAGTTGATTAACGAGATTTGCAAAGCATCCAATGACTCGATTTCGAGCACACTTGCAGGTCGAAATGCCGGTGGAGGATTGAGAAATCCAATTAAGGAGAGTGCGACATTTGGTGAGCCGAATAAATTTTATGCCCAGAGTCGGGGTGCCTGCGATGATCGGGGATCCAGATTAAGACGACGCTGTCTTGGTGGCCGAAGAAATAACTCTGCGTATAGCGAGAGCCGCAGGCACTTTCATTATCGAACGACTAAGCCCAGATGGAACCATGCCGATATAGCCCCGGAGTCCCATTTACCCGCTCAGGACCCTACTGATTGTTATGTCACCCCAGACTATGAGGTATATAATGGTGGTGAAGACGAATCGTATCAGAATGAGGAATATTATTTGCCTAATCAAAGATATGAGGACTGTACTTATCCTGAAGAAGCGCCAGATTCAAGAGGTTGCTATCAAGCCGAAACGTATAGAGAATCCATATATGAAAGTCCTCATGATTCCTACAGCAATGAAATGCCAACACTAGAGACTAATCAAGGATCTTACGAACCACAACCATATAGAAACTGCAGTCCTTATTACCCCGAAGATGATTTTAATACAGATTGTAGAGATTCTCTATCCCAATCGAGTAACTATAGGCCAAGAGGGATACAGAGACAAGCCTCGGGATCGCAGCCACCCGAATTTGCTATAAATTACAATGATCAAAATCCATATTCCAACGATTACAGGGAGTATAAAAATGAAAGCAATTACGACCGATACTACGAGCCGAACAATTACGATTACGAAGAGCCACAACCGCTGCCAGAACCTGAACACCAAATTCGGAATTCAGTATCAAAACATTTCGATTATGAAGATTATGATGACAAGTGGTTTAGGACACCACATATGGCTGCTCCGAAACACGAACACAAGTTTCGAAAATATAAATCATACCAGGAAATGTATCCAACAAACCAATCAAGGAATTATAAAACGGAGAATGAAAAGTTCAAAGATACGGATTTGCCGCTTAAGCTAAGCCAACAATTCTATGAACCCAGAAGTTGTCATAAAAATAGCTGTAAGCGACCCTACTACCCAGAAAAAGTGTCACCTAGATTGCATTATAATAATTTTAAAAGGGCTAGAGAAGCGTCAGAACAATATAATAGAATCACCGAAGAAATGTATGGTCTAAGTTCGCCCAAGAAGTATGAGGACCATTTTAAGGCCAATGAAAAACCGCGCCGAAGGAATCCTGAGAAAAACAATTATAATCTTTACTTAGAGTCGGAAATCCCGCAACCTTACAGGAAGTACATTAAAAAAGAAGTACCTCGCACAAATTTCAAGCACAACTCAAATGATGACATACCCAGACGCCAAAGGAATTCAGCAAGGGAACCCTCTTTATACTATGGTAAAACTATATCCCCGAAAAAGAATGATCATCACGACCATAGGGGTAATCGAAATTCTTCTAGTAAAAAAAAAACTGTCGACTTTGGTTCGGAAATACCACATAGAATATGCAAAGGTTCTGCGCCTGCACCAGTGTTCTTCACAACTGATATACCCTATAAAAGGAAAGATCAAAAGAGGTATTTTGCTCACAATGTTCAATATGTTCCACCAAGGCCGCATTCGGGCTGTGACGCTGGTGGTCATCCTTCGAACTCTCCTGGAAAGCTTAGAAAAGAATTATCATTTGCTGTTTGTGGATTACAGAAAGCCTTTAAACCTAAATCATCACTATACGAAATGAAGAAACATCGTCATCGAAAAACGATAAGGGAAAAACTATCGGGATTTTTTAAAAGATCCAAAATGTGCCTGAAGCGTTCGAATATCTTCAGAGACAAGCCGCAGAAAATAAGGAATTGTAAATTATTTGATGGTCGAGATAACAGAAAATCCAAATCTGCTCTAAATTCTCCAAAGGCGAGTGACTGCTTCTTGCAGAGAAATAAATTTAATCTCTCCATCAGGCAGAAAAAGAGCATTTCGTCCCATCTCGATCCATCTCTAGATAATAGAAGTAAAAAATGTCCTATCAGCAGGATAGGAACGAAATGTCACTACCCAACAGTTTTTAGGGGAAAGTGCACTGATATTGTGGAAGGCCACGACAAGTTCTCCATGTATAACCTTCTGAGCTACTCCAAGTGCGATAACAAAAGTCCTAGCAAGTTAAGTAATCGGATATCCAGCGGAAGTTGCAATCTATACGTAGGTGCTAAAAAAAATGAACCCATCAAGGAGAGTCAAATAAATGACTGTCTCACCATTCGGGGAACTGATGTCAGTTTGGCCGGCAGTCCTAGGATCACATCATCCAAAGTGATAAGCAGTCATGATCAGTCAGAATCAACCGATCGTTCGAGACAAGTTAGCGGTAGCACTTTATGCGACAGTTGTTCCGGTGCCTCCAAGGAAAACAAATTTAAAAATGTCAGGTTTTCTCCAGCACCTTCCATCTGCCGTAGCGATTCTTCCAGTTCAAACAGTTCTCAAAACTCAAGGGGAATCCATCGAGGAGTCCCAACTCCCAGAATAAGGCAAGACAATAGACAAAACATTGAAGAGTGTTCAAAGCCACCAGGTGTAAGTAAGAGTAAAGCCTCGGAGGCAGGATCTACTTGCCCGCGCCGTCGTATCGAAACTAAATGGAGCTTAACCCGGAAATCTTGTTGCCATCAATCTAATCAAAGATCTAACAACACCTGCTCGCCCGATAAGTTTGAGAGCAACAACTGCAGACCACCGCGACCCGGATTGTTCTTACCAAATAGTATTGAAATGTGCTCGAGGCCCCCGACCATGATCCAATGCGAATTAAATAAGAGATCCAGCCTGAAAGGAGTAAATAATAACCTGGAAAGGACATCAAACAAAAATGTTAGCTTGAAGACAAGCAGCTCTATGAGCTGTCTATCAAAGAAAAGGGTTAATTTGAACACGAAAAGCTCCACCAGCTGTATACCTAAGTTTAGTTCTGTAAGTAGCACTTTCGACAAAGCAAAAGAAAAAGTTAATACTATGGAAAAACTTAAATGCCACATATCCCATTATCAAATGGGCAATGACCAAAGAAATGAATTGACGCCAAGAAAAACTTGCAGTTGGCCGAGAGAAAATCCTAGAAGTTGTCCACCTAGACGTACGAGATCGGATTGCATACCCAAAGTCTCGAATAAAACCTCTGACTCAACGATGAGTAGGTGTGCAGAGAATTCTTTGCAAGAAAGTTTAAGCTGTAGTCCGGAGAACATGCAACTAGTGTGCTTGCCAAATTCTCCTCGACCCACAGCCTTGCCATGCAGCGATTCCCCAGGACCAAATGCTAGAGGGAGCTTATGCTGCCCCAAATGGATAACAAATTGGGATAAGGAGTCATGCTGCCACAAGAGTATCGTTGAAGAATTGAAACGGGAGCTCCTGGAGAACTTCAAGACGGAGCAGCAAATCGAGGCCCAGAGTCCTAGCCTTCGACCCACTCCTCACATTGTGATCTTTCCCTGTGTAAGGGAAAATATATGCCAGGCCCGCACTCATAATCCATTCTATAGGCCAGAATCTGTAGTCTGCTGGGCAGCTTGCTCTAAGCCATCGACTCCTTTTTGAGATATGGTATTTAATTTAATTTAAAGTGTGCAGCTCTTCTACATATATTTCTTTATTCATTAGCTTCCAACTGGACCGTGTCTTAGAGACAGTCTTCAGCATATTTACAGTAAGTTGCAAATAGTATCAATTTCTTTCAAATTAATTTAACGTCCGTTATCAGGGCTCCAGGTCTATGTATGTACATATATATGTACATACATATGTATGAACATATAAATGCAAGATGCTAAGCTGGAGGACTACGTTTACGGTACTGCAATAATTGAATTAATGTCTAGGTCTTACCTTTCATACCTTTTGGTATGAATAATAAACGTATTTTGCATACTGATAAGCTTTTTTGTATCCTAAATACTCCGATTGTGTAATTTACGTTAAATTAATATATTTTCTGAATTTATTCGATATTTCAGACTTGAGCCAAAAGAGATGGAACTTTGACCCTCAACTTGACAGTGATGAGCATTAAGATGTAATGCATCTAAATGAGCATCACTGGGACAATTTTGTCCAAATAGTGAATTTTAGCATAACTCATGGAAATTTTTGCCCCAATAGTGCACAATAGCTAAACGAATCTGGTGTCAATTATCACAGTATTTTTATATATTCTGCCCGTTTTAAATATCGCAGCTGTGTTTAATAATATTATAGTTTCAAGTTTTACTAATGATGCATTTTAGATCCTGAGCATATCTGATTTGTTTTGCTATTAAATAATAAACAGTTTAATAGTTTATAAAATAAAAACACTCTTGAACCAAAATATAGATTATGTTTAAAGAATATATCGTCAGATTTTATCTGTGCTAATGAAGTAGTAGTGCAGCTGGTGGCATTATATAAAAAAGCCGTTCACATTATTGTTAAACTTTCAACATTTTGACGATATATATAAAAACCAATTAGAATTAAATAAATATTAAGTAAGCAATTTGTTTTTATTTTTTGTTTATTAATTCAATCTAAAATACCTTGATTGTATTATTTTCTTTGTATTATTATTATTTCCATTCGATATATGTACATATTTGCACGAGAATTTCATCGCTTCCAACTCAGCAGTACCAAATTTATCGATAACAGACGCCATTCTACACCGCATATTTGAGCCATAAAAAAGTTCTAAGAATTAAGTTATGGATTTGTTGGATGGCGTGGCGGAATACATCTCTAATACCAACTCGGTGTTAGCCCGGAAATATAAAGTTAATTATAAGCTCGGAAACGGCTCCTTCGGCGACATATTCTTGGCTACAAACAGGGAAACTGGTGAACGCGTGGCGGTCAAGTTCGAGAGCGCGAAAGCCACCAAGACGCTGCTCCTCAACGAGTACACGTCGTACCGAGCGGTGCAGCACGGCATTGGCATTCCGCAGGTCTACAGCTGCTACACCGAGGACAACGTAAACGTGCTAGTGATGGAGCTGCTGGGACCATCGCTGAGCGATTTGTTTGAACTCTGCGACCGCCACTTTTCGGTAAAAACTGTGGCTATCCTGGCTGATCAAATGATCGAGCGCCTGCACCATCTGCACTCGCACAACATCGTGCACCGCGATATCAAGCCAGATAACTTCCTAATGGGAAGGGGCGACCTCGGAAACCGTGTGTTCATCATCGACTTTGGTCTGGCCAATGCGTACTGGAATACGGCAACGGACAGGCACATCCAACCAAGGAAAGGCTCTCATTTGGTTGGCACTGCCCGCTACGCCTCCATCAATGCTATGTATTGTTTGGAGCAATCGCGTCGTGACGACATGGAGGCCCTGGGCTATGTGATGATGTACCTTCTTAGGGGCAACCTGCCCTGGCAGGGTATAAAGTTGGGGACCAGGAAGCAACGCTATGAGCAGATCGCCGAGGTTAAGCAGTCAACCAGATTGGAGGAGCTCTGTCGGGATTTTCCACATGAATTTCCTGCCTATATCAGCTACTGCCGATCCTTGGACTTCGAGGAGGAGCCGAATTACCTGATCACCCGGCAATCATTCCAGGATTTATTGAAACGCCAAGGGTACACCAACAACGGGATCTTCGATTGGACTATAAAGGCCCAGGCCGATGAGGAGGAGTATGGCGAGGAGGAGGAGCAAGGCGCCTCTACAGACGAATAAACGAGTCTTGACTTTTCCAGTGGCTGTCAGAAATGTCAATTTAAAATACACAATCTGCCAGCAACCAAAATGAGTCCAATTAACAAAACTGGGATTTGTACAACGTTTGCATTCTCTGGCCAGATTTCATTCCTGCTGCAGTTGAAGCAGCCGGAGCAGCTGCCAGAAATGTCCGTCAGAACGGATGGCAGCAAAAGTCAATGGAAATTGCCAGGGGTGCTGCATGAATTCAGGGAGCAGCAGGAGCAGCAATAGCAGAAGCATACGGGCAGGGCTGGGCAACTTTCGAACAAATGAAAACGTAGCAAATGACAGCATCCAATTTACGTTTGCAATTAAACTGACACCGAACAGACACTTGATTTAGTCAGAGGGCAGTCTCCTGACCAGCTCACGACCACCACCCACATTCCGTCCGATTCTGTGAAATGTCGATTTATGGACATGGCCATTCAAAGTTTCCCAGCACATTTATGAATATGGAAATGTACAAAAATTTGTCTTATTTGCCTGTCTAAGAGGCAGAGGACTTGACCAGCTGGAATCCGTTCCATTAGAAGCATGTGGGTAACTCAGATACTATTATCACTACCTTGCGGCATTTGAAAAGGCTGGTGTAGTCGGCCATCCTTCGGTTGGTACTTGTTGTTCCAGATTAGTTGGATGAGAAATTTCAGGCTTTGGATTCTCTTTATTTGTTGGAAAATTGAATTTTGAATTTTGTTGTATTGGCTTTTGCTGGATAAAAAATGTACTGGATTAGAAAGTTATATTCAGGCATGCTATGGTTTGGCATTACATTTTTTTTCTTATCAATTAGCACGATCCTTCTGGTATCTGCAGGAATATTCTTTAACAACAGAAATCACGGGACGGTTTCTTAGTGTTCAAGAATTTTGCATATTTTCGGAATGTTTCCTTTTGCTAATTAGAACTTGCTATTATTTGTTATAATTGCTAGTCCACTCTCGTTGTTGTAGGTTGGTGTGAAGTTAACGGTGTTAATGGGTCATTGACCAGATGAGAGTATCAGTGGACGGGACAAAACTGTGCGAACCAACGCAAGGGAAATATTAATGCGGACTCCTTATCAAAAATGGCAGCAATCAGCACGCTCAGTTAGCACCTCGTTCGGCGAGTGTGGGCATCGCCATCCGAACACACTTTCCCCCGCCATTAATCCTGTGGAGCAGCCGAGCATTTCGTCTGTTTTCGGGGAGCAGCAGTCAAGTGCGAGCCGGGCTAAAAGCCCCATCACGGCCAAGTGGCGTGTCAATCGGCCATTAACATGGGTCCGAACTCTCTCCCTGTCCCTCGTTGCCGCCGATAAATAAAAACAAACACCTAGAAGGCAGCTGGAACACCGCCACCGCCAGTTGGGGCCGAAATAAGCACTCCAAAAAAGCCAAGAAATATGCGAGTCCTAAACGATGCCGAAACTGATTGAAGAACTGTGTAGGAAAAAGCGGTCGAAATCGAAATTGAAATCTCACCTGTCAGATTTTCTCACTCACAGGACAGCGGCACCGGCGGCGGCTGCCAGTGAAAGTTGAACGAAATTCTTTCATTAAAAAATTAAATGCGGCAACACTTGGGAATTTGTAAGAAAATTGCTCATTAAAAGTTTTCACCTGGAGAGGCGCTCAAAGCGAATCTCGACACTAATTTTCTTTTCATGTAATTATGTGCAGCAACTGAAGAAACAGCGCACAAAAAAATTCCCTCTCTTTTATTTTCACCGGCAATTGTGTGTGCCTGTGCCTCTGCTTGCATTTTTCCAGCAACTTTTTCAGCACCGACAAGGGAAACTTGAGGTTGTTAATGCAAAGGACACAACTTTTTGCGATATGTGGAAGAAGAGATCTACTCTCGGGTGTCCTTCGCCTCCGACACTTTCCACAGACGCTGGAGGATTTTTCCACCCGTCGCTACAAATATTAGTCATCTTCATTTGGCATTCGGTTTGCACTTTCCAACTGGCAAATTGATTTGATTTCGTTTGCATTCCCTGGTGGACGCCCCCTGGTCGACTCGACTGCATCCACATCAAAGCTTAATATTGGAAAAATAATGTGCACAAATTGAACTTATAAATAAATCAAATCAAAATATCTTGTATTACGGCAGAAGGACACGCTCTCTGCTCTCCGAAGTGGTTCCGAGCGCATATTGCGTTAGAAATTGAGTTACATTTAAATATTTCCCCATTTGCAATAGCAAAACGCTCTCAGATATGCACGTGGTGAAGGTCCAAAGTATCCCCAGCCAGGTCCCAGCTGCTCCGGCGATGCAAGTGTGTCGGTCTAGATTGAATTTCGAGTTCTTTTATCGTAGTTAGGGCTGATTGTTTTTTCGGCAAAACAAGTAAGAAATAGCCAGCACCGAGCATACAAATATGTAGAAGAAGTGTATACTTTATAAATGTATTTAGGTAACTTGTGAAATGTATTTTATTGCAAATCAAGGGGAATCCCATTTGATTTTGTAAAAGAAGTGGAAATTGAGCTTTGCATTTGAAGGAAATGTAAGAAATGAAATCGGAAACCAAATATATTTTCTTTTTCAAGCAAATTATATGATGTTTACAAAAAATGATATAACACAAAATGAAATGGATGTTCCATCTAGCAGATTATGTCTGATTTGCCACTTGAACTGTGTTGATTCCGATTTCCACCCTAATCCCTCAACGATTTTAGCCGAATGTTTAATTGCATTAATTTATATCAAATAATTTCAATTTCCTTTCGTGCATCGAGTGGCCAACAGGGCGTATAATTGATTTGACTTCCGCAAACGCCTCCGAAAATGGCGGTGGCAATAAATCTCACTCTACACACACACACAATGCTCAGCGTTTGCATTGTGAACTTAAAATTATACGGATAAGATCAGAAATAAATTTGCATAAAACTGCATTTACATTCGCCGCAAACCGAAATCTTCAACGGAAAAGTGGAACTCTCCACAACAGGAAAACCTGAGCCGAGCCACTTGCCGAATGCTCGCGTTGATTAATTATCTACATGAAAGCGTACAATTTACAGCTCACCTTAAGCTCGCCTCCGATTTCCGCGCACTCCCGTAGTTGTATTTATGGAGTGTTTAGTTGTCTGGGGCCGATTGGAGCGCGGATAAGCTGGGAAAGTTACAGCGAAACTGATTTCCATAGCGCACTTTATCTAAATTAAAATCAAAAACTCTGCCAGCCCGCCCCATTCATTCGGCACGGCAATCGAGCCTCGGACTTGGCAGCTCAGTTGGGGTATATACACAGGACACAGGGATATGTGGCCCCGTGGCCTCCATTTTACCGAGAGTCCTTGCGCCCTAGCTTTATATTTTTCGTGTTGATTTTTTACTTAAATGTTGGCTTTGGTATAGAGTTTATTCCCTTACTATTTTCTCTTTAAAACACATATTTTGGAAATTATACGTATAGGTTAATAAATATTTGGAAATTAGGACTGTACATAAAGTCCTTAATACGTACCAAAGGGTATCAAGTGAGTCAGTTTTAGGTGGAATCCCTTTTGTGCCTTGGAGCCTCGTTTTTATTTCACGGAGGTTTAATTAACAAGATGATCGAATCTGATATTTTTAATGGAATTGGTTGCGGGCTTCAAACAATAAAAGTATCCAACTAACGCAACTTGTCGAGCTGTCCTGACCCCGGCTGAATTCCGGTCACGAGGAGATGATGTCACGATCTGGATTTGAGACCAGGCCATCCCAAGCCCAACCCACTTGGCCCCTCGTCCGTTTGTCAATGTCACAGGAGTCAGCGGCTGTGCGTTGTTGTCTGCAGGTAAATGGTGTGTATTTCAATTTAGCTGCAAATAAATTGCCAACAATAAAGCGGGGGAAAAAGTGTAATTTGTTTGGGTCGTTTGTTCCCAGTGTCATATCTGCCAGAATGTATCTCTCTCTCTCTCCCGGGGTCGCCGCCGTGTCTGCGGCTGAGCGATGAGATTCTTATTTTAATTTTGATTATGTGCCTCGGCTCCAGTACGCTTTCTTCTGTTCCGGCCACGCATTCTCCCCAGATTTGTATCTGTTAGTTACATTTACAAATTGCCTAACGCATTTATCCACCCCGGGGAATTGGATTCGAAAATTGAGCTGTATCCAGGCGCTCATTCCTAAACTTCCCCTGCCTCCCAATACCGTTTATGTGCAGCTCTTAACATCTGATGGATACTCGACTGTCAGGATGCAGGATGCGGCAGCAATATGGGGAAAGAATTGCCAGTCACTTAGCAAGGCATTAGCAGGAAATATTTGGAAGAATTGATCGAGTTGATGGCCGTGACAAAGTATTTGAGAATAGTGCACTGAAAAAACTCTAATTCCAAATAAAATTGTATAAATATCTACTAAGTAAAGAAATATATTTTAATCTTTAAGATTTCAATGTATGTAAAATATATACTTTCTTTCTAGAACTTGGCGATATATTTTTTCCAGTGAAACCCTTAAGAAATACTCTGTGCTTGTGATCCATTTTGAGTGAGCCAAGTGTTAAATTGAACGGAATAAACACCTTCAACGTCCGGCCTCTTCTAGTCAGAGTCTAATAACTCCATTTGCCGGAATGCATTAAGGGGGGCGCTCAAAAAAGCAGCTTCTACTTTTGCTCCTGCCTCTCCATACAGGTTAATTTCCTAGGCAAAATGGCTGAGGACATCGTCACACGGGATGGGAAGCCGTAAGTCTTAGGTCGGCTTTACAATGGCCGACTTGTGGGCCATTAGCAAAAATGAAAACAAGGCCATAACCCCCGCACACAAAGGTGATTCTGCGAAACGCTTATTAAAAGGACACTTTAGCCCTGTGACAGGATGTGACGACACATCCTAGGGCGCACAAGCAAGGGTAATTTGGATTGCGTCTGCCGTCCCGAGCAGCCCAACGGGTCATAACAGACCCAGTTGACATGGAGGTTAAATAGATTAGGGATATCGCTTTCAGCCAAGTGGCGGCGGGGGCTATGCACCTGGTCCCACCCAAAAGCCGGGTGAAAGATGGCTGGGCTTTGGCTTTGCCTGGAAAGTAATTGCCAAATATTGGGACAACACAACCGGTGGAAGGCACGGCACGTGCCCAGTTCCTCTTCCGGTTCCTGTTTCAGACACGAAATTGAATTATTAATGCCGTTGTCATTGGGATCGGGAGCGATGAAAGTTTGGCGCGAACTTTGCCGAAAAGTAGAGCTTGTTTGCCCGTGAACCACAATTAAGTTGTCACTCAGCAGGGGTTAGGGTTCGGGGTCAAAAGCCTGGGCGGTGGCCTTTGACCTTGATTGCAGCCGAAGGTGTGGCCCTTGTCCTCAAAGGATATACGTTTAGGAGGCGTCGATTCTCGCCCTTATTTGCGTTCTTTGGTTTAATGATGATGACAACTCATATTTTTTGTGAGGAAATCTTCTAATTAGAAATATATTTTAGGTAAATTTATTCTACATTCTGCTTAATAGAGTATTTTGTTTATTTTATTTGTTTAATATATTCTAATCATTTTGTGGATTAAGCTCTAATATTTGTACCTTTAACCTTCTTGATTTTTTGCATACTCAATAGAAATCCTGAAGTTTCTTATGATATATTCACTTATCTTTACATTATCCCAAGCTAGATGTTACTCTCAGGCTTTCCAACTTTAATAGCTTAGGCCCTGGAGTGTATGCTTACTGGCTCAAAGGTTGTTTAACATTTGCATTGTCACTTTATTAAAAATGCAAATATTCGAGAATGCCGAAGGACTCTTCAACGGCGCGATTACGCAGTTCAAGTGGCCAGGCCTTTGTTATGTCGACTCCTCCTCCAGTGCACTGCAGTGTTTGCTGCCAGGAGGGATGTGGAGTGAATGAATCAAGAGATGGGTGCAGTGCCTTGATCCTAGGCACCGCCTGCGGCCCGCAAATGGAGAGTTGGCGGGGCGACAAAGTTGTCTTCAAGTGCGTCCTCGACTGGATGTTGCCAAACAGCGCCCATCCACACAAAGGTGAACGTGCCAAGTGGCAGGGGCACCGACACCGGCACCGGCACCGAACGCTGCACCTCAGGCAAACAATGGCCAAATGTGTGGCCAGGCCGAGAATTTCCCACCACCACCACCAGCAGCATGTTTTCTACTAAGAACGGGGAAGTGCACTTGGGCTCTGGCTTGATTTGTATGCTCGGCACTCGTCTGCATCTTGGAAATGAGCTCTGCTTGGGCCAACATGTAGAGCGTAATGTGTTAATCTCAAATAGGTTCACCAGCAAATAGCATATGGAAATGGAATTTGTATCCATCGATTAACAAAACTCTTTAAACGATTCTAAATGGAAAATGTATTACATACTCTATCACATTCTGGAATATAAACCAAAAAATAAAACCCAAATGTAGTTTTTGGTTTATAAATTTTATTGCAAGCATAAGTGCTAAGTCGTTACCGCTTCTCTGGGCTGCAAAATAATTACGACCTCAAAGAACACATTAGTGGGCACTTTTGAAAGTGTTTCAAAGGACGCGCCGCTTCGCAAGACGCTTTCGTGCATATGTATATAGCGGAGGACCGACCTGCAGTCACCGAGGCAAACTAATTACGCGCCCCTTTAAGAAATTAAATGCATTTTGGCCTCGTTTTGCCGGCAATTTGAGTGGCCCACTCGGCGGCTGGGTGAGCACATAATTGCCTCGCCACTTCTCGCGGCTCCTCGAGAAACGCTTCTTTGGCACTCAGCAAGGAGCAGAAATGCGAAAATAACAACTGCCTCATAATGGCATTCAGCGAAGAAATCAAAAGAGTTGACTCGCAATTAAAATAAATTAAATATCTCAAACGTGAAATGAGTTCCGGCCCGGAAATGGACCGGGAACGCTTCTCTCATCTTGGAGCAATTATAAATTTAGGGCAAAACGAAATTTTCCAAGAAATTTTATGATACAAGAATAAAAGAAAGGTATTTATTAAATTAAAAATAATTCATTTACACCCATAAAATGGTAAATCCTAGAGATTTTATCTTAAGCTCCAACTATTAGGGTAATCTCTAGAGTGTCTAACAAATGTTTTAAGACAAATCCCATCTAGTTTTCGATGAACTCTCGAAACCGTTTCACTTGGATGTCAGTTGTATTTGGCTCTCTGGCTTTTCACTTATCAATTGTGCCAGCTTTTCGGGCAGATTATTAAGAATTTATGCCGGGTAAATATGGAAAACGCAGGGCCATATTGGAATCAAACACGTACCGGGACGTGAGTCCTGGCAGGACAGGAGCAGCAGAGCAGCCTACAGTACAGCTGTCGGGAATGGTATTGAGATGGGAATTGAAATAGTTTTCAACGGTTTGACGGCTGGGGACTGGCACACGCAGCCGGCATGCACGAGGATGACACATGTTTTCTGGCTTATTTTATTAATCACATTTTTGCCACATTTCGGGCCCGGTGCTGTACGGGGCCCACATTAAATATTAAATGGCATGGAAACAAATGCGGATTATGCCGGGCTGTGGCTCGGTTTAGTTTCAGTCAGCTAACATGCACAATAAATTGTATTTAAAATGAAACAGTCGGACGGCATCTTCCATTCCGGACACGTGCGAATTCATTCAGGACGTGGAGCGCTAGCTCTGATCTTTGACATGGCAGGCCGGGAGCAGGAGCAGGAGCTGGAACAGAAGGAGCTGGAAATAGAAGGCAGGACTCAATGTTTGCCTTTTGACGTTTACAAATTACCCACAGCTGGCGAGCAAAATGCCTGGCATTGTGTGTGTCCTGTGCTCCTGGGTGCTATATTAAACGTACATATGTCTCGGGATACACGAGGACGAAAGGCAAGTACTCTTACATGCGTCTGAGTGGTTTGGGGCTCAGTTAGTTTATTTTTTGCATGAATTATTCATCCGGCTTTGTCTCATCAAATTGAGCGACCTCGTTAGTCTCTAAAATGTCAAAATTTCTACTGCCAAACATTTGTTATTTCAATTATTTAAATGTAATTTTCAAATTGCACTTTCAAATTGTGGCGGAGGCTGTGAAATGGAAAAGGGGGGAAAGTAAACTTTTCCCTCAGGTGAGTGTATGTGCCTACTTGTGTTGTTTTATTTACAAACAGCATTTGCAAACTCTGGAAGTTCTTTTTCTGAATAGATCTATCCCATAAAGGCTTTTAATCGTATGAGATTATATCCAAATACTAAAATATTAGATGCTTCCTTATGGATCTAACTTACTTCGGCGGTTTCCTATTTATCAAATTATGTCTGAAATAACTAACTATCCTAATGGCTATTGAGCTTATTAATAATAATAATAATACCAGAAAAAGTTTAACTTTTAACGGTCTCATAAATATGTTTCGCCCTCTTTTAAAGCTCGTTTCACACATCGTATTCGTTATATTCCAAAATTTTACCCAAATTGCTATATTAATTCATGAGCTGGGTTGTGTGTGTGTGTTTTTAGCTGGGCTTGTGACCCTCAGGCGAGGTCCTGGCGTTTATGCGAAAAGTTTAATCAACAAACTAAATCGCTTAGCAGCGCGAACTGTAACTAATTTACTTTGCGGGCTAAAATCGTGGGAAAAAGTTGCGACCGTTTGCGCATCATAATGATAAAAGTTGAATGTCCCTGCAGCTATATGCCCGTACATATCGCCTACATCGGTGCGGAATACATAGTAATTAATTACCGCCCGTTCTTTGCAATTGATTGCAGCAGCAGAATTGATCGACGGTAGTCTAACTAAATGAAACAAACCCACGTATTTGTACACTTAAAAAAGATATACAAACTTACAACATTTTAAACAGGGCAAAAAAAAATTAATTTTACTAATTTCTGATTACAAACTTAGCTTGCAATTTTATATCGCATTCCTTTTGAGGATTTAGTTTGTTAATTCAACTTTTCGCATAAAAACCAGGACCTAGCCTGAGGCCGACAAAGTCTTTAACGCAGGAAAGAGTTTCGAAATTGTAGTTTAATTCTTAAGACATACTACTTATATTTTTCTCAAAATTGCCCCAATTTAGACACATTATTTTAAATATTAAATAAGATACATTTATTTTCTATTAATACCAACTTCTTGGTTTTAGATGTTTTTCTTGGAGTGCTTCAGCACTACGAGTAGGATGCGTCTCCAACCCATTTCCAATGGAGGGCAGAGAAAGGCACATAAAAATGCGATGAAAAAGCGTATGAAGAGTGAGCTCTTGAATGGCAACATTGAATACGCATTCGCTCGAGGAGTTCACATGTTAATTAAATAGAAAGCCCGACGAGAGACCCCCGATGCATTGCACTCGAAAGTCGAGTCAACTCGACTCAAGGACCCTGGCTTTCGTCCTGGCACAGCCAGAGCCGAAACGAGGCCATTCATATCAATTTGTTTGGCCTACGCATTGAATTGCGGTTTGTGGATAAGCCTTGGCTGATGGGAATTCCTAGCAATATGCCGCGCTGCCTCCTCAGCCGTGATCTCTTTGGCAGCGCCAAGTGCTACTCAAAATTTACAGAATTCATTTATGCAAATGAAGTGCCTTTTATGACGCCGAGAGATGAGATGCGGATGAGGATGAGCAGCTTGATGATGATGATGAGAAATGCCAGGCAAAGACAGAGACCGCAGCTCGGCAAAGGATGGATTGGGATTGGAATTGGTTAGCAACTGGGAGCAGGACAGAACAGAGCAAAAAGAGTGGGGGCCCAGAGTCGAGACAAGACCGAGGCGAGTAATGAATGAAAATTGAGCAAATTATTCAGTTCCTTTGGCGCAACAATTAAACAATTTACGTACATTTCCAAGTTTCCTGGTAGTAGTATTTTGCCAACTAATTATGCTGGCTAAAGTCGCTCCCGGATAGCACAGGAAGCGATGACTATGTAGTTACTTTTCCCCCGTTGAACTCCAACCTGAACCTAGATTGGTGAGTGGCAAAAAAAAAAGGGGGAAAACTCTGTAAGTGTGTTAACTAGTTGGTGATAGAAACTTATTGTGAGCCAAAGTTTGTGGCTTTCCGAATTCCACTCGGAAAAAGCAAGCAATTATTGTCACTTGAGAAGATATAATATATATATATATATTATTACTATACAAAGAATTGGCTACTGAAAAAAAGGAAACTAGCCAAAGGAATTTGTCCAAATCAAATAAAACGTACTGAAAACAATAAATATGATTCCCATGTCTAGGAAAAAAGTATTTGAATCTTATTAAATTAATATTACTTTAGGGAAAGAAAGACTCGTGTCTTGGAGAAAGCTACTGTTTATTTGAGCCAAACCAAACCAAAAATACACTTCATTCCTTGGACTTTCTCAGTCCATCTTAAAAATATCTGGTATTTATGTTTATTGTTTTTAGTGTGATTTTGGGGGAAGCATCTTCCACTTGTCAGCTGCCTGTGGGCCAAACAACTTATTCACCCATATATTGAGGGCTGTTTATCTTGCCCCGTCTGGCTATTCACTTGTCGGGCCATAAAGAACGCCGGCCAAGTCAATCTGGGCCCATCAATAAAACAATCAATAGACGCTGACAGCTGCAAATCCTGCCGCCCCATCGAATGGATAACTTTTGCCAGGGCGCCCATTCATAAATTGACACATTATCGAAATTTATGGCGCCGGCGCCAGATACAAAGGCGTGAGTCGATGGCTTCGATGGCAGAGGGAACCGATCCGATGCAGGCAAATATCTGTACGAAATTAATGATGCGACACATTGGAAAAAACAAAAGCCATCGCCGCAGAAAACAGGCAACAGACAACACAGAAGCAACAGTTGCACAGTCGGTGCAAAGGGGGAGAGTGACTGCGAAATGGAAATGGGAAACGGAAGCCACCCTCTGGGTTGCACAACCCCCAAGTAAAGGCAACATTTCAGGGGGTGAGGTGTGGTTAAGTATGAGCAGAAAAAAAGTGGAGAAGAAAACCCTCCCTCAAGGCTTTGGTCAAACTACCACAAAAGGGGTGGACAAGAAATTTTAAATAGAGATGGCAATCCTTAGTGAAGATGCAAAGATTTGCATGAAGAAATTCTAAGAATAATAAATATTTAAAACAATTAAAAAGGTTTTTGTGTTAAAATATTCACTCATTCAAGCTTTTTTCTTCAAGGATGTTATTTTTCACACATTTATTGAAAAAGTATTCGTTGTATTTATTTAAATACGATTACTTCTTAAGGGATTAAACAAAATTAAAAATCATTATATGTATTACAACTTCCTTCTTTTTTTTCTTGTGCAGTAATGCCATTTTTTCTGCTAAGTATAATTAAATAAATATGACAGATTTTAAATATATAGTTAGAGTTAAGCATAAAGTCATACATATATTTATAAATGAAATATGTTTGTTGTTTACACCAAACAATTTAATTGTTTTATTATGGTTTAATATGTTTTTATCTCCTGTTATTGGTTTTTGTTCTATTCTAATGGACTTTTTTTTATATTGCAAGATTTTACAAAAAGCAGCATGAATTATTGTAAATTGCATATTCTTTTTTGCTTTAAGCTGCTTTTTATAAATAAATCATAAAGGTGGAGTTGGGAGGAAAGAGTAATATAACTTGCTGAAAATGCCAGATTATCTGTGGAATATTTTATGGTCCAGTGCCATCTCTAGTTTCCAGTTTGGAGGGTTGTGATTTCTTGCCTGCGGGCCTCAGTGCTGACGTTTTTATTAAATTCCAGTAGCGTACCATCCCCGCTCCGACTGGACTTGCACATTAAGTTCACAAATTTTTTAATAAACTGCCATCAAGTAATGAAACACAATGGGACTTCACCCCCGAAAGGGGATGACCAGTCTATTCTGGGGGGTTGGACATGCCCTTGCAATTTTCTCCCCGTCTCTGTCTGATGGAAATTACTTGTTTGGCTTTGTTGTGGCCAGCAGGGGGGCGGATGGCTGTTTGATGTATTAATTCGGAGGGGTTGGTATAAATTTCAAGTTGCTGCAAATAATTGTGACGTGAGCAAACTCCGAAAGGCACTTGGCAGACAGATGACGCCGGAGTGCGAAATGCCACTTCAATTGTCAGGAGTCGGTGTCGGTGTTGAAGTTGGAGTCGGAGTCGGAGTCGAATCGTCTACAAATGTTGTTCACCTTTTTACACGTAGAGAGCATCAGCGTCAACAACTTTTTAACAAAGGCGACGAGTTCCGAAGAAGCTGCCGGAACGGGGGATAGGATATTATAGGAGGGGCCTTTGGGTTCATAGGACGACTGGTATCTGCAGCCAGACAATGGCTGAGCTGACTTATTCATGCTGCAAAGTTCCGCGCAGAGACATAGACGGCAAGGACTTCCGCAGAAATCATCCTGACACAACGCTGTTTGACATTTCGGCCTGAATTATTTATTCGTTGCACTTTCCACATTTTCCCTGGCTGCCCCCTATTTTTTTTGGACTCTCAACTTTTTGTATGCACAGAAAATAAAATTTAAATTAATGTATATATTGTCAGTTTTTTTTAAGAAAAAATAAATACTTGGGAATAATTTTTAAATATAATTTGTGTAGTTTTTGAACGCCAACAAAATATAAATCCATAACATAATGTTTGGTTTTGATACCTGCAATAAGTCTTCCTAATTTTCACATTTCAAAAATAATTAGTTTTAAATTATTTATCTAATCCTACTATTTCCATAGTGTCATAATTTTTTATTTCGGTGTGCTGGCCGCTGCACGGAGAATCGATGTGAAATGTAAACTTTTTCAGTTTAGTTTTTATTACGAATTTGTTGTGCTTTCTCTCCATCCCTATTTATTCTATATTCCTTTTTTTCCCGAGCTGGACTCTTTTATTTAATCAACAACTGACATCGCCACTGGCCGCTCATGTGACAATGGGAGACCAGACCCGTAATCCCCGTTGGCCGGACCGTAAAAGCCCCGTGGCAGCCACATCCATATTATTCCGTGGATTTGTTGCATTTGTGTGCATTTGCCAGACAGTCCAGTCGGAATCAGTGTGCCGCACAGGTTTTGAAACTGATTGGGGAATAGGGAGGCCACAAAGGTGGTAGGTGGTACGAGCTATATGGTACGAGCTCTTTATTTCCCTTGATTTCCTGCTGACAAGCGGAAATCCTTATGGCCAGGCACTTAAGCAAATAGCAAGGGAAAATCTAAAAAAGAAACTTTATACATATTAAAATTGGTTTGCTTGTGTAGATTAGGAAATGCATCAGGCAAATTTTCCCTCGATACGCAAACTGTTTTATTTTTTTGGATACAAGTTCGAAGCCTTATCCATTCCGCAGGAATTAACAAACGTAAAGGTAAAGAATATTCAATCGTTTTTAGTGAAAGAAAAGTACAGTTGTAACCTTCATTCATGTATGTATATTAAATTAATTTGTTGTCCATTTTAATGTTAAGCGAAGCTAACAAAGCTAGGCTTCTCAACTGTATTAAACATTAATACAGAACTAAACTATTCAGGATTAAATGAAATATATTAATTATAATCATACAGCAACGCAATCAATCAAAAGCGGTGGTGATTAGTCCTTTTCTACGCTATTTAATCAATAATTTAATCAAAATCGTACATCATTAAAAAAGCAGCATCGATGACAACTGACATTTAATGAGAGAATAGATGTTAATTAGCTGCGATTGGAGTCATTCGTGTGAATCACATTTATATACATACATATATATATTTCCATGTTTGGCAATCGAATTATGATTGATTCTTAATTAAGCAAATTATTATTTGGTCTAAGCCACACTGTTTTTCCCCGTTTGCGGTGGTGTGGCTTTAATTTGCCATTTCCCGACGGTGTTTGTCTAATTAAACCGCTGCTCTTTGCGGAGTGGGCGGTGCTAATTAATGGATCCGAGGAGTGCGGCAAGTCGGCAAGGATATAGGCATTTTCGCGAGTATTTCGTATTTCGCCTAATCAAACTAATTAGGAAATTGTTTCCATTCGAGCGGGGGTATGCGTATGGGAATGTGCACAAGTATTTGCATGTTTTTAGCATATCAGATGGCGGCATATACAAATTAGAGATGGCACAGCATATCGATGTACTCGATAAATCGATAGGGTTCCGATAAGAGTAAGGATGAGATAAATAAGTAAAAAACATATTATACATATTGATACTAAAATATTTATTTTACTTCGCCGACAGCTATTATTAAGAGAAGTGTACTTAAATACTCTCAATGGTAAAAAATAATGTAAAGATCAATATTTTCGATATATCCTTTGTTACATAATATTGTACTTTAATTTATATCTGCCCCAAAATAAATAGAAACTACCCGCCTTCCATTGTGGGTGTATTGTCTGTGTAAAAATAATTTATGTATGATGTTTGTTTTGCGTATTGTGCGGCCTGAGCTCGATTCCATGCGTTTGTTTGTAATTAGGGATTAAATAAGATTACAACCATCAATATCAATTATTTGAGCTTCCACTTCCCCATTCCTCCGCCGAGCACACACGCATGTATTAGTTGTTCATTAGAATTTACGCACAAGAAGGGAACAGGAGAAAAAAACGCGGAGCGGTGCCCACAACAATGATACCCCGAAACAATACATTAAATAAATTAATGTTGATTTAATGAATGGAATGCATATTCATTAGGCCGTGCCAAAATCGCTTCGGTTTTCCATGTATTTAGTTAATTGCAATCGAACTTAGGCGGCGCTTCGGTGGGCGGAAAATTCGTCGAGAACACTTTTCTTTCGCGTGGAAAGCCGATTCTGCTTGTTTTCACATAAGCTCCGAAATCTGATTATGCTAAAATGTTAAGCGGCTGAATTGGCAGAGCTGGGGGAGCGTAATTCAAGTGAATTTTGTATGTACATTAAAATAACTGAATATGTTTCATTTTCCGGGCATTAATTTCACCTCACTAATCATTTTGAAGTATATTAAATGCAGACTTTAAAGGCTGAAAGTTAATTAGTAAGTCTTCAGTATAAGTCTGATTGCTAATATTTCTTTATAATAAAATGTGAGAGAAGGAGCTTATTTAAAGCGTATTTAATTTCATAAGATGAGGTGGATGGTTAATTTATTAATCTGTATGATTTATTATAATATATATTTTTATATTTCACAGTTTATTTGTGTTTAATTAATTGCAAATATATCAGAACATACAATTAAGCATTAAACCAAATTCCGAAAGCTAGTATTCTTGTATATATTTAATTACGTTTGATATATATTTGAAATAAATGTTTATTTTTAAAAGAATCTGGAGTTATTCATGTTTGCTGCTTGAATTTAATATTAAAATATTAATATTTTAAACAAGACACATGAATAAATAACCCGAATGCACTAAAGGTAGACACACAAAGACGCTCACATAGTTTTAGGAATCTTTAGAGCCCACTACGATTCCCTCTTGGAATCCCATAAATGTTCCTATCCCCGTACTCACATTTCATACCATTTTCTAGGAATGGAAATATTACCTTCTGTGTTTCTTGGCCACCACCATTCATTTTGGCAAGTGCATGGAACAACTTACTCAATTTTCCGAAAGAACTCCCTGCCCCTCACACATCCGGGTGACATTGAAATATTACAATAACACGTATGCAGTGTGTGCGTATCGATTTTTCTGTGCCGCAGGCAGAATGTCTTATTACAAAAAAAAAGCAAGCAAAAAGTCAAATTTTTTCTGTGAATGTTTTTGTCACAAATGACTTTGCCGTTTTAATTGATTGCTGGCAATAAACCGAACAGGCGCCCATTGTGAGAGTGTGTGTGGATGACTCGTTTTCCCCCAGAAGAAGGTTAAATGGAAAGCGTCAACGTCATGCATGGGGACACGCGGAATGTGTGTGTGTGTGTGTGTGTAAGGGGAGAAAATTGGTGGATCGCCCTTTTCCGTTTTTGGGCTTTTGTGGAAAATTCCGCGTTTTATTCTTAGAAATTTCTACGCGACAATTTCAACTTTTATTTGCACAACATGCAGGGGGTGGCACACTCGCACCCTCCATAAAATTCTCAATTACATTTATGATTTCTTGCGCAGCTTTTCCATTTCCCCGCCAAGATTTTCATATCCTTCACATTTCGACTTATGGGGTATGCTGGTTTTTAAAATGGTGGAAGCTATCTTATTTCTTGCTTTGACTTTTTTAAAATAAATACAATTTGTTAATTCTTTTCTAATATAAATTAACTGAAACAATTTCAAAAGACGTTCTTGAGAGTTACTATCCTTTTTGTTTACTATTTGCATGCCACAAATTATGCTATGCATTTTCCTGAATTGAGATTCGGGTACTCTATGGTCTGTACCTTTTCCTATACTTCCTACAATTGTACGATACATACATGATACTGTTTGCCTTCCGTTTCGTATTCGCATTCGAATTGTTTTGCTTTGTTTTTGGTTTTTATTTTTATGCCGCTTTTATTGCATTATTTTCAGCGGGGGCCGCCATCGTTCCATGCATGTGTTTATTCTGGAGCGGAATGTGCTAGAGAAAATGGAAATGGAGCCATTTTTCCGTTCGGCTCGGAACGTGACCGAAACGCAATTTGCCGAGCTTAGTTTAATTTGCTCGTATTAAGCCCGGCCAAATGGCCTGCAATAAAGAATTGCTCCCCCCTATGCCATCTCTCGTCCTTGGCTGGAAGTTTTCAATAATACGCATACGACCCGTTGTCGTCCGTCTGTTTGATTTTTAACGCCGGCCATCTATTGACATGGACATGTTCGGAAATTTGTTCCTCCGTCCGAGACTCGGGTCTCCGGGTGCCCCTCTTAATCCCTTTAATGGACTATTAAGCGCTTTTACGGCCACAAGAGGTCCTGTACCATCGTCTCATCCTGTCCTGGCTCTCTAGGCCTGCTTTATGGTCCTGCTCGAGTTTACGATAATCTCATCATTTGATGTTGCAGCACGTTCGTCAATGCCCATTTTATGCTCTACAATATTTGCATTGTACACTAGGAGAATAAGTACTATACTTTAAATTTCAATCGAAATGATATTTCATGTTTTTATTACCAAGTCAAGGAACAAGACTTAATTCATCGGAGAATTGTGTCCTATTAACAAAGCAACTATGCATAATAGCAAGGTCTAGAAACAAGTTAATCCTTGTTACTTAATTTATGATAATTTTTTTCCCCAGTGCACGGTAGTGTGTCCTAGCATAGAAGATGTAAATTTGAGGGTTCGACTTGACCCCCTCAACAGTTTTCATTCTGTCCCTGGCATTGCTAGAACTTGTCAGCAGCGGTGTGTAATAAATTGATTGTGCCAGCAGGAGGCTATGGAAACCCGGGGCAGGGCTCGTTTTCTTTTTGAAATTGATACCCCTAATGGTAGACCGGGTTCTGGGCTCTGTGTGGTGTGTGTGTGTGTGTGCTCCCGCCTTGATTGACATGTGAATAGGAAAAGACGCAGCCACTTTCAGTTAGCCGCCCAATTAAGAGCGCTTTCTGCCTTTTGTGATGGCAAACAAAGCCGGACACAAAGGCCTTGGCCAAGCCCCGGATACGGGCCAGTGGACATCGGATGCGGATGCGGATGCGGACAGGGGATATGGCGAACGTCGACTTGGTGGCGTGGCGTGTCAGTCACGCAGTTTTTTAGACGGTCCCCGTCCCGCAAACATGGTCGATGTCTGGGTGTAAAAGCCAGAGCCAAATCCGGAGACACAGTCTCGTCTCCGAGGCGGGCATTGTGGCAATGGGGGCGTGGCATTTTGTGACTTTGTTGCGTGATTACCTTAATTGATGGCCATTTCCGTCGTACAAATGAAGCCACTCAATTAACACCTTTCACAAGAATAAAAGCCGCACGTCAACTGCCACGAAACTCTTGCCCGGCATTCACTCTTTATTTATTCAGTCGCATTTATTTAAATTAAACACTCTTGCCAAGCAGACTATGAAAAAATAATGATATACGAGATCCTCTACTAAATACTCAAATTAAATACGTTTCAATCACACAACGTTGATATAATCCAAATTGAATTCAGAATTTGTTCTATATATTACAGAAATAAACGCTATATTTGAATAACATTATATATTTTAAGTTCTGAATTGATAATAGTTTGTTAAACTAATAGTTTAAGATATCTTCACTTATACAATTATGTGAATAAGTCAAATATTTACAGTATCATTTTAATGGCGAATATTTTCTTAATTTTATTGTCTTTTCTGCTATGAAAAATAGAAATGAAATTTCTTTTGCAGCTTCACTTTTCGCAATTAAAAGAAAATTCGTAAAGTTTTCCCTCCCCCGCTGGCAGAGACAGGCAAAAAGAATTTCAAATTACATGTGTAATTATTTTGGCCACTAGCGACGTGCCTGTCAAAAATGGTTCGTGGCGCATATTATAATGCCATTTGCAATTCTCTTTCATTTTCGCTTCTAATTTAACGAAATTAGCAAATAAAAAAGTTTTTCCGCAAAATTACACAAATGTAATTCAAATGCCGCGAGACTGCTGCCCCATTGCCACCCAGAAGGACCAGAGGACCATTCATCCCCCGCTCAAATGGCGCAAGTCAAAATGGCAAAGGCGCCCAAAAGGACTCCCCCAGAAACGAGTCCTGGCGAGAAAGTGGGCCATAATGGCGTGGCGAGAGGGGTCAGCTTCGCGGGACTGGGGGTCCAGGTCAGCGCTCATTTTCGGCAAAACTTTAGGAAATTGTATGATAATTTAAATATACAAACAAATTGTGTGGCGCTTTCAATAAAACTTTTACCATTTCTTGGGCTCTGCGCTCTCCTCATTTATATTTCGACCCGGCCATCTGAGTTATTAGCGCATTAAGTGCGAAATTGTGTGCTCGCCGCGGTGACAGTCATAGACTGAAATTGCTTTCTCTCACCACACAGCAAATAAAAACAAGGTTATTCCACTTGTTTGTATTTATGAAATAAATTTGTTATGTTTGTTACGTTTATGTTAAATTATTAACTTCTAAATAAGTATCCACATACTCATATAACATTTTTTTTTTAATTATAAAGCTCTGTTAATGTAATGGCACGAAGAACCATATTTCTTGGCATTCTCAAAACACTTTGTTGACACTTTGTTGTATGTACGAAATGAAAATATAGAGTTTTGAATATGTTTCCTAAATGAAACACATATCTTTTACAATAAATAATTAGATAAATAAATCTGAAATAAATGAAGATATTTAAAATAGAAAACCTAAATTTAAAATGAAAGTGCAGTAGAGCTTCATTCATAGCCGCCTATTTTATTTAATTACTTTTTAAAACATATGGGTATTTATTATTATTTATACTTAGCTTAGAATGTGTTTTAAAATTAAAAACTGTTTGCTGTGCAAGGCTAGGAGGCTGGATGCTTCCTAGCCCCGGGCAATCCGGCGGCTACGCTCTCGTTCAAGCGGCTGTCACGGGGCGGCCTTGATTGATGGAACTGACAATTGCGGCGGCATCGGCATCCGTGCAACAATAAGTCGGCTGACACTCGCACGCCCGCACCTCCGCCGCGGTGGCGATGCTCCGTGGCCATGTCAATGCCTCAATCTAGATGTTCGCTGCAATTTTCGAGGCCTGTCAACTTCAAAAACAGAAATGCCACATTTGCATGACAGCTCAATTCGTGAAATATTCACCCAGCCCACTCGCAGTCAGGCCCTCGAAAGTGGGATATGTGTCCATTTGGGGATGTGAGTTAGCCCGACAAAAAAATACTGAGCGCTTAATCTGCAACTGTACGGATGTTAGGGTATGATAGCTATATTAGGGTATCTTTTTATAGGAAGCTAAGGTTATAAATATATCGAACTTTCTTTAAACAAATAAAAAGGAGATATATTTTTAATAAATACATTTCAGGAAGTACCTTTGGAGAATAATTACTTTATATTAGTTTAAAAAATATGTGTAATTTTACTAGACAAAAAAGTGGAAAATATATGCAATATCAATAATATCTTATATAAATGCTTAAAACGTGCTGTGAATTTCATTACTTTGAAACGTAATTCAATACGCAACGTATTCCATTTCCAAACGAAATAAAATCGTTGCATTGATTTATTTAGCTGTCTGCAGGTGAGTTGTTTCAAACCAAAAAATAATAAAGTCGGTCTTTCACCCGTCGACTGGCCGAAAGCGTGTCCAAAAGCGTGCCCGAGTGTGTGGTCGTTTGTAATAAATATTTGACGCACCGACTTTTTATGGCCTTAACGGGAATGAAAACAACGTCAAGCCGCACTTAAAATGGCAAATGGAAATTCTCACCAGGGGCAACCACAATTAATACACCGTAGAGCTCCCGACCAGCTTCGAAATCGGCAAGAGTCCATCTGTCCGGTACAGAGTGGCCATGGCAGTGCGGTTCCTGCGTCATCATCTCAGGACTGAGGCACTGCAATTCCAGCCGGCCAATGCAATCAAAAGCGATTCGCATCCGCAATATCAGCGATGACCTCAAAATCAACATGGCAGCAGGCAGCCGGCAGCCGAGTCCGCCGCCGCCCCGGCCAACCAATTTATTTGTTGACCCGTGGGCAATGCAGTCAATTTTTCCGACTGCCAGACATCAGGCAACGGACTACGGACTATGGACTCCGGCTCTGCCAACTACGGCCCTTTTGCCGGGCGAGGAAATAATAGGGAGAGTCAGAGCCGGAGCCAGAGCCGGAGCCGGGACCGGAGTCCCAATCCGTCCTGCTCGCTTGTTTGTCCGCCGTGCTGGATATAAACCTTTGAGTCGCAATTTTTACGTTCGACTGCGGAAGACCACAAAATAATGACAGGAAATTATCTCGCAGCAGACGGGTTGGCCGGCATCCAAAACAATTTCACTCTGCTGTGATTCCGATCCGGCTGCCCCGACCCTGTGACATCTGCTGTAGGCCGTGGATATTGCAGCTGCAGTTCAACTAATTCCGGGCTTATCGGGGGCCAATAAGGGTCGGCAACATTCCGTAATTGAAAAATGAAACACAAAACCCATGCCCGACGGGGCGGCAAAGTTCGGCCAACAAGTTCTTACACCTGTGAAGTGAGAGGCCCAAGGAAATCGCCAAAGTTTTATAATATTGTTAACATGAAAAAAAAAAAAACGAAACAAAATAAATAAGCTAGGGGCGGAGAGTGGAAAAGTTTTGCTTTGTTTCTGCCTTTCTGGTATCGTGTTATAAGGTTTCCGCCTGTTATTTCTGATATTTATTTTTTTCATTATTGGGCAATTTGCAGAAGTGGGTTTAAGTTTTTGACAAAGCCTAGTTGACATCAAAGGGAAAACTTTACCATTTTGCACAAAGTATAAATGAAATATATTTAAAGAGAAGCAAGGAAAAAATGTATAGAAAATTGCGATTTATTCAATCTTTAGAACTTGACTTCTTAGCGCACTGAAAATATAAAATACTTTGTTAGCAACTCCAAAAACTATATACTTTCCGGGCACAATTGCTTTGATCCCTGAGGCTTCTTTGGTTGATGCGAAAATGTATCTAACTAATTGCAGTGATTCCGAGTCAAGTTTTACAATAAATGGATACGGAGAGCCTTAAGTGCATTTACCACATCAAAGTGAGTCATTAACCAAAACGTTGGCAAATAGATTGATTCGGGCCGTCTCAGAGAGTAATGGACATTTGGCTGGGCGAGTGTGTTTGTTCAATAAATTGAACACTTGGCAACTCCATTCGTATAAACATACGTATGTAGTAATTTCTAAATCCAGAATAAACACCCGGATATGGGATGGGCGATGGGACGATTGAGTGGAGAAATCAAATGTGCAGCTGCTAATATGAAATGTACACAAACGGAAGAGTTAATCCTTATCGACAATTTGACATCAGCAGTTTTGCTCTTGCTTTCGAATAACGAATAACGGAAACCATTAAGTTGTCACATGCAGTGCCATAAAAAAATAAATACGTATACGCTGGGATGGCTGGCTGGCTGGTTGGGATTCGGAATGGGAATGGGATTCGGATCGGGAACGATGCCTGATGCCACTGCATTGGGGCAAAAGCAAGCCACAAGTGGTCATTCAGACAAATGGCCAAATGGCGGTGCTCATGAATAATTCAGATTTTAAATTGCATTTATGCAAATGCGGATGCTCGCAGATTTTCGCCACTGGCTGTCGCGCTAGTTCCCGGGAAAATGGGGAAAAGCGCCCCGGCCTGGCCCCGGCTCGGTTCAGAGTTTGGCCCCCAATGCATTTGCAACTTAATGCGCCGAAAGCTGCGAGTTTTTCGCTAATGCACAATTTGTATGCGTCAACACTTTCGTCAGCCCATGGCTGAACTTCTTTCTTTTTTTTTTTCTTTCTGTCCCCCCAAACGGGCTTCATTTTTATCAACGCAAATATCAAGGACCTATTGATAAGGCCACAATGCCCCCACCTCAGTTTCGGATGGCATTCCCGGCTGAAAGCTAAGCCGAATGGAGGCCAAGTGATTCAGTGACCTGCAAGACATAAAATCCCCTGTCCCCATCCTGCTCCTGGGCCACCTGTTCCGGGGCCAACTCTTTGGCAATTTGTGTGCATCGCCGACTGCAGATGTTTTTCCTCTCCTCGGTTCGAGGTCTCGCTCCAGAAACTTGCAGATTTATTGCCCAGAAACTTTTATTGCCTGCAAGAATATGTACGGGCCGAGATAAAGATGCAATCTGGAACTTGTTTGGCGAGTGAAACACTTTGCCATCTGCCATCGGAAAGTGTGTGGGGTAATTGAAGTCACTCACTCGGGGAGGTGGCACTTTTCCAGGTCGCATTTGTCCATTCCACCAGTGTGCGTTCCCATTTTCAGTAAAATTTACTAGTCACTACAGTCCATGATTTATTCCAGGAATTGTCTATGGAATTGTTAATTAAAAAGAGAACCTTTGATAATTAAAAGTAGTAAGTATCATTTTAAAGAAGGTATGTCCTAGTTAATTAGTTTCCGATGCGACAAAATATATCTATGCTTTCTGATCTCAGATTGATTTGATTTTCTGGATGCTCTTGGGATAAATTCAAGCCACAAGTGCCAGATGAATCACAGGGAAGTACACCTCCGTGAAAAGCAACAATACAAATAAATAGAATAAAATATTAAAGAAAGGATTTACATTTCGGTTGAATGTCAGTTTACCTTTAGCCCGATCTGGGATGCTAACCGTTCGGGACACTCTAATGGGACCTCTTCAGGCAAAATCAATCTAATGGAAATAATAGACCCTTCGACGGCGACAACAGTGGCCCAACTAAATGATGCTAATCGGATTTGAAAATGAGAAGCAGAGGGTATCGCTTTCCCCTCGAACGAGTGCGAAGAAAAGGCGAAGCGGGCTAAGATTGGATTCTTGGCCAGGCCAACTGTCCGGACAACTTGAAAACACACAACCGAAGGGTCGAGCTGAGTCGTAGTGATGCCAAGAAAATAGTTAACAACAAAATAAGTAAATCGCTGGGGAAGGTCACTATTTAAATATAATACTTCGGCCAAACAGTTCACTCATATATTTCATATGTTAATAGTTTATAAGTTATTATCTACTTATTATTAATGATTTATAAGAAGTTTTTTGACTAATAATATATCTAAGCAATCAAATTTAAAAAGAAAAAACTAAAGTAATATTCATATTAATATATGTTAACTATACCTATTGTCAATCAATGATATAAAAAGGAATGTTCTTTATTTCAATACATAAATAAAATAAATATAATAAATAATATATAATACATAAAACATTAAGTAATATATATTTTATTAACCAATTTCCTCCTGTAATGGTAAAAATGAGTTAAAATATTTCTTAAACATCTTAAATGATGAAACACCCCGGAAGAATGACAGATCTGTCCATAAAATATCCAAATGGCCAGCACTGAGCCCCCGGCCTGGATAAACAAGCAACAACCGCATTGAAATGGACAGCTATCCGGAGCCATCCGAGGATGTTGTGTTGCGGCTCGTCACCGAAGGGGAATAAATTCAATGCGATGCGCCCCGATTCGATATTCATTTATGCGCCTCGAAGATAAGCACTAAATAAATAAGTCCCCCTGCTGTCAGTGGGGTCGGAGAGAGGGTAAGAAAATGTAAATAAATGACTGCAAAAATATGGCAAAAATCGAAGTCAAGCGCCGTTGGGCGATTCATATGGAAATTAAATGGCAGTCCCTTCGCCGATCCCTGTAAATTGTTCACGGCCTGCCTTAAATTACAACTGTCAATCGAGTCGGGAAAGGATAACATGACCGGGCGGATCTGGGGATCTGGATTCGTTCTCTTTCTCTCTGTGTCCGTGTTTACGCACATATGGTGGCCGAAATCAAAACATCATGAAATTGTTTTTCCAACATCATTTTAGTTTTGGGGGTAGAAATTTCCATTTTTGCCGTCTCTCCATATTTCCTGTGCGTTTACGAAGAGGATATGAACAACATCCGGCGAATTCGGGCCATAATTTCTAACAACATTTTACTACTCATTGCATTTGACCAAACAGGGGAACCCAGCCAGAAATTCCCCCTTTTCCCCAACCAACCGATTTAGTTATTACAAACTGATATCTTGTGCGGCCCCTAACCAAAGTGACCGCAGGCGAATGGAACACGGCCAGGATGTGGGTGTGGATATGGATGTGAATGTGGATGCGGAGATGCGGGCTCCTGCGACGGGAGGCGCTGCTAAAAATTGTTCAAAATTTGCATTTTATATTAACGGAAACAGTTGTTGCCTTTGAGCACACACATGTTCCCTGCCCCGAAAACACAGCCAACCGAAAAACCCCAAAGAACCCCGCCTGGAAAATCCCACAACCAAGTGCTCTTGTCCGGCCTGTTACACAATTCTAAAGCAAATTTGACGCGTTTATGCATGTAAATTAAACAAATTTGATTTTAAATATCTTCTGGCACAGGCATGCCCAGAAAGCAAACGGATATGGCCAGAGACTTGGACTCTCCGACTCCTGCTCCGACTCGGACCCGGGGACCAGCATCATAAATAAAATACGTCCAACAAATTATGCCTGACCGGGACAGGCTGGAAATCCCAAGGAGAGACGGATTCAGGAGGAGCTCTAGTCACCGTATTTTATGCGGTTGCTGAACTTCGGGTCCATTAATGTTAAGCATATTGAAATGCAAAAGCCTCAAGAGAGCAAACCACTTGTTACGCTCCATTGGATGCGTCTAATCCGGACATCGAGTCATTGTGTCCGGGGAATTAAGGAGCGGCAGCCTGGCCCTGATGGCAAAAATACATATTGTACAAGATTTCTCTATCGATTTCTTTCAGGCAGCCATTGGCTTAATTGATAAAGACAGTTTTTATTGCATTTAATATTTGTTTAATATATTGCGGCAGGTAATTGCAGCGAAAATGAAAGAATATATTACTTAAATCCAGCACTTACTTTGATGGGCGTGTATAAATATAAATATTCTGTCATTTCAACTGTCTGCCATCTTTCCTTATGAAATTTTCATACTTGTTGTTTTCAGATAAAATGAAATCGATATTTTACACATCAATGGCTTAACGATTAATATTTACATTAATATCAACCGGAATTATAATATGATATTGAATAAAAAGGAAAGAAATATAAACATGTTAATGAAACAACATGTTGCCTCAGAAAAGGTGGTGAAATTTATTTATTTTATTATTAATAACATTAATGAAAACCAGCTCTACTCTTTGAAATTTAGAATTAAACTTTAAACTACTTAAATATTGTTCTTAACTCATTTCTGCTCACAAGCTCATAGCTGCCTGCCTCAATTGATACCTATTTTAGGAATTAAAAAACTAATAAGCTGTTAAACAATCTTTCAATTTAAAGTCGTTATTTTTGCATTTGCCGCCCAAAAACTTTAGTAGTTCCGCCGTCCAAAAGTGAAACAAAGGCAGCTGACGAAAAGTTTGCACGTGTTGGAGCATCGAGTCAAGGGATTATGGGCTAAATGTCGCAGCAGCATTCGCATCATTGGGATCAGCAACCCGGACCACATCGAACCGTACTCCATCGATAGTAAGGGGTTGGAAAGTGGGCGGGGCTGGGAAAATTCCGGCCAAAATGCCCGGCAAAATCAAAGGAACATTTCAGCAGCAAAGTCCGAGAACAGCGTTGGCCGGCACTTAAAAATCCATTAATGGCATTAAGTGGACATTGTGCGAGTTTTAAGCACATTTGCTCCACATTGTTTGCGAATGGAACGAAGGACTTATTGGTAACTTTGCCACTTTAAATTTTAGACCGAGGAGACACTTAACCCAGTAAGCCGGAAATGTATTGAGTTAGGAAAGATCTACCTGAGGTATTCTTAATGGAAATGAAGCTTACCTAAGCCTACCTAAGCAAATAATCGTTAAAATCATTATATTCATCATAGTTAAAACCATACAAAGATTCCTTTCACTGGTAAAATCATTTAAATACTTAATTTTATGATAGAATATCTTTGGTCAGCGATTTCAGCATTTAAGAGTCAAGGCAAACATAATTTTGACGGGCTGCTCACGTTGTGGCGGAGATTTGCATGACAGGCAACACCAAAATCTGACAATAGCAGCGAAATTTCAATGGCTGGAAAAGACTGTCCCCAGTTGGATCGCTGCTGTTGTTATTGGATTGGGTCTGGCTGTTCGATTTTGCGCCGTTGGCTTTAAATTCACGGGCTTTGGGCGGGAAATAAAACGCACGAATGCGCTCCGCCAACGCAGCCGACGAGCCGCGCTGTGCCGCATCGCGCAAAACAAAAATGACAATGGCAGGCTACAAATTTTTGCAATTCCCAACAGCACTTCAACTTCCGGCTGCCATTTTTTTCCGGCCACGCCCATCCTCGCCCGCCCACAAGTTGACAAAAGGTTTGCAGCAGCCCCATTGAAAATGTGACTCCATTTGAGATTTGGCTGACGAGAACAACAAATGCAGTGCATTGCTGTTTCGAAATGATGAACTTTTTGATATCCTAATCGCCTTAGTTGTTTCTCTCTTTGAATTTGTGTTTTTCACAAATAGAAATAATATTTTAAGGCTTACACTGCAATAAATTATTACATAGTTAGCTTAAACGCAAACAAGTCTACATTTTAAAAGCAGTTTCACGTATTATTATCTATTTAAGCATTGCCTTTAATTCTAGGTATATCTCAACTTTAAATACATTTTAACTTTACCTTTAATTGGGTCCGAAAATATTTAATTTATTCTTAAAATGTTGTTATAGAATTTATTGCTATATTTACTAAATTTATATTCAAAAAGCAACCTTTTGTTACCTCTGCAATATCCAGACACCTCTCAAAGCGCTGCACGAGAAAAAAAAAACATTGAAATTTATTTTATGTTTGCAACATTTTAGATCCGGTGGAGTAATGGTCGCTGCACTTTTAAAGCGCCCGAAAACTGTTAGATACCTCCGGCACCGGCATCCGCATCCGCATCTGCACCAGCATCCGCATCCGTATCTTCATGTAGTGCCGCAATCAACTTGCAATCGAATGCAATCTGATGTGCTGATGTGTGGAGTGCAGTGGGTGGAGTGCGACTTCGACTGCGATGGCATTGAGTGACTTGTTCGCTCCAAGCTCCCCCACTCTGGACCCTTTGAATGACATCCGCATTGCATTTGCATTTCGCAGAGCTCTCAATCAAATGTCTGGAACAAAGTGCTGTGCTGTTGGGAAAAGTTGTTCAGCTCTCCCAAGTACCAGACGGCGTTCTGGGATCTGAAAGCTGGGAACTAGGACTCTACTTGGACGGCCAGCCAACACACTCCTCACGTACGAAGCCGTCCAGAAGAGCCATCGATGGAGTAAATTGGGGCAAGGGAATTAAACCTTGGCCATCAATCAAATCTCGATAAGGAGCAAATTCAATTTTGACAAATCACAAATAGGCTTTTGTAAACTGAAATTAATGGCAATGGCTGGCAACGTAATTAAACACACAGTTGCATTTGTGCAGGACAATGGGCACTTCTGTTTAAACAAGGCTAGGACTTAATTACGTTGAGATGTCATTTGCTTAGGGCCGTCTTAATATGGTTCAAAGAGAGAGCACGTTTAAGATGGTCGCAATGCAACCAAAAAGGTTGGTTTAAGGAGAAAAGAATTTATTGTCATAAGGCAATAATATTTATAAATTTTCTGAAAATATTTCGTTGGTCTTTGTTCGTCTTTTTAAATATTTAAAATAAATGTTAGTTAAGGGAAGTAATGATTTTGTTAATAGTTAAATGAAAAGAGTTTTGCAGCTAAAAACTAGAATGTTTTGCAACTTCGTAAACACAGTTATTGAATTTAAATGTATTTTAAGCCAAGCTCCCTTACTTTTGCTCATAAAAACCCTTATAACTCTATTTATTACAAAGAAACCCGTTTCAATCGAATTGGTTATTTGTGCTCTCATGCTGGTGAGCAATTTTGTGGATGTGTCCAAAAACAAATAAATATTACATTACGGCAAGTGAAGGCATTGCGGCTTAATGTTAGCGTACGTGGCCATAAAAATATTTGTAGAGCTGTAAATGCAAGTGCAATATTTGCATGCTGCGTAAATATTTACAAAAATGTTCTTTTGATTTATTTGAGTGGAACTAATTGTGGGCGTTGAACTGCAAAAAAACCGAAATAAATCATAAATTTGCCAGAGAGACCGATAAAGATTTGCGATAAAAAACAGTCGAGGGATATACATTGTGTTTACATTTGCATTGTCATTCTGAACTTTAGCTTTTTGCATCAGACGATGAGTGGAAATTATTTAATTAAACAATCATCAGATACAATTGAAACAGACAATACGACCACCTCCCAGTGACTGACGGACTGACTGACCAAAGAGAGCCTTCGTGTCTATGAAAAATTAATTTGCTGTATTTATTCGCCCGGCGAAACAAAGGGAAGAGACATTTGCGTGTCTGGGGCCAATTTGTTGTCCGCAAAACAAAGAAAGTGGCAGAAATTTAACACTTACCAAAGTCACATGAAACTTGTGCAGAGTTTCTTTTTTTTTTTTTTGGGGAAATGGCTTGGAGCCACAGGGTCGAATATCATTGGGAAAAATTAGGAAAAATTACAGTTCCCTCGGAGCATCCCAAAACCTAATTAACACATGCTATCTCGCACCTCCCACAAATCCCCGCTCCAAGCGAACAGAGGAAAATTGCAATTTAAAAAATAATTATGGAAATGTCTGGTGCTGGCAGGCAGCTTCAGAAGGCGCTAAATGTTAATGAACATTATAAAAACAATTGCGAGTAATTATAATTTGAATGATAATAGCGAAACTTCTTAATCCCCGCCACGGTAATTTTTATCACTCCCCCGCCCCGTGCCATTTCCCTACTTCCATTCTCAAAAGCGACGGAGACAAAAGCGAAAAACGTGAAAAATGCATATTAAAGGATGCCGAAAGGAAAACACGCTGCCAGGAGACAAACGAAACGTGGGGCTCCCTCATAGTAATTATAATTCCGAAGCGAAATGAAACCTCAACAAAAGTCGGCGGAAAGCTGATCTTAACTAAAGGGGAAAAGCGGAAAAATTCCGCAAAAATATCAAGCCAATGAAAATAAAAAGCACAGGAAGGTTCTTCCTTGCATTCAGCTTATGAACAAAGGAGTTGGAGATAAATTTCTACAGAAAAACAAAAAATTGGAAAGAGATAAGGATAGGAATAATTAAAAACTAATTTAAAATCACATATTTTCCATTACTAGGAAATATTCCATGCAAAGATATTTAAGCAAAACCATGCGGAACATTTCTTTTAAGTGTTTGCAACATCGCAATAGGGGTTACAATATCTTTAAGATATAATTTCATCCTTTTTCCCTCCCTAGGGATACGCTTGAAACTGTCTAGGCATCAGATGAAAATTAATTCTAATTTGCAGCGCCACCCAGAAATGACCGCACACCCACAGCCGGACGTGGAGCTCATCAGGAATCCTTCGGCGCCAGAGACGCCGCTGCCCACTTGGCAGCTAATTATTCAGATGAAATAACTCCGGCGATGGGTAGAAAAAATCGAGGCCAGCGAAAAATCAAACAACGAAATTGCCACTTGCAATTTCTCGTCACGTTCGAAACTTAATTAGTACATCAGACCATCAACGCCGCCGAGATGCGGCTGCGAGAGTTGGCGAAAAGCTAAGAGCATCGTCCTGCGGAGGCTGAGGCTGTCATAAGGACGTCATGTTTCTTAATTAGTTCTTTGTTATCATAACTTTGGCGAAACGTTGGACTTCCAGACGGACGCTTCATTAGCACCGCCATTGAAGGGCATCAGAAAACTTAGATTGTCCCAGAATTTAGTATATCAAAAATACCATAAACATCTCCATAAAATTAAGAATAATAATGTATTAAATGCAAGCATAATGATTTAAATATTCTTTTAAGAAATTAGAATACGTTTATAGTCAAACAAATGTATTGCAGTAGGAAGGCAAATCTTTTTGAATTATATAATACCTATATCTTTCTTGACACTCTCGGAAAACCAACATTTCTTGTATGAACTTCATGAATTTTTGTTTAAACTTAAAACCCACAATTTAGCTTTAGGAACAGACATTAGGCAGAACTAGTATATCAGAAATCTAGAAGATTTATAAGTTTCTCCGAGTCTTAATATCTAAAGACCATTTATTCCGAGTGTATTATCCTTCCGCCTGCATAAACGATGATTTCCCAACCACGCCGTTCACCTTGAGCCCGCCCCCAACTTGGATCAGTTACGATGCGGATTGTCAGCATTGCCAGGGGTGGAGCGCGGGCAGGAAGGATGCGAAGGAGATGGAGGAGGAGTTGGCCAGGAGAAAATACCGACCTCGGGGCACACCGCTCCATCGCTCCGCTGTGCACATATTCCGTAGCTTGGCATGCCGCACACGTAGAAGATTTCCGCACGAATTCGCAAAGCAACTCTTGATCCCTTTGACTCAGCCGGCGACATGTTTTCTTTGCCATTCTCTTTGATGTTTACAAATTACACCGAAAGTTGGCAAACAAATTTTCTTATTCACTTTTTCCCGAGTGCACACAATGAAATGGGCAGCCAAAACCAGAGCCGCGCCGACCCCGAAAGTAAACTAAACCAACGGATTGGCCCTGGGATTCGGAGCTTGTTGGATTGTTGGATTGCCGCCGGATTCTCGATGCTCTGGTCGTGGGCTTGGGCCTGGGCTTGGGGTAAAACGATGAGAAATGCCTGTGAATGTGCCAAGTGAAATTGCGACCAAGAGACAAAATTGTGTAAATATATTTACAATGCATTCTTGAGCGCTGGCCAAATACGAAAACTTCGGAATCGATTTGGCAATTGGATTTCCCTCAGATTATAGACGAAGGAGGTCTCTCATCATCCAGCAGGCACTTCAGCACTTCAGTCTCACCAAAAAAGGGTCCTTTGACGAGCAGAGCCCGAAACTAAAACAAAAACTTTTTAAATTCCTCCAATTATATTTTTACGCTATGGAAACTCTGATGCCGAGCTCTTCGACTTCGTATGCTGATCTGCATCTGCCCAAAGTCGGCACACAAACACTACTCGCAAAACTTTCAGTGCAAATGGGAGTGTGTGTGTGTGAGGGACTCCATTTGTGAAAACAACAACAATAAAAACATCTTGAGGTCTAAGGATGAGCAAACTTTTTTGTTCACTCATTCATAAGTTTTTAATTAAATTGCCGTCACATTTTACTTATTTTCCCCCCATTTTTTTTTTTGTTTGGCACAGAGAGAGATCCTGGCTTTTAATGAAGCCGACGTTGATGCTTGATATGGTGTGCGAAAGGACTGCTGAAGAAATTTAATATTAATTCCTGTCGAGGATATTTCATTAGGGAAAATCTAGACAAAAGTGTGAAAGGGGATATATCTACCTTGAAGTCATAATGTGTTGTGTGAGATGAAACTGAAGTTATGAATTTCAAAGGTAAGGTGAAGCCTCTTTTTTATTTTATTGAAAGTCACAGTGGATTTGAGCATTAAGTGCTCTATCTAAATTATTTATTTTATGTCAAATATTCTCATCAAAAGTTAAGTGCAGAATTGATAAGTTATGAATACTGTTTTATATTATTTTATTTCCGCATTAATTACCTGACTTTAGTTAAATAAATGTTAAGAACTTTAATCACATTTGAATATTTGTAGATTTTCTACCCCTTTCTTACATATTTCTTTTTCTCCTTTTTATTTCGTGTACATTTCCGGGATTACCCGTGAAAAACTAGCTCGGAAAAGCCCCTCCAGCGTCGACCCTCTGAATCTGGGTCCCGATCTTAATTGTTTGTTGTTTTCGCTGCTGTCGCGGGGCTTCTCCAGGGGACTTAATGTTTTTTGATAAGCGCTTCGTTTTGTTCAATTGAATGGAATTTTTTTCGGGCCATCGGCGACGGGCAGACGAAGGGTAAATAATTGCACGCGATGTTTACACGAAAGGTGAAACAAATTTCTGCGAAAGGGCCGCCGCTGCAAGGACAAGGGCAGGTCAGGGCATGGCGGGCAATTAAAACAAGGGCAATTTAGCAATGAACATAAACGTAAATGTTTTTGGCACCCGCTCGTGAATGAGGCGTTAATAGTATATACACAGCTGTTAGTATAACGCCCATAGACCGCTCATAAAGTAAATGTCTTAGATTATGGCCGAACTGCTGTTGAAACGTCAAGTGAGCAGGCATCAATAAATGCACGGCAGCAAAATGTTTATAAAGAAATTTTGATATATAAAATAAAAGATTTTAATATGTTTTATTTCTTATTTATATTTTATTCTCTAATACAAATTATTACACTTTCGAAACCGCCATCTTAACAACAAACTATTTTTTTCAAGTGCCCAAAAATCATGTAATTGAACTGCCACACTTTTCCAGCTGCGCAAAACGCAGCAGCTGACAGACAGGCTTCGGAAAATGCAAGGGAAATGCGGTAAGGCTGTTGCCCATCAAGTGCATATATACACCAACTGAATCCAATCCGTTTTGCTGGCGGCTCAATCGTCAGTGCCATCAATCACTTGATTGACAGCTGGGCTTAGCTAGCTGAGAGCTTTTCTTTCCCCTAGCTTGCCGGGTGGTAATCGAGGCAGAGTTAACCAGAGCAGAGACGAAAGAAGGCCAGATAGAAATTAGCAACATAACCGGATTTCGAATTTTCCAAATGCAAAGTATTTTGAAATTCCAGCTGAAATGCTGAGATGCTGAGCCCTCTCGTCCTGATCCTGATCCCGATTCAGAGTACGAAAGCCCTAGTGCCTACCGGCCACTGGCTACTTCCGTGGCCAGGACAATGGCCGGCAGTTGGACAAAAGCGAAAAGCCAAAAGAAAAGGCAGCCAACAAAGGCGGTGGGAGAAAGAGAGACGGTCAGGAGGAGGAGGAGAATAAGGCACACAGCCAGGGAAACATGGCAAAAACCGTATGGCCAAAATGGATAAGCTTACAATGCCAGTACCAGCACCAGACCCAGACCCAGTCCCATTCCAAAGAAAATGGCATTTTCGCAACCGTACTCCCCCCCAGCAATCCACATCCTTCCTGGCTTTCGCTTTTGTGAACCAAAAAAAGAGCTGGGGAAAATGCAAAGAAAAGGACGAGGACGAAAAAGTTGTGGTGGGAAGTTCGGGGGGTGCTGAGGAGCCAGCGAGGCGCATCCTCTGGGGGTGACTTAAATAAAATTTGTTGATTTTATTGAAAAGTGATGATGTGTCAAATTTTTTATCGCATTACCAGAGCGCGGCTCTTATTTTGCTTTTAACCTTGCCATTTGCATAAAATTCGCATTGAATAGACACATTAGCATTCTTAATGGCGTGACCGCTGGAAGTCATTTGGCTCGCCCCGAAGGTCCTTTGCCATCACGCCCAGAAATTTATCAATGCCGCACACGTTTGGGTTCTGGACCCAGAACTCTGAACAAACCCCGGATTCTAAGCCCCAACCCAATACCCAATCCCCGACCCCAATCCAAGCTGAGGCGCATTCACTGAAGTGACAAGTGAGCAATATGTCTGGATCGCTTCTTGTCGGGTTTCTATAAGGGGAAATTTAGGGTCCTGCACTGATTTTTAAGACAAATTGAACAGCGTGTCAAATGGCCCGGTTCTAGTTAAGCTTTTTGCTTGTTTAGCTTCTGGGATAGTTGAATGAATTATGTGCTTAAGAAATTTATAGTTCATAGCTGGTTCAGCAATGAATGTTCAGTTTCAAGTTTATATTGGCCAAGGAAAAGTCCTTCTTCTGCTAGGAAAAGTTGAGCGTGAAAATGATGTTATTCTAAGTCAATTTTAGTATTATTTCCATAACTAAATAAGTTTTAATAGCAAAATATAACATTTTTCTTGAATTGAATGACTTTATTAAGTAAACTTTATTAAAACTTTATTAAAACTCACTTTAGTTTTCTTTTCTACATCTGATTGCTTAGTCGTATTATTAATATTCATATACTATATTCTTTTTATATATTTTTTTTTAGATAACATTATTGCTGCAATAACCGCGAAGGGACAAAGAAGAACGCATGGCAGCACTTGGTCCTGTTGCCGGAATCTCTCCCTTGTTGGTCATCCGACCAAGGCCTAAATGAGGAGAAATGCTTTTGCATTAGAGCGCATCCTGGCCATAAATAACATGACGTTTCATTAGCCTGGTGAAATGAAAAGCTATGATCGCCTAGCCAGCTGCCAGGGACAATCAAGGGAGTTATTCTGGCCAACTCCAGTTACCAATGCTGTCCCACTGCTGCGGGCCAAGTGAGTACAGACGGAGTCATCATTATAGGAATGATAGAAAAATAATTTACAATGTAATTTAATCTTGATATGTTTTATTAGGAGGCTTATTAATTATATAACTTATTATTTCCAATGGTTTTCAGTAAGAAGCTCAAATATAATTCTTTAAAGGCACTCTACAATTAAGAACGGATTATTTATTAAACGAATTTGCCATCTAAATTATTTTAAGATATCTAGATATGTAATTGCTATATTCTTGAACGCCTCCGTATGTGGTGTGTGTGTGTGTTCCAGCTCCCCGACAGCTGTCGGCGCAGGTGTTTTAATCACGGCGAGTTGGGAAGCCATAGCCCCTCCGCCTGGCCCATTTTCCCTCGCCGCAGAGCGTATAAATTTTCATTTCCATTTTCATGGCTCAACGCACGGAACGCAGTAAGGCGGCCGAGGAGCGCCGGCTCGCTATTTGCCTTTGTCGCTTTTTATTGCCTGCACTTCATTTGTTACGCAATTCGGACCCGGGGCGGTGGCCGGATCCCAAAAAGTGCTCATAAAGCGAGTGCGGTAACAGGACCTCTTTGCGTTTAGACGACCGCAGAAAGTTAATTAGAATTAATGCGTTTGCCTGGCCCAGAATCGCATTTAACTGCAGCCGTTGTAGCGTTTTCTCTATGTTATATGTTTACATTTAAATGCCAATGGGTTCTGGGTTCTAGGTTCTCCGAGACCAAGACCGGGTCCTCCGCCATTTGCCAAAATGGTGTGCAATAATCATTTCTGTGTGCGAACAGGCGCACGTAGCCGTCATCGTGACGCTTCAGAGTACCCAAATGGGCGCAGGGCAAGGACGAAATATTAAAATCTAACATTCACAAAGTCACGAAGCGTCAGCGACACCAGCAGCCACAACAGCAGCAATAATAACACCACGAGTAGCGCCAACAAAAATGGGTACAGGCGCAGGAGTAGGACCTCGAGGAGGGAACAGGAACAACAAATGCTAAGCAAATAGACAAAGTAATGAACAAATATTCACAAAGTCCAGGAGAAGTCGAGATGAGCCGAATGCTTGATGTCCTACAACGAAAACTTTATAACAACCACAACAAATTATTGTATACTTTCTTTCTTATTTTACTTTTAAGACTTTAGTATTAAAAATATCTTCTTTTCTTACTGTAATATAAGTGCAAGTTGTGGGCCAATGCAATCTGAAAGACATCGAAAAATAAGCTATAAAACTGTTTAAAAACATTAAAATAAATCCACTAAAATCATTTTAGTATTTTTCAAGAATTTAAATGTATTATATGTTTAAATCGCTTTAAAAACGTTTAATGACATTCTTCATTAAATTGGAAATAGATTCTCATGCAGTGATATCGTAGAAATTCGTATATATATTAAATCAATTAAATAGATAAAGAGATTATTTTATTATAATGAAAGTTCAAAATTATTACCGACTCGACTCCAAATAGACCATGAAACCCCCTCGAAAAACCTGGATACCTAGAAAAACCAAACACAGAAAGTTTCAGTTGCTGGATGGGAGACAGAAATAAAAACAAAAAAAAAAAAATAACAGCCGGAAAGGAAAAAACTCATCAGACCGAATGGGGGTCGCCACGGGTGCAGTAAACGTGGCTAATGAATGCTTTCGGCCCACTGATGGCAGCTCTGTGTTTAATTTAATAACACGCACACACAAACACACACCCGCGCAGCAGATACGACGCAGCCATATGTAGGAATCCTCTCCACATACACATGTCGGCATCTGGTTCCGTGTGTGTGTTTGTATATTGAACAAATAAATTTGAAATGTTGACAACATTTTGCTGTTTGTTCATAAACGAGGCCATCGTCACCTGTGGGAGTGCACGTGCCACCGGAGCCACTACTCTAATGCGGCAGCCACCCCGTGTAACCACCACACTCGCATCCCATCCCCCGGCAATAAAACTTGACGCCACCAAAAGCGGGAGCTACTTCGTCCCAGAGGAACGGCAGACGCATAAAAAAGCAAAACTTTCATATTACCGCCACATGACCATATACGCATATATGTATACATATATACCTTACACAACGCAGTACTTATGGCCCGGGTACATTGGCATTTCAAACCCATAAACTGTCATGTAAAATCCCAGAACTTCATTTGCAATTTGCTTAAAGTTTATGCAATAGATGCGCCACAATAAAAAGTTCGCCAAGGTGTATGGACAATAATAAACCCAGGGAGTCGCACAAACTTCCCACAGAAAAATATAAAACTCGAAAAATAAATATATATAAAATGTGAGAGAAATATACAATCGTAAAATTCAGGGAGATTCCGTATATTGTCTAGGTGTCCGTATTTTTATAGCACAGGAAACCCTACAAGCAGAGGAAACATGAAAACACTGACTACCTTGGCTGTGATCATAAAGTATATTTTAAATATAAAAAATAAATAACGTTGGGAGTTGGATCGTGTAGCAAAGTCCACTGATGATGATCAAGCTGGGGATCGAGAGAAAAGTGTCTGCTTGCTATACATATACGAATACCTATCGAGATATATAAAAAAAAGAGTACATATTTCAGGAATACCATAATTTTAATAAACCTTTCTCTGAATAATTAGTCCGTTTTTCCAGAAATACATATTTAATCCAAACACAACCCTTGCTTTGCAACTGTGTATAAAAGTGTTAAATTATTCAAAAGATAAAAAAATATGTATGTGTTTTTTCCAGTTTTAAAATTGTATATATTGGCTTTGCAATAATCGAGCCAAACAATTGTTAAATATTCAACAGTGATGCACTTAAATAGGTGAGTATCGTCTGCGATATAATATAAAGCGTAAATTTCTGAAGTAAATAAATATATATTTAAAATTTTACCGGTCTTGATACCTATAACTTTTAACACGGCAATGAACCAACAATACACCTGTACACCTGCGAAACCTTAAAGGCACTCCACATACGCAGGGAGAAGTCATTCGCCAGCTTATTCATCTGTGAAACGCTTTATGGTGCATATAAAAATAAGAAATGCCAGCTTCCAATCAATTTCAAAGTCATTTGTTACAAATTTTAAGTGCATCCCCGAATGTTAATCAAAATTAAATCCCATAAAAAGAACAAGGACACTGACTTCTTATCGGTCCCATGCCAAGCGCACACAGTTAAGAACAGGACGCGCCTTGTCGCCCTCGCTTTAGGGCGATGGGGGGGGGTGCGTAAAATGGAAAGTCAGGGGGGTGGTGGTAAATCAGCAATGAGCAGAAGGTAATGCGCCTTCATATTTCAACGTCACAACGGCATCGTCATCATTTTTCTGCGGCCAACGCAGAACGGCGATGACATCAACAGTTCTGCATAAATTTGCACCCGATAAAAATTTCAAATGTTTTCATCAAATCATTTTCGGTGAGCGTTAGAAGCAGCGGTGAGAAGTCTCGCAGATCCGTCGGGTTCTAGGCAAGCCGACTCGTCATCCATCATTAATGGACCTGAAGGAGTTGAAACGGCGACTAAGCGTCACGGGCTTCTGCGGAAAATACGCAGAGGAATGGCATGGGGCCCAGGGAACCGAGCAACGTTGACGATGACATTACTTTTTAATGACTTTGACTTTCTGCAGCAATTGCTGGGCGTCTGGTATTCGTACTTCTACTCGTACTCGCTCCAGTTCTCATCCCAGTACCGCTTTTGTTTCTTTTTATGAGCCTCATTGAAGACATTCTGGGCGTTCGTTCAGATTTAATACTTCACTTTTATTATTCCCCTTTTAATTTGCTCGTCTCTTGTTGGGCTCTGATTTTGTCTCTTTTTTTTGCAACAATATGCAGCCAGATATATTAAATAAATTGTAAATAAATAATAGTTATTTACTTACTTAGTGTTTCCAAAAAACCCTAACGAAATAAATCATGCCGCTACTACACTTCATAAGCTAGAAAAAAATGTCTCATTTAATAACATTTACAACAAATGTTTTCTTTTAATCATAGTACAGAAACACTGGCTAAAAAGTGACCATAAAAACTACAGCCTGTGGCTCCCTATTGCGCCTCCATTTAACACATATATTTAATTAAAAAGTGTAAAAAATAATATTACACTGGATAGCCCTTTCTTTGCCATTAAGGAACAAAAAATATTAATCTCTCCTCTCCTCCAATAAAAAGAAAATTCGGTATGTCGCCCCAATTCAATAGCGGGGAAACCGCTCAACGTTTTCCTGGTTTTCCTCTACGGTTAAAGTGTATTGGTCCGGCCAATTTGTATATATATTTTACTTCCACGCCTCCCAGACCCTGAGCCCGCCCCCAATCTGAGCCCTTGAGAAGTCGGAGGCCGAAACCGCCGTCGGCTGTCGGCTGCCAATATTCATATAATATTTTCACTGTGAAATATTTTCTGCTCATAAAAGAAAATTGACTGCGAAAATTGTTTTTACCGAGGCGCTTGCAGCTCAACTACCGCGCAACTACGCTGCCCCATACCCTCACACCGCCTTGTTTCGCGTTCTTCACTTTCGCGGATACGTATACGTATTACGTTTACGCAATATATAGTGTATGTGCTTTGTTTACTTTTGTTCGCGTGCATTTTTACTTTTTTATGCGTTATTTTGCATGCATCAGCGCGTTATTAAATTCCGCAAGATGCGAGCAACCCAGATCCTTTCTCCGGGCGTCTCATTTAACCGCAAGGAGCTGTGCTCTGCCTCCGCAAAAACCAAAAAAAAATATAATAAAAAGGCACAAGACGCCGAGAAGCATTCTGCAAGCTGGTATATACAGCGCCCATCAAATTCGGCACATTGTTCGGCGTTGAATAGCAATTGCTCCGCTCGCTAACTCGTATAAAGTTCGCCACTTCACGGACTTTTGCATCCCAAATCCGACAGCCGACAGTCGACAGTCGACAAGCGACATCCGTTTTCGAAAATCCGAAATGCAAGACACGCATTTTATGAGCCCCGGTGCTTGTCACCTTATGCTACACACAAATAAAGCTACTAACTCGACGGGCAAATATAAGTACTAACTTAAAAGGTACACAAGTAGCTGCCGCTTAGCGTCTAAGCCCAGCGGAGAGAAAGGCTTAGCGGAGTTGCCGTCATTAAACCGGAAAAGGGTAGCACTTTTCGGGTATCGCTGTGGATCTTGCTCAAAAAGTTTACTATCTAAAAGTAAATCCTGAATCAAGGACTTTTTTACCTTATAAAAAAAGACAATACATTTATTACTTATTTTTACTACCTTTTCGTGTGTAAGTAAGTATTATAAAAATGGTACAACATTCAAAAATCCCTTTATTAAAGCTTAGTTCTAGATTTTGGCTTAAAACAATATTTCAATTTATCATTTTTATTTATATTTCAATATATTTCTTTATTTGTTATGTTTGGTTTATATAAATTAGCTATTTTATACTTCAATTCAGATTTTCCCTAGACATTCTGTTAACATTTTGTCCACCCTTACATAATGCTAAAGTTACTGTAACAGCCACCTTACCATGTTAGCTACAGCCATGTCTGACAACACCCCGCGGACTCTGTTAACCGTTAGCACAGTTCGCCCCTTTGTCATTATTTTGGCAGACTGCTAAGATAGGGGCTCTGTTTTTTACATAACTATGTTATGTTAACAAGACAACAGACCTATGTAAAGCCGGGAATGTTAAGGGATATGTTAGAAGTCAGTAGCAAGTTGCAAGCAATTTGCTTAAAACATTAATAATGCCTTGAATACATATTATTTAAGTCCATGCTTTAATTGTATTTAAATTTTAGGACTTCATTTTATAAAAAAAATATAATAAATCAAAGGCATTAATAATTACAAATATGATACAAATGATACAATGAGGAATAAGCTTTTAAGCTGATTAGATAACTACATATTACATATATGAATTAAAGCCTCCTATATATTTTGTATATTTAATTTATGGTCTTCCCCAAGAAGTGACTAGACCAAAGACATAAGGACAAACACTGCCCTCAATCAGAGAGCCTTCTGCCGGCAGCTTGTAACAGTTTAATTGCATTTAATTTGCAAACTCAAACCGAGGCCAGGTGATGGATGCTCACCTTTAAACCTGCCCAGCAGCCGTGCAATAAATACCTGTTTCAGTGTACCTCGATAAGCACATGCAATGCAATTCATCATTCACACAAAGAGAGGCAGGCGCATACGGGGATATATGATCCGGCGGGAAGGGATGTGGGTGCTGTGAAAAGGAATTCTTTTGAAGGGACGAGGCCGCCGCCAAAACGTCCCATTAACAGGAGCTCAATGCACAAAAAGATCCCACGACTGATGGCCGATGGCTGATGGCTGGAGCCAAAAAGCGAATGTCAACACTATCAATCATCGCTTTGACAGTTTGAGTGCTTGTTTTAGTATTTGTGCTTTTGATTATGTGCCATACCCATGCACACACACACACACACACGCCTGCAGGCACACCAATTGATACACTTACAACAAATTGTTTGTAGAGGAGCACGTGGGCGTTGCCCTCCGGCTGCAGATTGAATTGGATCCGATCCCCATATATATATATGCTACCCACCTCCGTATCCACATCCACATCCACATAGGTGGACTGGGGCAGGGCCACTTGATTGATGGAGCCGCCGACCTAAGCCATTTTAAATGAACAAATTGAATGTGCGGAAGCTACATCTACACCTGTGGTGGTGGAAATAGCAAGACAGCCTTAAATTAAATTATAACTTTAAAAAACCTAAGGAACACGGCTATGCGTTTGGGCTGCAAAAGAAACGATGTTTTTTAATGTTTTTCCTTAAAAGAAATCAATTGAATCATATTTCCATTGATGTTTACATCGATCTTCCTTCAGTTCTTTACAAAAACATTGAAAGTAGTTGGGAATCACAGCTAATACTTGGATTTAAAATATATATTTGAATATATACCTGAACTATAATTATTTACTAAACTATACAACATTTAGGGATCAAATAGCTTAACTATTTCTTAATATTGAGACTCTATTAGTAACTGCACTGCTATCAACTCGACAACCATTGTAGCCTGTGTTTGTTGGTGTTTGCTGGTGATTATAGTAATTTAATTTCTTTGAAAAAAAGGAAAAAGTACAAACAAACAAAACAAATTTACAAACAAGGAAAGAGCGAAGGCAACTCCTCCAGTCTGCCGGTCAACGTGTGGTACTTGCAAATGGGTTGGGTCGCGCCCGGAACGTGGTGAGCTGGCGCTGCTTCTGGTTGGCCTCGCGCTCCGCCTGCACGCGTTGCTCCTCCAGCTCCCGACGCTTCATCTCCTGCATTTGGGAGTTTTGGATATTAAAGCTTCGACGCTGCTGGACACGCTTGTCGGCGACGAGGTTGAATGGTTTCACCTTAACCATGGAGCACGACGGTTGGCGATTTGCCGGCTTTAAGGGCTGGCGATTGCTCACCGGAACGGGCTTGGCCCGCCAGCACTTTTCCATCTGCTGCTTGTGTTCTTCACGTTCCTGCTCCAACTCGCGCTGGCGGCGCTTTAAGTCCTGCTCCAGGGAAATGCGGAGCACATTGGGGGTCACTGGCATGGTGATGCGGTGCTCTACGGTCCGCAGGGCCTGGCGCTCGTGCACCTGCCGAAAATTGGGCATAGGCCGACTGTGGAATTCACGCTGCTTGCGCTCCTGATCGAGACACTTTTGGATTCGCTGGTCCTTGCGACTGGAATAGATGTCCTTATAGCGATAGGCCTAAGGATTGGGTTTATTATACTTAAATATTGGTAAATTGCAGTGTAGGAAAAGAAAATGTTTTCTTAATAAAGATTTAAAGATAAAGCTTCAATTTCATGGATAGCTACGAAACTCCTACCTGTGGTGGCATGAACTGTGGCACAAGAGTAGTCTTTTCATTCTTAAACTTGAACACATTTTCCGACATAACATTTTGTAGTTGCTGCCCTTGCTTCCGATATTCCTTAAGGTTCAAGGACTTCATGCCCTGCTCCATGAGGTTTTCCTTTGAGCAGCACGAATCTGCAGCCTCCGAACGCTCAACACTATGGGCATCCCAGTTGTTCTCCATTTTGTCTGAAATACTTTATAAATATTATTATATTGTAACTAATTCCGATGATATGCGATGTGCTCTCGGTGACGTCTGACAATGTCGAGTTGCTCGAATTCCTATTACGTTCAATTACCAGCCTGCTTGGGTAAGATGCATGGGCATTAGTGAAAATTTAATTTGAACGTGCTCCCCTCGCCTGAATAATGCAGAGCATTCCGAGTGACACTTGGGCCAGGACTGGAACTCTCGCAGGGATATCTGCCAATCCGGTGCACCGGCTCGAAGTGCGGATGAGGGATGGCGCTGGCAAGCTACCCTTCGTTCACCGCTGTCAGTTTCCTGTCCAACTGTCTGTCCCCGTCAGTCCAGGACGTCTATGTGGTGTCAATTTGATTGCAAAGGTAATTCAAATAATCTCATCATACACAATCCGGTCCCCCAACCCGCTCGCTTCCCTCTTTATTTAATTTTGGAATACAACTTCAAAGCGAGCTCTGCAAATAAATCAAATTAAATTTAACATTTTATCTTTTTTTATTCTCCTTTGCCTGTGTGTGCTTAAAATTTAATTCCCAGGAACTGATTTTTATTGGATTTGATTAAAAGGGATAGCGCTTTAATTAAATTTATAAAAACCTGGCATACACAAGTGCGAACTGCGTTTACCAATGGGTTTTTGTTCTTCCCAGTTAAAGTTGGGCGAAATCTGAACTATTTAAGCACTCAGTGAAATAGTTAATTAATTAATGCGGCTAGGGAAAGCTTAAACCAGCGAAAATATTTAATTAATTGAAGAAAAATGCATGGAAATGTACTGCACATTGAACGACAAAGTCAATATTATTTTATTAAATATTGTGCATAAAATAAAGGTTAATTTGGAGCTATCTTTCTACTATTTAATCTTAGCCTAACTAACTTAATATTTCTTTTATAATTAATAAGCGTCTTATTATAAGAAAAAAAAAAAAAAGGTACCTACTTCACAAGAAGCTAAAGAAATGTATTCTTTTACTAAAAAATATGTAAAGAAATACAATTTTCCGATGCTTCATTTAATATTTATCAAACCAATGATCGCTTAACACTTCCACGCCGTTAAGGCCTCATGAAAAATCGCTGCCAAGTGTCGCCTTTAATGATGCCATTAAGACTAAGTTTTCCTTATTTATCATTACGCTTTTCACACTCTCTCACTTTCCATCCACTTTGCTTTCCCTGCGCAAGCTGCCAAAGTTTGTTAATCTAGCATATTTTTTTTGATTAACCAAAACAAGTTGTCGGGAAGTTTCTGGCCAGACATGTGCACTCGTAATCCACTCGAGCAGTGATGCCCCGAAAATCCCCATCCTGATTAGAACTATGTAAATACACATGTCGGGGGGCATCACACATGTGCTGGTAACTTTTTAAAAGCACCGCCAGATCCAGAACATTGCTTACAAAATAAAAGTTTCGGGGCCCTATATCTCTGATGGACATTAGTAAGGCGGAAAGTTAACAAAGGCGAAGGAAAGGCGAGTTAGGAAAGCAGTCGAGGAAAACTTACCGACTGATAAACGTGCCTCACAAACACAGGGAGCAAAAGTTATCCCCGAAACTTGCCGCAAAACAAAAACTCGTTCTTCCTATCTCTGCGATAATTGCTCCTTTAACTACGGCATTTCTTTTTCGTTTTTTTTTTCCTTTCCCCATTTTTGCGAGTGGGGCCCTTGATTAGTTTGCAACTGGGTATGGGCTGGTACTGGGGCCGGGACTGGGTCTTTGTGTATTATCTTTCAGTTTGCAATTAGTGGCTCATTTAAAAGAGATTTGCAGCAGCGACTTTTGCTGATTGGATAGCGTCCAGTTTCAGGGCGCGGGTCAAAAGGGCGGACCGTCTCCGCCCCGAAATGATTGAAATTCGAGTTTGCCAGGGGCGAAAGGACACGTCCGTCGACGAACAATGCCGCCAGCCATGCGGACAGGTTCGCCGTGCAAAACATTAAACGATACGACTTTTCCTTTATCCCCTCCACACCCACACACATTCTTCGCGAATCATTTAACCCGAGCACCATTTTCATAAAACGAAATTATTAAAATTGTTTATTCGGCCATGTGTGTCCTCGCTGCTCACTCGCTCTGCCCATTATTATCGAGCAGTTAACTATATAGAAAGGCAACTTCAAATTAAATTGAAGAGGGTTGCTTTAAATTGCAAGGGATGTCCTTGTATAACAATAATCGTTTTTAATTTGGTTAATATGTGAACTTGAAGAGTGCCTAAATTAAGCTGCGCAGAAAGCAACAATTTAACTTGTTCTCGTCAAAAAAATTAAATATAGTAACTTTCAGTAAAATAAAATGTGTTTTAATAAGAATAAAAACGCAATTTGATGAATGTTCACTCGATAAACCCTAAAGAACAGAATTTTTTTTAATATAGTTGCCATATACCAAGGCCAAATATTTAACACTGATTTGTGTGCATTTTTTCCGATTATTTTGGCCACAAATCTTTTCCAAACCATTTTAACCGAATGACATTTGCAGGGCAAAGAGAAAAATGAATACGGATTTTATTTATGGACATGTTTACGGCAGACCAGAGCACGAGTCCAGCAAAATCAAATAAACGCATTCCAATTGCGGACTTGAAGCCCCGATGAGCCGAAATGAAATGTGTCAGGTCATCAATTAATGAAAATGCGATGGCGACCATATTGTCAATCATAATTATTGATTGTCCATTACGACTTTAATTTATGCATGCAGGACCGAAAGTGTTCGTGCTGAAAGGCGATAAAGAATCGATTAAAATGTTTGTTGGGGACATCAATTCCGTCGCAGAAATAGAAATATATCCTGATGAGCCGCGGCACTCCCACGAAACCGAACTCTCGGGAATTCGTGAGGTGTTGACATTAGAGACAGTATCTATTTTGGATATTTATGATACTGCCCGGCTGGGATTATTTATGGCCATAAATAGTCATTCCGCCCTGGCTCTGGGGCGTTGGCCAGCGGAATGCAAATTTAATTTGTTAACCGTGTCAGCTGTCCAAGCGGCCAAAGGGCCAGCTGGACAACTTACCGGGCTCAAAACCAACGGCCAAACAATGCGCGCTTTCTTATCGCATGTCAGCAGCAGCAGCAGCAGCAGCGCCAGAGAATCCGAATCCCTTTCTCTGAGTCCCACATGTCCTGCCATATCCTGCCACATCCTGCCTTGCACCGAAGTCCAGCTGAAGCCTGAGCCGGAGCCGGAGCCGAAACCTTACTTGACGCAACAGCAGACCAATAAACAAAAGCATTAAACCCATAAAACAGGGAACATGGCACTCTCGAGAATTAACACTACATTATTCACAATGCAATTTCGAAACAAGTGAAACGGCCAACCTGAAAAGAGGTCGACCGGCAGGTACTCAGGGATTCTTGTTTCAGATATTTTTAGCGTTATTTCCTTTCATTAAGAAATTCACATAAATCGATGCTGGTATGATATTTGAAGGTCGCTATAGAAATCAATATTTTAACTTTGTGATAGATCGATGTTCTTGTTGATATATCGGACTATGCTTAAGAAGAGACTAAACTTACTTTTAAGTAACACTGTAGGAAATAATTATATAGGGGTTACACAAAATTTTGTGTTAAACAAAACCCGAATAAAGCACAGCTTTAATTTCAAATCAGCTTCGATCACTAGCATCATCGAAATCCTTTCAAGCTTTGCTAACAACAATACCAGCATTCCCAAAGGACACTGGGTGAATTTTATAAAAAATGTTTCAACTCGAAGCGGCAACGTCTGAATGCGAATGCATATGGATGTGGCGGAGGGTTGGTTTGGGTTGAGTGTTCGCCGGGGGGGCGGTGTTACGGGTGTTGTGTTGTGGCTAAGTGTGCGTGTGTGTGTGACCCACATGGGTGCCGTTGCTGTGGCTGCGCCATTTGCCTCCGGGCGGTCTTTCGCGCTCCATAGGTGTCTCTCTGCGGAATCGGGAGCGGGATTGGTAGTGGGTCTGGCAACCCAACTGGGGCTCGGCTGCACCTTTGGCTCGCACTTCTCTTTTTCATTTGTTAAAAAAAATGTGAAAAATTAAAAATATTGTACGCGTACACCACAGACAACAACAGAGCTCAGAGCGGAGTGTGTGTGTGTGTGTGTGGGGCTTCTCTGTTTTCCCGTGATACTTTGCCGTGTTCCTTTTATGCATATTTCCCACAACACATTTTGGAGCCGAGGCATTCGGGCTTAAATCATCCAAAAGGGGTGCTGCAGCGGGGACCATAGCCGTAGTTAGTTCGCGGCCGAAGTTGGGCTTATCCCATCAACGGCATCGGAGGTGCCACACTCCAGCAGCAGCGCCCCCATCTGTTGATTTATGTCCGGAGTTTGCGTTCATTTATCATTACAGTTGAAAGCATTGCCGCTTTGTTCCTTGCCTTTTTTTTTATTATTGCACAATATGCACAGCGGCGGCGAAAGAATAATACTTTTAATATAGGCTATTTTTTGTGCCGCTCCCCCAGGTGCCAAATGCGGTGCTTATCAGGGCAATGCTTTTACCATTTACATTTTGAACAACTTCAATCGATGGAGTTGGACGGGGAGGAGGAAATAAAACAATTGTCACAAACATGGGCAGTAGCTTAAACGAATTTTAAGGATTTAAAAAATATATACTTTTCACAAACAGCGCGAGATTGTTAAAAAAAGAAAATAGAAAATCCCTTTGGACCGAAAATAAATTCCTTGCTATCATTACTATTATTTAAAAATACTTCTTAGTATAGAAAATCAAAAATTATTCACAAAATCTTAAAATAAACCTATGTTTTAATAATGTTTTACATTAATTGTTTCCATATCTTAGTTGTAGTTAAATCTAACTATAACACATCCCCATTACCTTTTAAAATAATCTGTAAACGAATATAACATTAAAAAAATATGACTTCCACCCCTTTACACTTATCACCAAATCTACACTGTAACTAGACTTTAAAAATTGTATTTGCATTGATAAATAATCGTTTAGCTAGATGGCTTTTCGTCCACCTCGGCGACCCCGCTTAATTAAGGTCCCTTTCCGGCAGGAATTTTTTAATTCCATAAAAACAAATACGAAGAGGAGCATTGGAGACAACAGGAAAAGCACAAAGTGAGCCTCGAACAAACATCCGACGAGCAGCGAGCTCAAAAAGCGACCATCATCAGCATGTCGGTTGTGTTTGCGCAGTCGTGGGTAAAAAATTCAAAAACATAAACGGAAATTACCACAAAATAGAAACCGCAGAGCTCCAAGTCGGCAGAACTGAACCGGAGCCACAACCAGAACCAGAGCCCGAACCGTAACCGAAAACGAAACCGCTTTCTGGGTAGCACATGAACATGGACATCCTTTGGGGTGCAGTGTCCTTGCTCCTCTGGGTTGTTGTTATTTCGCCGCAATCTAGCAGGACAATCTTTTGATTAACATTCTTGGCTTTTTTTTTGGGGGGGAAATTAGTTTTTATGTTTATTACCTGAACCATTAAAGGGCGCTGACAATGCTCGGAGCGAACACGAAATGGACTTGTATAAGGGACTATTCCGGAGATACTCGGATTCCGTTCGGCTGATGATGACAGCGGATGTCCCCGAAAAAGCGGAGCAAAAGAAACGATCCCAATCAATACTTCTGGCTCCTGGCCAGATGCCGAGCAATAGCCACTTAATTAATGCAAATGGCGGCCACTCGTTGATTTTAATTTAGATTAGAGACTTATTATGTAAAACGAAAATTCTAAAAACGAACGAATCGAAATGAAACGAAAACGGAGCTCCTCGATGCTCGATGCCCTTGCGGACATCTTCAATTAAGCAATTAAATGCGGTGTCAGAGACTTATCGAAGTCACCTGGCCAACGACATGTCATTATCAAAATGTTATATGAAATTAATAAATGTCAGGAACAAGGCCAGGTACAACAAGCCCAAAAGGCAAACACACAGTTCATTTCGACCGAAAGCTGACGTTTTAATTAACTAATCATGCTGGCGAAAATGCACAAGTGTTTCCAGCACATTTCGCCGGCTTACTTTTGTGCCAGGGTCGGTGGTCGGTTGCTCACATAAATTGAATTTGGTCCTTCCGGTAATCGCATTTGGCAGTGAGTGTCCTGCTGCGATGGCGGCATGGCCTGGCCATCCTGCCACTGCAGCTGCTGCAGCTGGCAGTTGCTCCTCCCTACTACGCCTGCCCTTTGGCCATTTCGACGGTGTTTTGTGTAGTAAATCAGTCGGCATTATTTGTCACATGCACAAGCTTACGGTCTGATAACGAATATTAATTTTGCACCTGACCAGAGGTAAGCAAGAATGCGAAATGAAAACTGCTGCCGGCAAACTTATTATGTCCAGCCTCCTCCACATAATTCTCACCAGTCCCTGGTCTGTAATAAATTCAGAACGAAGTCCGGTGACTAAGCCCGGGCGGTAATTAAATCAAAAGATGTCAAAACTGCTAATGGAAAACAAATATTTTCCATAATCTTTTCGAGAATGCTGCCAGGCAGTCAGAATAGATGGGATGGAAAACTTGGTTAATTTATACAATATATACAATATCAAGGGGAATAATATAACTATAATCACATCTATAAATATTCTACCGACTAATAATGTGTACTTAGTTTCTTTTTTCCTTCTTAAATAGCTAAATTTGGGCAAAGTGTACAGAGAAACAAATCAATTTAGAAACCAAATTCGTTCTTTTTTGTGCCATTTGAAAACCACAACTGAAAGTGTTGGCAACTTCGCACATATCCAACTGTTTGTGGTTAGCCATAAAAATGTTTTTGACCTGAAAGAAATAGTAATATCCAATATTGTGTATTAATTAAGGCAGAGCCTGTAGCTAGAAGGCAGTGAGACACACAGGACTCTACTGTGGCATTGTGGTTGCTGCAAACTACAATGAACTTTATTTCTTAGAGTGCTTCTTACTATTTGCTTGAGACTTGATGCCCGGCCAAGAATGGCAATTACATTTGCATCACAAATTGCACAAATTGACATTGAAAATAAATTTGCTGCCAAAAGCAGAAGCAACAGCAACAAGGGACTGCAACTAAACATTTTTAACGACTCGCAGAAGCCGAAGAAGTGTCGGCAGGAAGCAACGACTCCTGCGTTGCCAGCTGTTCGGCCGGCGTTAAAGTGCATTATATCCTGCGTATCCTGGACTGACGTCCGCCCCTTTTCGGCCCGACTTTGCGGGCTGCCAGGTGAAGTTAGTGCTACCTGAAGTTTTAGACCAAGTTGTCGGCAGGCGCTTCTCGTGTTGCCTAAACAGATTAAGCTCCCAACACATGTGCTCTGCAATTTTACGCGTTGCCACCCAACCACGGAGCCATGGAACCACCGAACCGCCGCAAAAGCCCACCTCCGCATCCTGGCAGAGAGGCAGGCAGGCAACCAGGCATCCTGGCCCGGGGGCTTCGCATAACCGCCGCATTAATTCCTAGTGCCAGACACCTTTCTCGTTAGCGGTTGCCCCAACTTATTTAATTTCACAGAGTCTCCGCCGCGGCGCCTCAACTTTGCTTGCTTTGAGTTTTGCGTGCGCGGAAAATGTGCACTTGCAGGAAAATCAAACCTGAAATTAAGCTATTCAAGCCGAAGCGCCATCACTTTTGGTTTTAAAAGATGTCTACAATTCAAGGAATTATAAAAATACTGTTTTTGAAAGTTAAAATATTCTAATTTATGGAAAATTATAGTTCCTGCAACGTGCAATCTCAAACCCAAAACGGACAAGTCTCCAGCCGTAAAATAATTTTACTACAAATAGGAACATGTTTATTTATTTATCAATTTAAAAATATATTTCCAACTAAGCTGTAAGATAAAGAATTAACTTTTTTCCTGTGTGTGTGTAAAACTGAGCAAATGAGGGCGGAAGATGGAAAAGCGGAAAACCGGCGACCGATGTGGGTCAGGCGGCGCACTCGGGCAAAGTTAAATAGCTTTAGTGTGTTTATTCAAATCCCAAATTGTCGACATCTTGTTTTGCCGTATTTAATTATCGAATGCATCAGCAACAGTTGCCGCTTTTCAGTGCGACACTTGCTGCGAGCTCCGCACGTTCATTGCGACCCGCAGGCGATGCGGGCTTTTCAGATTTTTCCCCGAATTTTCCGTGTATAATTTATGGTCTGCGAGGGATTTGCACGCGGCCTTAGTTAAGGCTAACGAATGCGCATACGTGCGCTCACGTACCGGCAAAGATAAGGGCACAAACTATGCTGGATGGATATCGAGTGGAGGCCAGGACGAACATGTTAACAAGGGATTTTTGAGTTAGCCTTAAACGATGGAATTTAACTTATTTCAGGCAGCATATATTTTTGGGTTATTTGCTCAAAAAGTCGATTGATAAGAAAGATAAAGAATAATATACATACAGCCTAGTCCATTTTCATTATACTAAGAAGGTATCACAACATAAGGACAACATGGGACTGCCGTTTATTTAAATGTTCATTAGGAGCGCTTATAATTTGTAATGCTAAAAAAAATACTGCCATGGTTCCGAAACAAAAAGGCGGAATACTATTATAATCTTAATAAATGACGAAAGTTGACCAGTTGGAAAAACGTGGTTTCGAGACAAAACCAAAAGAAGAACACATTGTCGTAGTATGCTGCTCTGTCGAGGATTCCTTCTCCGCGCTGTAACGACATCGGATATAGAAACTTTCTTTTAAACACATATTATACAAAAGTTAAAGGAGCGATTTAGGAAAATAAAAATGGTTTGATTTTGTAATCAATGACTTGGGTCAACCCCCTTAATGTTCCAAAGACAATCACACAAAAATATGGAGTTTCTGGACAATATGTACATAATACAACTACAACCTGTTTTTCCTATTTGCATATACTTCATATATATAATAAATAGAAGATATCGCTTAAGCCGTTTATATTGTAATTAGTTTTTGTTATATAAATTACAGCACTTAATGCATTTCATTACATTACGGAAATTTCATTAAATTATTTAATGTTCATTACAGCATTTACATAATTGAATTGAATGAAAAAAGCCTGCTAGCCAGATTGCCCTTATCCACATGGTTGCGGATTTTTCAAATTCGATTTAGTGAGTCTTCTGGCATTTGTTGTAATAATTTTATACATTTCATGCAAAGCTGAACTCCGGGCTGAGTGGAGTTCAAATTCCATTGTCGGATCAGAGGCACTAACTGCTCGGGGCATAATTAAACGCTGTGGAATTTCATTATAAAATTCGCAGACATTTGCCAGATGCCGGGCGTTTAACATTTCCACCGACTGCCTCTTTTTGGGGGAAGGCCTTCAACTCCTTGAGGCCTTTCATTGAGAACAAATTCGCTCGGTTATTCGCTCCTGCTGCCATCAAATATTTTCTTAATACTCAGGCAAGGGGTGTTTTCCATTTTTTTAAATTATATAGTTTTATTCTGGTAGCTTAATATTTCTTACCATATTTCTAATCTCCCTTTATCTTATGAGTTTTCGAATTCAAAACTTCTTAGCTTCTTTTGTAGTAAAAAATCCCCACCATGTACCGAGAGCAGAGTATTCCAGCTTCGCCTTCGAAAGACACTGCTTAATTCTGTTACTTAGATTGAAATTTGCTCGTTACGCGGTAATTCTACTTGCGAAGTCAGTTCGCCGTACACAATATCCAGACTTGCAGGATATGGGGTTTCCCACTGTGCGGCGGCCCATCGACCGAGTTGATTTTTCACAATTTCCGGTCAAGCGAGAGCTGCCCCGGCACCAAATGGCGGAAACGTAATTTGGCTCTTGGCCATTATTTTCGGTTCTGACCGCAGAGAGCCAGAACCAGTGGCCAAGCCAGATCCCGCCGCGGATAGGAGGGGGGCCAGAGCCTCATCATAATCGAAGCCACGGAATTGAAGTGCTGCGGCACAATGCGGTTTCCGCTGCCAGCTGATTGGCTTCCGTTTCCGCTAATTTTTGGGAAACTTGGCGTCGCTTTTCGGCCTTTTGCAGCTGACCTGCCTTTGTCCCTATCCAACGATGAGTTGTTATTGTTTTGAGCCGGGCAGGCTTCAAAGGATCTGCTTCCCAGTTGATTAGGTTCGAAGCTAATTTCGCTGATAAAGTTCGGTTTTCGGAGAAATCGAAGAGAAAATTGGTAATCGCTGGAAGATGGGCCAAATGTGACTATGGCTTACTTCTATTGGTATTCCGTTGCCAGTCCTTAATAAGAATAACTATGCATGCGTATTTACAGTTTTCAATATAAAAAAAACAATCGATATGAAGAACATTAAATGGATATGTAAACTGAATAATCTTTGACATTGTTGAGCAATTCTGAATTTTTGAAAATAGTAATAACTTTCATCGAACTGAATTATTTTGTAGGAGTTGGTTCTCTAACGATTTCGATTTTATTAAAAATAAATGCTTAGGTATATTCTTCATTTTCCTTATATATATTTTAAAAGTTTCTTTTTTATTAGTTTCTTTGGCTTAAATATACCTACACATATAATAATGTTGAAAGAATAATTTTGAAAGAAAATCTGCGAGTGCCAAGCACTGGAAATATACTAGAAACCCCGCGGCTAGTAAAGCAATTCAAAATTCTTTTCAGTTCATCCTCATATCATCCGTTGGAGTCCTTTATTGCCCTGCATATTCGCCGTGTCTAAGCCATATCAAATATGCATTCGAGAAATGGAAGTTTAAAACCTTATTACTGGCGGGGCGAGAGCGGGGAAATATAAATATTTTATAGCGAAAATATTGCAGCTCGGACAGGGACAATGTATGCACAACTGACCCGGGTCCTGGCAAGGACACAGCTTGGACTTGGACCAAAATCTAAATGCCTGCTCAGAGCCAGCAGTGTTCGCCCGGTCTCGTCCTTTTTTAAATTGTGTAACAAATTGTTCCCCGGGGACGAATTTGGATTAAGTAAAAAAGGGTTTATTTACGATGCCATACATAACGGTCGTCCCGGCTGTCCGACCGCCTTTCTTGGCCCTTTTTTTTATTACGTGCCCAATACTCAATTTGGCCATATTTAAATTCATCGTCTATTCCAGCCAGCCGGCGGCCATTTCGTATGCACATGGAGGCGAGTCCAAGTGCGGATCCGAAGGCCGGCACAGCTCCCAGGAGTAGTAGTCGGCAGATCTATTGAGTGGTTATACGAATTGAACTTTGAGGTTGAATTCGCTTCATTTTTATGTTATTTATTATGCCCAAAGTTGGCCCCCAAAGGCACTCGACTCTCAGCGTGTATGTTTGTGTTCCGGAAAGTGTTGAAGTAAAATGAAATACAACCCGTACATAGCCCGAAAAAACACGCTCGCAAAATGTTTAGGCCAATGCTGGCCGAGATATAAATTTCGGCCAAAGGTAGATAAAACTTGTTTACACAAATTTCTGCCGCCCTTGCCGTTGTTCTTGGCCAGCAGGCGCCGCCGGGTCGAATCGAAGGAGCTGCGGGGAAATTTGCAAACAATTTAGTTGCGACGCGACGAGCTGGCATCTTGATAATATTTCGATTTATGCCCCGGATTTCTGTTTACCCCACTCGATTTGGACAGAGGCGTCGAGGCATTGGGGGATTGGCCTAAAGGGATATTTCTTACAGAACATATGAAGAAAATGTAGAATTCTGGATCTGCATTAAATTGGTTTTATTATTCTTATTTTTTTTACTTTTGCTAATGCCACAAAGCTATAGAATTCTCTTGGGATTAATCAAGTCAAAATCCTACAGAATTGTACAATATTCTTAAGCCACAAGCTTATATTCTTACAATAAAGTTAGCTCTAAGAATGTTGTACAAATAAGACAGACAGTAAATCTAAAGTTAATTATTCTTACAATAAAGTTAGCTCTAAAAATGTTGTACAAATGAGACAGCTTAAATCTACAGTTTAATTTTTTGTTTTCGTGTAAAATGAATTCTTTGTTTTTAGTTGTCTCTGCAGAGGAAACTTTTCGGTTGAACTTTTTTGCGGTGGCCCGCCCACAAAACCAAACCAAACCGAAGCAAACCCCAGGCCTGTCACACACGGTAAACTTCAAACTGTAACGAGTCGGAACTGATGTCACCTGAGCTGGCTGCCGAGGCTTTTGCGCTCAATTTGACAGACAGCAGTGGCTTGGATGATTGCGGATAAGCTCGTAACTAAGTTTGCAAACGAGACAACCGGTCCAGGCCCAGGACATGGCCCTGATGGCCAGGAAATACTGACAGTCGAACGAGTTTGATGGATGCGAATGCCATCCACAACAATACTTGTCCCACAATCAGAGACAGCTAGAAAATAATCATGTTCGAAACTGCAGGGCATTAACCTAAAGAGAGACTTATTATCGATAGATTTGTAAAATAAGGTTACAGATATCATAAAGGAATTAGTTAAATAAAGTTTTTACTGTTGGTTTTTAGACAGTTTTATTTAATAAATAATAAATATTAATAATTCTTTGGGTTTTTTTCTGTAAAAATTCAACCGTAAACATTCTGTGAGGGGCATCACTGAAATAATCGCATAAATGGCTATAGAAAGCTTTAGGCAAATCCACTGGCGAATGATAAGGAAATCCCAGTATTTATTTTTAAATCTAGCTCTATAAAAGCCTCTCAGCTCAGTCTTTCCCCATCAGTCGATCTGTAAAGTAGCCATGTTGAGCTTTAATTTATTCTCAATCTTAGTCATCAACATTTTGGCATGCATTTACGCGAAAAAAGTTTGTGAAATTTCAACAATTTGCGGCAATGCGGCATCAATACGATCTCAGATGATTGCAGTGCGGTAAATATTTAATAAAAATATATTAATTATATAGTAAATATATTGTCTCGATTTTGTTTGGTAATATATATCAGTGTAGAGCAGGAGCGACATGGTGAACTGTTAGATGACTTGACTCAGAAACTGGACAGTTGCCTGTCCAAATCTGGCGTGGAGACGAAGCTCTATGGAAAGAGCTGTGCTGAACCCTCGGTTCTAACCCAGAACAGTGAAATCAATGTGATCGTGGTGCCCGAGTACAGTAAACACCCCTTTGTGGTCGCCTGCGATCAGCTGAGTCACGGTGGCGGCTGGACTTTGTTCCTGCGTCGTACAGATGGCAGTGAAAACTTTTTCCGGGACTGGAACGACTACAAAAACGGTTTCGGCAAGCTGGAGAATGAGTTCTTCTTGGGTCTGGACAAGTTACATGCCATAACTGCAGCAGAGCAGCAGGAGCTGCTCGTCCTGCTCGAGGACAACGAGGGTGATCGACGATACCAGATGTACGACGACTTTAGGATCGGATCAGAGGAGGATGGCTATGCGCTAGAGTCCTTGGGCAACACCTCGGGCAATGCTGGCAATGCTATGCAAACCCATCTTGGCCAGAAGTTCACCACCAAGGACCGGGATAACGACAAACATGCCACGGCCAATTGCGCCAACACCTACAGCAGTGCCTGGTGGTATAATGCCTGCCATCACAGGTAAATGACTGAATTTCTTAGAATTTATTCGCGTAATTTAATTATATTATACGTTGTTTTATTTCGTTTTATTTAGCAACTTGGCGGGGGTATATGGCGATAACGCTCATGGCAAGGGCATCAACTGGTATCAATTTAAGGGGCACACCTATTCGCTGAAACGTGCACAGATGATGATAAGGCCCAGAAGGCAGTGCCACTGAAATAAATCATTATAAATCATTAAGAAAGAATTTTACCTTTCACGTATGTCTTTTTTTAACTTTTCTGCAGTGAGAGTGAGAATTATAAATATTTGTATTATAAAATCGATTCCCTTCATAAATTTGTTCTTAAAAATATTCTCGAACGATAGCAAGTCGAGTGATTTTTCATTTATTTATATGCCTGGGGGCTGTCAGTGCGGCTGATGATTAAGTAATTAGCGAAATCCAGGCGAACGAGGCCAATTAGCTGAAATGCGGAAATTAAGCACACATCACATTAGCCAGCGATGCGATCAAGAGGAGGTTTGAGTTCGAGGAGGACTCACAGGACGCTCAGGACTCGAAGGGCTGTTGCTGCATTTCTTTTGCCGCCGCCTTTTTTGTGTGGCAATTAGTACGCCCCGCCGCACTCGCCATCGCATCGTAACTGGGGATCCTTGGCAGCGGCATTCCTGCCGCAAAGAGCAAAATCCGGATCCGGCAAGGAGCTGCATAAAGCGAACATTGAAAATTAATTGCGCCCAGCCTGTGCAGCGTGAGAAAATTCTTACTACAATATATAATAAATAATAAATAATTATTTGAACATTGAATAAATCAAAAAGACTGGAATACCTATTTAAGTTTAATTATTATGATTTTTCTTATCTTTTATTTAGCAACCTTTAACAAAGCATAGTGTAAATTACAAACATTTTACTTGCCTTTAAATGTTTATAAAAATTTTCTTAGTGTATGCAAGTATACATCACCCCTTGGTGGTGTATGGTTTTCCCAGGTACGTGCGTGAGCAACAAACCGCATGAACGGGAGCAAGAGAAGGAGCAGGAGCAGGACATGGAGGGCACCCCTCGACGTCGCTGCGGTGGCCGCGTGGTTCGCCTTTTATGAAAAATTAATTCGCTTTTGTACCGCAATAATATTCCCCTTTATCCGTGAAAATTCCCCTTGACTGTGCTAGCAACCGGAGCGTATGATTAATTTTTTGTCCCGGTCTGAACCAAGTATTGCCTCGAAGATTTTTCGGTGTTTGCTGGGCTTAAGTGGCTCTCCATTCGCCTGCCAATTAAACTCCATTGCGATTACTTGACGAAGCTTCAGTAAGTATAACTTTTTCACATAATTTAATTAGCAATAATTAAATTATAACGAATGACAGGGCATCCATAAAGTAAAGTAAGCACTATTTTGATACAAGAATGCAATGGAATCCGACCTGTGCGATGGCAACTTTAACGAATCAAGAAACTTCCTCTTCTCCATCACATGCCAGCGCACCCCGAACTTGTAATTCCATAAAACTTCTCGGTCTGTTTAGTTTTGGCACAACTGCCAGTGCAGCAGCTCGGCCAACAGATAGAATCGCTTATTTTCGCCACAACAAACAATGCATATTTCGCAACACCACAATGGCAACAGCCAGGACGACGACGGAACCAGTTACCCCCAGCAGGATCTTTGGGAAACTTCTCACAATGCGCCGAGCGTCGGTCGGGGAGGGGCTTTTTTTCGGAATTTTTCCAGGGCACATTTCACATTAGGCGAGGGAAGCCGCAGAAAATTATGCAACACAATATGAAATGCATTTGAAAGACAAGTGAATCTTGTCAAGTGGCAGGCAGGCAGGGCAGCCGGCGGAGCGCCAGGCAGTCTCGCAGAGCACTTGAGTCGGTGCTTTAATCAAAAGTCAAATATTTCATGCCAGCCGGACAGGCTCTGGAAAATCTCTCGCTCCTCCGCTGGGTATGTGTGTGTGCGGAGAGTGGATGTGTGTGTGGAGCATCTGCTGTGGGGATGCAAATGCAGCCGCCGCTAACCCGCACAATAGACACCGCCATCGCCGTCAACGCCTCGTCTTCCATACCAATTTTTTACAACTGAGAAAAATGCTTTGGAAAAAGCGCATAATTTTTAGTATTATAATATATATTTTGTAACTTTTTACATTTTCCTTGTACCTAATTTAATGCGGTAAGTAAATTAATTACTTAGAAAGTAACGTAATTATAAGCCAGGTTGGTCTTCTAGAAATATCTCCCTTAAATCAGTCTCTCCATATTTATACAATCATTTATTCTAAAAGGAGTTTCAAATGTAGTTTAACAAGTTCTATATTTTTTTAATTTCTTTTGTTACCTAGAACTTTTATTTTTTTATTCATTTATTTTCGTTCTTATCTTTGTCGCTTAAAATAATTTTAAATACTACATTTACTTAGAAATATTAGTTTCTGGTTAATTTCAATAGGAAACTTCCACGAACTACATATCTGATTCCGTAAATATCCCCGATTTGTTACGATAAATACGTTTTTTCTTCCAGTGTGGCACAGTAAAGAAGGCGTGGGATGGCCCGCATGCCTGCGCACTTGCAGCCACTTCGGATGACTCCTGCTTGGCTCATGACTCTGTATTCCCCGGATTCCGCTGCCCGTAAACCGTAGCTTGTAGCCCGTAACCCGTATCCCGGATTCCGTCTCCCGCACTCCGGAGCTGACTGCTTTCATGGAAATTACATTTTTGCAGTGCCGCCGCCGTCGTCGCAGTCGTCGTCGTCGTCGTTTTCGTCGTTGTCGCTGCTGCTACTCAAGTAAATGCAAATATTTCTCATTTCTCTTACGAAAATTGTCAAATGTATTCAAAAATGTGCGCCGAATGCGAAATCTTTTTGAATATGTATGCCCTGCCGTCCCCTGCTATATAACCATTCTTTATTTGGATTCCAATGCAAATCAGAGATGCAGGGATTTTAGCTCTTAAAATTACATGGCCAAATCATATGGAATTGCCTTTCGCTACGCAAGTACATAAGCTTCTTTTCTTCAATTCTTAAGAGGGCACCCTTTTAACCCTTTCAAATAGTTATTATTTCAGTGGACAACATTTTGCTTTCACTAATATTTCCCTCTATGCAATTTATTGATTATTTTGGGCGCCTGGTCGGGTCGGTTAGATGGAATTTAAAAATCAAAACTGCGGTTTCTGGTAAAGGCTTTTTAATTAAAAGCCTTAATTAAACTAATTGCCAGAAAACCAGAGCCACAACATGAATTTGTATAAATTAATTATAAGCCAAATAACCGCTTCCCGATTTTTGCAACTATTTCTGGCAAACAAAATAAATACTAAGGTTAATTAAATTAGATTTCCATTTGTATATGGCTTCTTGGGGCCCACCTGCCGTATACGTAATCATTTTGGGTATTTCGGAGTGAGCAGAGAGATTTTACTTCAAGTTACGGTTTTAGGGTTCAAGTTAATGTTTTGAATTTTACGACCTTTGCGAGCTCCTTTTTTGAACTCTTTTAGATCTCTCGCTAAAAGGGTTTCCTTGTTGGACTCTGCATAATTATCGTAATTAAAATTTTAAATGGTCTTCCGTGCAATTTCATTTTAGGCCGTGCTCGAAAACCTTTTAGTCTACGGATTTTGTACGCTTAATTCATTATGTTCAATCCGACATTATTTGGGCTAAGCTTTAAAACTGTTGCGATTAATTTCAACTCAATTTATGATTATTTCCACACAATTACATTGCCTAATTGATTTTTCCATTCATTTCCAGCCTGTCAATGAAACAAAAGCAAATGAAATAAAAATACAGACAGAGCCAGGATGCATATTTCGCTGATATTTTCATTCAGCTTGTTATTCATTGCCACAGAAACAAAAACACAATAATGGGCCGCATAACCAACTGGTCGAAATGCAAAACGGTATGCAATTAAATAAGTTAATTAAAGCAACAGGAATACAAAAGGAATAAAAACAGCCGATACTTAATGAGAGGGTAATCGCATATGGGGAAAAACTATAAGGAAAACAAATTGTTAAAATTACTGCATTGTCAGTAAAATAATAATATTGAAAATATACAAGACAAGCCCACAAATTACTTATTTAGGTTTATATGTAAAAGCCAAACTAAGCTTGTAATAAAATACAATTTGCATTTGTTTTGCTTTGCATCGAAACGTTGCCAAGCGGCAAAATTGAAATATTTGTTATATGCGATATTCAATTTCGCATTATTTATTGCATACATTTTTGTATTTTCAGGCAACAATATTTACTGCAATACTTGGAAAAGTGTCGAGTAACTACAAAATGCGGCAACCAAAACATAAAATATTCGCACTCTGCATGTGGCTGCATCCTATGCCAAAGTATTGATACACATTTTTCATCTTTTCGCACTCGCAAAAGCAATAAATACAATTTGGAAACAAATTCTTATGGGATTTTTATGTTATGCAGCATTGAACTGCTTCGTTGAACTTTTGCTTGAATTCAATTACTTAAAAAGTTTTATATGTGATAGGGGAATTCATATTTTTTGCAGGCATTAATTTAATTTGTAATTGAGTTTATTTAGGTAGGTTATACAATTTTCATAGAATAGTTTATGTTCCTATGAAATAATAATAATAAGTTACAGTAAAGATTCTTAGATATTATTTCGAAGGGGGAAAACATTGTCTACAACATTTTCAAAACTTCATTTGAGGTTTTTTTTAAATAATTTGACTTCCTAATTTTATTTGTTCAAAATAAGTAACACTTAAGTACTCTTATGTCTTTACTTTAGACCTTTCTGGATATGTGTATTATTATTAATTTATTAGAATATGCTAATGCGGAGATTCTATCAGAGGATTGACAGCAATTATATCTAAGTATTGAGAATACCAATAAATAAACAAAAAATAAAAGAAAAAAATACATGAGTAATATGTAGTATTAAAATATTTCCTCCTCCTTTAATAACTAATTATTTCTTTGAACTCTTATACTCGCAAGTCCCTTAACACATCGTATAAAAAATCTACAGTCCACACGACCACAAAGCAACAAAATTGTGTATCTTTGCTTCCTTTACTGCGCAACAACTTAAGTGGTGCTGTGTTTGTTGCTGCTGCGTGGTGGTGAGTTCGTAGATGGCCGCTGAATGCGAGTGGAGACTCTGCACAGTGACTGTTATCACGCATGTTAAGTTACAATAATGTCCTACACTGTCTTAGATTTATATTATTTTGTGTCCAGTTTCAAATCTAATTGGAATTTTATATTTTCGTATGCTAATATTTTTTTAAACACCTGTTTGAGTTACATAAATGGCATTCTATAGAAACCTTGAGGAAATACCACCAATTTAAGTTAGTTTTCAATGAAATGAAACCTTTTCCAGCATTCTTTTCGACACCCATTCAAAGGATTTCAAAATTGTAGTCACTACAAGCAATGGGCATTCCTTAATGTTATTTTGCCTCGCTTAGACTCCACCTCTTCTCGTTCTAAATATTCAGACAAAAAAAGCATGAGTTCGACTTGGTGAATTTGGAAATGCGTTCCAATTATAAATGATATTCCAATGACAAGCCACAGGCATATCTGCCGTCTGTCAATCAATGTAGACGGAGAAGGGACATTTTTATTTGGCCAATTCCAGCACTCCCTTAAATCTCCCATCCCCACCGAGTGGAGTATCGAATGGAGTTGTGTGGTCCTCCAGGACCAGAAAACAGGAACTCTCTCTGGTTGGGCCTCCCTTAGTCTTAGTCCTCCATCCGTCACGGTCCTCCGATCAAATTGAATTGACATGTGTGACTCGGCTTGCAGGCAGTGGAGTCGCATTTTAGAGTCAGAGTTTCGAGAATGTGTCTGGACTTTACCCCCGGCCCAAATGAGCAAATGCCGGAGCTTGAATGAGTCATGTATGTATGTAGCTGAGGCTTTAACTTGCCATGTGAACGAACTACGGCCGCAATAAATTTGAAATGGAAGCGAACCGAAACCCAGGACGACAACGATGGGCTGCACTTAAGTTTATTTCGCCCTCTGCAGAGTCAACACAATCAAATCAAATGTATCTGTGTGTGTGTGTGAGCGAGAGTCTGCGGCGGTGTGAGTGCGTATCCTTGTGCAGCTCCCCGGTGGTTGCAAGTTCGATTGCAGTGCGTCTATTTGCGGAGACTCCGCTGCAAAAGTCAATTGACTCAATAAATTATTTTTAAAGCAATCAGAGCTACTTCTGCGACAAAAATGCAATCGAAAACTTTTGGTATTTTATGTCTCTTGGAAATTCTGTGCCGACATATTGGAATGGAGGTACAAATGTCCTTTAACTGACTCAAATATCTGTGAGTTTCCAAAGTTTCTACAGGCAGTAAAAGTTAAGCAAATTGACTAGTGGGCGGATGTTGTTTTCAAAATAATGTTTAACTAGTTTGATTGAGTAATTATTTCCTAATTTGTCCATATATAATAGTGTTTATTGAATTCAATAATAATATTCCTTGCAATTGATTAGGAAAATATTAAAAAATAATTGTAAAACAGAATTTTCAGTAAAAATAAAGGTTACTAATTCTTTCTTTCAATTTCATTGAGCACTTACCTTGCAATTAGTATTTCCTGACATCAATTTAACCATTTAAGAACCAATTATTTGAACTTCTTCTGAGAGGTTCAAGAGATTATTAATTTTGCAGTAAACCTTTGCGGACCGAATTGAAGCCATTGAGTGGAAGATACTCTCAATTAGTCGAAAACCAATGCAAGTCATATGCCTGTCATTTGCGGCTGCATTGAGAAATTCGAAATATTTTCAATTATATTTGGCTTGGGACGGCCTGTTGTGGGCTGTGGTCTGTGTGCTGATGCTCACAAGTGAAATTAGCCAAATTATTGAAGTAAACAGGGGCCGAGCCGACAAGTCGCCTTGTTTGCGCTTAAAATTTAATTTCACGCACAATTGAGTTCATGCATAATTTGGGTCCGGGGTGATAAATTATTGCTATTATTGCACACGGCGTCGGGGGCATAAAGGAGGTGTTCCGTGGAGCCACAGGCTGGCCAAACCACATTGCATTGCTGGCTTGCAGGAGCGGATCTGCAGGGACATGGGCAAAATAATGACCCTTCCTGGCGTTCTTGTTGCTGCCGCTGCCGCTGCCCGGCTCGTTGCCTGCGTTCATTAATTCGCTGCCATAAAACCCGGCCAGGGGCATATTTTGCCTAGCCTGAAATTTGCATACTTTCCGCACTCAGCGAAATAAATTAGGTAATTAGTGGATGGGAAACAGTGAATTGTAACTAAATATATTTTAAAAATATAATTTTTTAGACTTTATGTGTAAAAAATCTTATAAGTAAAGAGTTATAATAAATGCAAACTCAAATCCTTAAAATTTTTAGCTTTTATTATTAAATACCTGTGGGAATTATAAGGAATTTTTATTTTTTAAATGAGAGAGCCTCTTGCAGCATATCCTAAAATCATTGCAGATATTAGTAAAGTACCTTCATCTTACGTACTGTTTTTTCTTTACCATATTTCCAGATTTCTCAATAAACAGAATATTAGTTGCCAGAATAGACAGATTAGTGCCAGTTTTTCGCAGTGCACATTGAGGATATGAAGTAACAGGAGGCACCTGTTACCGCGTCGCACGAGTCGAGCCAACGCCGGGATCCTGGCCAAAACGCCTACAACACATGTCTGCTCATAATTAATGTGTAAATTGTAAAGCTCCGCTGGCCCACTTCCTCGCTCCCTGCACCCTGTTACCGTGTTCCATGTGGCCCCCTACCTTGGCCAACTATGGTATTCCATTGTGGCCATGTTCAACAGCGAAGGCGACCAGCGCGACAACAAGCGGGGCCAAAGTAACCTGTGCAGGCTAAAATCGCCCCATTTGGTAGTGGAGGGTTGGTGGGGGGTTGGTGTTCCGGCCCAGTTAGCACAGAAACAGCAACGTCAATAAACATGCCCATGCCCAAGCCCACGGCCCACAAAATGCGTTATGACGCCGAACGAACTTAATTGCCTTCGTGTAGTTCACGTTCACCTGGCGGCCGGTATCCTAAATGCATTCACATCCGCATCTAAATCACTTCCACGTATTTATGGCTTTCAATTGTTTGATTTGGCCAAACGAATCAATAGATTACAGCCGTGGTCAGTTGGCCTGGCTCACGGGAATAATAATTGCCATTGGGGGACTACCCGGCCTAAACAGATTGATAAACTTCTAACGTGTTATTTATGTAATTAAATAAATTTGTGAGTCAACTTATATATATACATATATTTGTTCAATTTACATAGTTTACTATTGAGTTAGGCATTAGGTTATAACGTAAAATCTAAAATCAAGCTTTCATTAAATTGATTAGCCTTATCTGTGTGTTTTATAATTAAATCTAATCTGTAAAAATAACACAAGATCCAGACACAACAGTAACTACGTCATCTAGCTGGCAAAATAATTATTCAAACTGAACATTTCATCTCAGTTATAATAAGCAAACTATTTTTCAGTAATAAATCTAAAGTAAGATATTTAACGGGGGTGTTACCTCTCAATTATTGAACTGGAAAGTCCAGCTCAGTTAATATCTTGTTAGAAATTAATTCTGTATGTATTTTATAAATACACCAATAATTTTTATAATTTCCATGTTCATAAACATTCACGAACCTCTAATAATCCTCCTCAGCACCAAGAATTTCATAGTTGAGATGTTGATTTACTTTATAAAGGTGACAGTAACTTCGGAGCGTGAGAAGGGCATATATCGCATTGGGCATTTCAAAGACAAGCCTCTGTTTCCCTCGTTTAACAATTTGTATATTATTTAAAAGTTCCGGAAGCTTGAGATCACTAACGAAGATTTCTTTTAAACTCTCCAGGGGATTGGCCACTTTCTTGTAACTGATATAAATTAAGCGAACGTGTCCAGAAGATCCAACGATCTTAAAGTTTCGGCACTTATCCAGGTCTTTTATATCGCTTATCACCCATTCGCCATGTGGTACATCGAAGCTATTCGATTGGAAGTTGTCGGGATACATGATTGGCTCCCACAGAGGAAGCCTTTGATTCTCGTTCTCATCTTCCGAGGGAAACACAAAGTCATTCACATACTTGGGATCTATATGTACAAGTTAAAATTTAAATATTAATTAATATATTTAGATTTAAATATATTTTGAAGTCACTTACAAGCAACTGCATTGCCCAGAATGATGTAAAAGGCAATCGAAAGTATTCCAAATATTCGCAGCTCAAGCATTGCGGCAGTAACCTGTTTCCGAACTGAGATACAAATCTATACTGATGTTCAGTATTTCACAATTCTATTCTCTTCTAGATTCAGATGCAGCCAGTCTCTTAGTCATTATAAAAAAAGCTCTCTGTTTAATATGTAATCACTGGGAGATTTGCTTATACAATTTGCTCTTAGTTATAGGTGTGACTTCCCTTAGGTTGGAATTACTCATTCTATTATGAGATATAATTCATCACATCATACTGACTTTTTAGAGAGATTCTAATAGATTAGTTGATTACCGCATAGTATTCCCTAGAACTAAGCATAAAGACTTCATTTTATAGATTAATATTTCTGAGAATTGAAATTAATAATAATCTAATCCAGTTTTGAATTCACTCATGTGTTAACCACAAAGCCCAGCTTTAATAAGTAAATAAAAACTAAACCATGTACTATATTCCGGAACCTGGCGTGGGACAGCTTTGGATTTTGATTTTATTTCGAGATATATAGCTGCAGCCAACGACCTTTGTGACATGAGTCTATTGTGACCATCGACTTGAAGCCTGTGGCCCAGGCTTCGGCTGTGGCTGCCATTAGTGAGATTAAAACTATGACTAAAGCCGGGCAAAAGCAAAAGCAAAGGGGCACAATGTCGCAGCGCCGAGCTTTGGCTTTGTTTCAGGCCGAACAATGGGCGTATCTCTTGCAGTGACGCAATGCGTACATTGTCCTTCGCAGGACAAGTGCCGGGTAAAAGGGAGGCCTGGGCATTGTAAAAGATATATACCGCTCGGCAGTGCAAACATCCATAACAATCCAGTTGACACAAATGCAAGCCCCTCGGCATGGCAACTATTCCCCCTCCGCTCCAATCCAGTCTTTGTTCTCGTGGCAACCATTCAGAATTCATTCCCAATACTACGTAGTTTGCAGCGCAATTTGTTTAATTCTGCATTGGGAACGGTCCTTCGCTTCTCCTCCTTCATACTGTCAGGGATCTGACAGTCCTGTAATTGACAGACGATTATGCAATTCATTTGACGTGGACTCGTATTGGATTTCAGCAAACTGCAATTAATCATTATATCAGAGCTCGCCGGGGGACAAATGGAAGCTGGCTTCAACTGTGGCTTATTATATATTTACCCCACTAATTAGCCAACTTTAACTGGCAGTTATTTGAGGTGTATCTAGGAAAGGAAAATGCAACATGATGGACAGGTTTCAGCAACAGACTCGAGATCGTCTTTTCGTTAAATTAGAAATCATTTGAATGAAACCATTCGTATTATTTCTTTTTAAATAATTAAAAAAAAAAATATAACTTAATGAAATTCTGCAAATACGATTCAAGGAATGAAATTCCGATATCAGACCGGAAGTTCAAAGTCAGGCACCTCGCCTTCTGTAATTAAATTCCCTGCTGAACTCTTTCATTAAGTTGCCAAAAAAAAACTTCTTTGAATGTCAGAAGCTCCTTTATTGTGGTGACGCCGAAATTTTCCTCCTTTCTACATTAAGTTAATAGGAAGATACAGTTAAGGTCACTATGTTAGCTATCCAATGTAATAAATAAGTCAAGGGAACAAAATGCAAATATATGACTTAAAAAGATTCAACTCTTGAACAAATAATTACAAATTTTATAGGCAGTAAGTACAATATATTTATTTGTCTTGGGTAACAACTTATAAACCATAAAAAACTGGCAAGGAATAAATAATGTTATTAGGAAATATATTTAAATAAGTTAATTACATATTAAAAACTGTATTTAGGACAAAGCCATTATTATTTCCAACATGCTTGTATTTGTTGCTTATTTCCCGACTCCCTTTACTGCGGTTTTCCTTCGAGGCTGTTATTTATATTTTCTTGTCGTCTTGGCGGTTTTCAGTTTGATTTTTCTCATAGTCTAACCGAAATATGCTTGTAAGTTATGCCGGAATATTTCAAGTTGCCGGTGGGTGAAATATTTTACAATCTGGCAGGCACTCGTAAGTATGTACAAAACAATCAAATGGCCCTCATATATCTCAAGTCGAACCGTCAAACTCAGCAGGGAGCGTCAATAAATTCTGGGGCAGTAAAGGACACAGATGGAGGGAAAAAGGACGAGGGATTGCTGCCTGCGGATGGAAAATTGGAGCATTGTGCACTGTGTTTGCTCGGCAATATGGTCACAGCAGTTTTATTAAATTCCTACAAAGGCTTCTTCCTCGCTCCCTCCGTCCCGCAGCGCACAAGAAAGGCAATAAAAATCATTTAACAAAGTCAAACAACAATAAAAATTAAACTTTGCCGTCAACACAAGAAAAGAACGAGGCAGCAGTCAAGCATAAAAATGCTATGAAAGTACATAGAAAGCGCGCCAAATTAAATAATAAATATAAATATAGCGCATAGAACGCGAAATGTGAAAGGCGAAATGCGAGATTTGAGCAGGCAAAACTTTTCGGAAATTAATTTTCAAATCTCTGCACCGCTCATGTGTGTGTGTGTGTGTGTCTCTGTCGTTGTGCAAGGACCCAGCCAGGACATACCGATTTATTATGTCATGCCTCGTCAGCCAGGAGGACGGGGTGCAAAGAGCATCATCATAAATCAATCCATTTGATGAGAACCGGTCACGGGAAGGAGCCGAGTGAATTTAATTACACTTAAGCAGACGGATGATGGGTAAAGGTTCAGGCAGGAAGGAATCATCATCACACATCTCTCTCCTTCCACCGGCCAACAAATAATTCGCCCGATCTAACCACTTCGATTTGAGGCCAGTTGCAATGCAATATTCCTAAGTGCTCGTTCGGCCCCACTTTGCAGGCCTTTCCGTGACTTGACAAAAGGTCCTGAAACGTTTGCCTTTGTCGTTAGTCCCATATTGATTTTAATTTGAAAGGCTCTCTCCCTCTCTCTCTGGAACTGGAGGAGACTGGTTAGTGTGTTGGCTCATGGACATTTTATTGCGGACGACCGATCTCGATTTCTCGAGCCGTAAATGGCACAAAGCCATCAGAGTTGGGACGATAATAATTACTAGGTTATTCTAGAAGTACTCCTTAGACCATAAACTAATTAGCAAAGGTTTGCAATTAACGTGACATCGACAACATTAATTATCTAGGCAGGTTATTAGGTTGGGTAAGAAGTCATATATATAGAGACATGAAAGAGAGACATTAAGAATGAAATGATTAAATAATTATAATAGTTATACGATTTTTGTCTACAACATTATAATTTAAAGCATTATTTAATACAGAAACATAAGTATTTTATCAGTATTGAAGGAAAGGCATTACATTGACATGTTAATTTGTTTTAGTTTTAGAAGAACGAATCAAAGTCTTTCTAGTATTAAGATGAGAAACGACCATAGATCAAGCTACTTTTTTTTATATGTACGAAAATTTAAATATAACTGAAATCTTAGACTTGTTAAAATAAAAACGTCTATCGAATATCTAATTGCATTCTCTTTAAAACAACAAATGAGTTTCCAAATGATTCTAAAATAAATAGTATACAACATTAAAAAACACGGCTTAGGCATTTTAAATGGAGAGATATAAAGGCGAATAACAAACTTGCAAGCAAAAACTATCCAAATTGTATTTAAAAAATGCTTAAACTATAAATTTACTCAAAACCAAATATTTATTTCGTTTCATTTCAGATATTGGTTTTTTAAACAGCATCTCCCCACATCGAAAATCATCTTTAGAAAAAATCTTTAGAAAACCAATCAGCGAACTGCAAACGCATTCAAATGAAATGGAAATTACCAAGTCCACAGAAGAGCCACATGAACTATTTCAGCTTTCGCCACCTGCAGATGAGACATGTAAAATGCAAACGAATTTTTTTATCACACAAACACCCGAACATTTTTTGGGGGAGCGCACTCAGTGCAATTACATTTCTGGGGACGTGGGAGTCGCTGGGAGTGTTCCCCCTTTCCAAGAAAGTGGAATCTAAGGGGCGGGTGCCCCAAGTTTGTCATGCGAAAATCATACAAACTTGGTTTTCGTGTGCTCGGGAAAGTAATTGAGGCGGAAATCCCTAATTGGCACCTTCGAGGAAAAGAAATCACTAGAAGCGGCGTCGTCATATGAAAACTTGCACAGGGTTCTGGCTCTTTCTGGGGGTGGAAAAGCCGCGGGCTGAGGGGCAGGCACACGTAGTCTTATGCAAATGGGAAAACTTTGCTCATCAGCGCACACAAATTGAGTGAAATTATCAGTTCAAGTGAAATTTACACTTGCCTGTTGTCGCCAGGCAGCAACATCGAGAACAATTGAGTGGGTCCTTAAAAATAAGCAAACGCTTGGTAACAAAAAAATATAAGGTATAAAATCCTATTTTATAAAGAAAATCTGCTATTGTTTATTATAAAAATATTGTAAAAATAAAATAATAATTTAAATAGATTAAACTCTTTACTTAAGCCATTTCCCAAGTTAATCGATAATTATTTTTGCCAGTGTGCTGCTTTAGTGCTTCTCTGCAAGAATATGTAACTCGAATATGTAAATATAACGCTCCACTTTTCACCCGGATCGTTCTAATTCCGCTTAGCTGCAAATCCAATTAAACATGCAGATAGCTTTGCCAAAAATAAAACAAAAATTAAAGGAAACATGTGTGCAATACTTTCGCACTTTTCGCCGGCATCTGGCAGCCGCATTCTCAGGCAGATTAATGGCCACAGAGTTGTGTGCCAAAAAGCGGCGACATCTGCTAAATGGTTCCACGTCTTCTCGCCAAGATCCGTGGAGGGGCCTAAAAAAAAAGGCATTCAAGTGGCTACACACATGGCCTTCATAATTCAACCCAGTTGATAGAGTCCTTAATGCCCACAAACCAGCACCATTTTATGGCCTCTTAATGGGTTAATGCTAATGAGTAGATCTACAAAAAAGTGTAATTTAGGTGTACTCTATATAAACTAGTTAAATTTACATAAGTATTCAAGTAAAAGATTGTGCTAGGAATATAAAAATGTGTTTATAAGAAATATAAATGTTAAAATAGCTACCTGAACCTCAAATTATTCGTTTTAAACTTAAGTCAATCATTATGTTGAAATTTCATCACATTTTCCACTCCGGATAGTCTGCAAAGGGCAAAATCAAAGTTCATTATTGCTGCAGTGGTGCCAGGAAAATTCGGGCGACTTCCTGCACAGGGCGTCCTTCATGCGTCGTCTCCACATGGCGTATACGCAATATAAATACGTAATTGCAAGAAACACCATGGAAAACGGGCAGGGCCATTGATCAACTGGCAGTCAGCTGAAAGATGAAAGCTGAAAGCACCGAGGCACAAAAGACCAAGAAGGAGTGGCCCAAAATGGGTATGGATGGAGCTGGAAGGAGCTCATCAACTAAATGCAAAGTTCTTCTTCCAGGCAGCCTGTAGAACAGGAATAATTGACGACGACACGACGCTGGATAATGAGGGAAATCCCCATACATGCACTCAAAAAAAAACCAAAGTAGTTTATATTATTAAAGTACAAAAGAAGAAAAACGATTGCATTACAAAATAAGTTACCAAGAGGTAATGAGATGTATTTTTCAATTCCTTTAAAGCCTTCAAAAACCACTTAAATTTAATAAAGGTAAAATTAAAATCTGCAGCTGCTTTAATTCAAGAAATTGTTAATAATTATTAATTCTTAAAAATCAGTTAATTAAAAACCAGCTAATTTTAAATACTAGTTTTTTATATCCTTTTAAAGATTTTGTAAATAAATTTCTTAAGTTAAACATATAAATTCTATTAAAATGTATTTTGCTTTAAACTCTTTGGTGACAATAATTTCTCCGCGTGCACTGGGAGGGATATGACAAAGCAATGCATCGTCAAGTTGATGCAGACTGCTCCTTGCACTATAATCCTGCGGAAACACTTGAAAATGATGGATGAAAATTATCGCTTTCTGCAACGCATGCAAATGCGCAAAATTACTTTCACATGATTAATGCTCCACCGGGGCAAAGCTGTTCCAACTCCATCACCATCACCATCATCCTCATCATCATCATCGTCCCCGCCATCGTCGTTTCATAATTAATCCAACAGAAACCAGCAAAAGGAGCGAAAAAAAATGCGGTGGCAGACAATTGTTGAACCTCATTTGAAATTCATATTTTAAACATTCGCGTCAGTCAATTAGAGAGCAAAGGACTCTGACACCGAATTGGCATTCAACCGTAAAATTATCAAATTAATATTCCGCCCCGGAGGACGGTGGGTGGCCCAAGGAGGCCCCCTTGTCCTTCGCAATAACTGTCAGGCCAAGAAGTTTTGTATGGCGCACATTTCGGCAAGTTGTCACGACAGATACGAAAGTTCCTCGGTCCAACAATGCCAATTTGATGAGGGAAATTTCAAAATATTTATACATACAGAGGTGTTCCGGAAACTTTCTGGCCAAATTCGTTAATTGGAAGCCAAAAGTTTATCTATGAAAATGCAAAAGAAGTCCACTTGCCGCCACCAGTAAAAATGTATAATAATGAAGCACAAAAATTAGATTACTCGCTATTCACAGCAGAATAATTTAACTTTATTTTGTTCGTGGCAGGGCGGGATGCATAGACTGTTGTGAGTGGTTTTAAAACTATTTGGGAAAAGTTTTATTAGAGAATAAGATATCTGAAAAGTTGCCTTAAAGATTATTAGAAAATAAAGTTCTTGAAATGTTAGTAAACACATAGAATGATTATCGCTTAAATGTATAAATTTGTACTGTAAATATAAACTAATTTGTCAGGAGATTATTTCAGTAAGTAAAGGGAAAAGCTTAAGAGGAAACTTAGAAACTTTAAAATGAAACCTGATTCCGATAAGGGTGGATAGTTTTCAAATTGAATTATAAATTTAAGGAGGCAAGGCATGAGCTTAATATAAATTAAATAATCTCAGCCTAACCTAATCGATATTCAAATCGAACATAATCCATTAAATTGTGAAGCAAGCGTTTCAAAAATTAAATCATATAATTCGTTTCAATTTGCATTGTGATTTTCTATTCAATTACCAACAATGTGGCGCAGAATGCCGGCCACAATGCGAATGGCTATCGAGTGGGACGAGTGCCATACATCTAATATTCTGGTCCATTTGGGCCACTATCGAATTGTGAATGCTTGGTGTACCGGGCGCCGAGCATCCTCGAGCATTGATATAAACCGATAAAAAGGACAGATGAGACCCGGCATCCGTACACAAATACTCACACAATGCATGGAAGGCAATCGAGTGTGGTTTGGGAACGGGAGCGGGCTTGTGGCCATCCTCAATTCCATGTAGCAACCGGAGAAGTTCCCCAGGCCACATGCAAATCCCGAGCACTTGAGGGCCAGGCGCTTATTCTTCGCATTTTGTTTGTGCTTCAAGTCTGACCACTTGTCCGCTTTTGGCGTTTTATACCCTCACTGTCCGTTGCTCAGTTGCAGTATGAAGCTCCCTAAATTCTACATAAAACTGAAAATAGTTTTATAATAATCATTCTATCCTTGGAATTCCCTTTAGCATTCTCTAGTCGATTTCGTATCACTTCTACTGTGCTGTTTCGGTAGTCAACATCATAAAATTTCCGAGAATTAAAAATAAGGAAAATCAAATTTTCAACTAAAAAGAAAAATGGCTTCCAATGGTTATTTTTCAATCACCGGTCTCTGCACCGTAGCAATGCAGTTCGATGGCGGAGTCGTGTTCGGATCGGACTCGCGCACCGTTGCCGGAGGTTACGTGGTTAGCCGCTATGCCGACAAACTTACTTGCATCACACCCAATATCTACTGCTGCGGCACCGGAATCCTGGCACACTACCAGCGCATCACCGGGCGTCTTTCTATCTATCTGAAGCACTATGGCAGCGATAATGGCAAGCCAGTTCAGGTACATAGGGCCGCCTGCGAGTTCCGTAACTACTGCTATGAAAAACGCAAAAAGATTGGAGTGACATTCATTATCGGAGGCTGGGATGAGATACGTGGCGGCCAGGTGTACGAAATTTTTCTGGGAAGTATGATGATGCAGAGGAACTATGCCATCTCTGGCCCTGGAGGAATTTATATTAAGAAATATATGGAGGCAAGTTACAAGCCCGGCATGAATGAGGAGAATAGCATCAAGGTGGTTAAAAAGGCTATTCAGCTGGCCATCAAATCTGACATTTACTCTGGAGGAAAGGTGCAAATTGGGGTCATTGACAAGGATGGCTTCAGGGAACACATCGTTACTGAGGGCTCCGAGGATTCAGATGATGAAGATTGGCTCTAACTGATTGATTTTTTGTACCATAATTCTTATATACTTATAAATACTACAAAGTTGCTGTTGCTGTTATACAACCCACAAATAAACAAAGAATACTTGTATCATTTCATTTCAAAGAGATCCCTTTATTTCTATAGAATATGCAATTTATTGAAATTATTTTATGAGGTAAGGTATTACTAACATCGGTTATTCGTTCTTGTTATCCATTGCCATGGACGGATATGTAGAGATATAATGCATTGTGGTGTGTGGGTCTGCGTCGGAAGGGGGCTATAGTTCGGCCCATATTAAGTTTGTAGAATGAGCTAAACTCCTTCTCACTCCAACTCATGTAGCTCAGCTTTCTATACATTTTGTATAGAAAACCACAAAATAAAATCCATATCCAAAAGAATATGGATAACTATTGAGACGGCGCAATCTATTGTTGCCTGTTAAATTGCATTTGTTTTTTTTTTTATCTAGATGTTTGTTTAAAAATAATAATAAAAATTAGGGAGCAAAGGGTTTTATGGATGCTGACAGGGCATATTTAGATTTTAGGTTCGGAATACCCTTATGGAAGGCTACATTGTTTCCAAGTTTGGTCTTATATTCAAGGCAATTTTTACTGGGACGACTAGCTTTAAAAATATTCTCATTATTCTAATCTTCGTCATGTATTAAATTCTTATCGAATTCAAGTTAAAATTAAACACAGAGGGCTAGTATTTATGTGGAAAAAGGAACGTAAACACCATTAGTTTCCAATTACTTATAATATTTTCTTTACTATCATTTATTTGTAGGTCGGTTTCTTTATTTAATGCGGGGGTTATTAAAATTTATACTTTTTAAATTTAAATTTGGCGCCAATCACTGGATATGGCAACACTGTCCCATATACAACGAGTTTAGTAGTATCACAAAATGGTTTCTCATATTGGGGGAATAATATTAATATAATAATATTATATAACTACAAAGATATATAGTTTAATGATTTATGCAGAATAATTATTAAATATATACAAATATTTTCCGGAGCCTTGCCACTTGAACTTGGTAAAAGCTTTTGACGGCGCTGCCCAACCGCTTGAAATTAGCGATGGCCGATAACACCCGCCAAGTTGTCACCAAGTGCTGACCCAGTTCCAGCGGTGTGGCAGCCCAGTAGCTCTCACTAAATTCGCTGTGCAACACTGGCGTATTGCAAAAATATTTTAGATACTCGCGTCAACCAACAAAAAAAGAAGCAATACAGTTTCGCCCGATGTGCGCGGAATAAATAGCAAATCGAGTCGAACGCGAAGTACCTCTAGCACACCGCACGCACGATGGAGGCCCTAATCCCAGTTATAAACAAGTTGCAGGATGTCTTCAACACGGTGGGCTCCGACTCGATACAATTGCCACAAATTGTTGTTCTGGGCAGCCAGGTAAGCGAATTGCAAAAACCTCTCCGCACCCAAAAACAAAAAAAAACTGCGATTTCCCCAAAAGGAGAGCTCCAAAGCGGGCAAACCTATCAGAATAATTTGATTTTTCTGTGTTTGCCGACTTCACTGCGGTTTCAGGCGCCTGCAAAATTATATAATGGGGATGCGTTTGCCGGCATTTTAGTTATGTTTTTTCAATCAATCGATTCCTTTTTGCGATAAGCCTCTCAATAGTGTGGGGTTTTTTGTTTATATAATTATATTCGGCAATGTTTGCCGTTTGCGCCCATGGAAAATCAATAAACGGAAGTATTATACAAAAAAAATTGACAAGGAAAACAGCTGCTGTGACACATTCCTGCACATACACAAGCGCACACACCCGGGTAATAGCCAAACAAATGCATGGGAGTGTGTGCGTGCCTTGATCGCGGCTTTAATTGCACTTTGATTCATGATTCTGAGATTGAATTCCGCATGGCGAAGTGCTGGAGCATGTCAAGTCAACGATTTAGAGTACAGAGGAGCCTCCATAACTCAACTTATGTAAAGAACGCAACAATAAATATACTAGTTGGTATTGCTGGGACTTTGTTGAAAGATTAACTCTATTAAAAAAAAAACTATTAGGGAAAAGCATTAAAAAGCACATTTTTAATAATAAAAATATCTATAGCTATACTATAGCTAGGCTTGAATATAGCACAGTTTCTAGACATCATGAGCTATATCTCTCATAGGTATCCCTTTGCTGACCGAGTGTTAGGGAACTCTAAGTTAAATCAAGTCAAAACATAACATTTCTCACTCTTGCGAGGTAGTAACTCTTAAAAAACTATTAAATATGACGCTTTACTAAGCTAAGCTAACATAAAGTAAAGCTTATACAAAGAATAATATTTAATTATAATAATGACCTTAAAATTAAGGATAAAAATCATTTATTTTCACTACATTCAAGCTTCTCTAAATTTAAACACTGTTCCCCTAATAGAATTTTCGACTGTAGTAGATAACAATAGCTAATCTTAGGGTTTCCAAGTGTTTCCTTGTTGCACACGTTTTGGAAGCTCTCCTTATCGGGTCATCGACGTTTATCAGCCTCATTTCTAACTCTAATACGGGGTTTCTCACTCATCCACTTTTGCTTTCAGAGCTCCGGCAAGAGTTCGGTGATCGAGAGCGTGGTGGGACGCTCCTTTCTGCCCCGCGGAACTGGCATCGTCACCCGTCGCCCATTGGTTCTCCAGCTAATTTACTGCCCGCTGGACGATCGCGAACATCGGTCCTCGGAAAATGGTAAGCTATAATACAAGGATATGCCTTAGATCAAGTCCCTAAATCGTTGTCCTTTTAGGCACCTCCAATGCTGAGGAGTGGGGCCGCTTCCTGCACTCCAAGAAGTGTTTCACCGACTTCGATGAGATCCGTAACGAGATCGAGAATGAGACAGAGCGTGCCGCTGGCAACAACAAGGGCATCTGCCCGGAGCCCATAAACCTGAAGATATTCTCCACACACGTTGTCAACCTCACCCTGGTGGATTTGCCAGGCATCACCAAGGTCCCTGTGGGCGATCAGCCGGAGGATATTGAGGCACAGATCAAAGACTTGGTACTCAAGTACATTGAGAACCCCAACTCGATCATTTTGGCTGTGACGGCCGCCAATACGGACATGGCCACTAGTGAGGCTCTGAAGCTGGCCAAGGACGTGGATCCCGATGGCCGACGCACCTTGGCGGTGGTCACCAAGCTGGATCTTATGGACGCGGGCACTGATGCCATCGATATCCTGTGCGGCCGGGTCATTCCCGTCAAACTGGGAATTATCGGTGTAATGAATCGCTCGCAAAAGGACATCATGGATCAGAAGCACATCGATGAACAGATGAAGGACGAGGCGGCCTTCCTGCAGCGAAAGTATCCAACGCTGGCCACGCGCAACGGCACGCCCTACTTGGCCAAGACACTTAACCGGCTGCTGATGCACCACATTCGCGACTGTCTGCCGGATTTGAAGGTGAGTTCAAGTCGGAAACCATGGGCTTTTCTATATATTTCCTAATCAGAAATATACGTCAAACGTTTACAAATATATTTGCAAATATGCTTCTCCGCTCATTTCAGACTCGCGTCAATATCATGGCAACGCAATTCCAATCGCTGCTGAACTCATACGGCGAGGACGTCTCCGACAAGAGCCAAACATTGCTGCAGATCATCACGAAGTTCGCCAGCGCCTACTGCTCCACCATTGAGGGCACTGCCCGGAATATTGAGACCACTGAGCTCTGCGGCGGTGCTCGCATTTGCTATATTTTCCACGAGACCTTCGGCCGCACCCTGGACTCCATTCACCCGCTGGCGGGACTAAGCAAAATGGATATACTCACCGCCATACGGAACGCCACAGGCCCCCGGCCGGCACTGTTTGTGCCGGAGGTATCGTTTGAGCTGCTAGTGAAACGCCAGATACGCCGACTGGAGGAGCCCTCGCTGCGCTGCGTGGAGCTCATACATGAGGAGATGCAGCGCATTGTTCAGCATTGCGGCAATGAGGTGCAGCAGGAGATGTTGCGGTGGGTGTTGCGAGATTGCTGAAAGGCAGAGCAAGTATGATGATAATGATTAACCTCCCTTTTGTTACAGTTTCCCCAAACTGCATGAGAAGATTGTGGATGTGGTCACCCAGCTGCTGCGCCGCCGTCTGCCGCACACCAATGTGATGGTGGAGAACATTGTGGCCATTGAACTGGCCTACATCAACACCAAGCATCCCGATTTCCACAAGGATGCGGCTTTGGTGCCCAGTCTGCTGAAGACTGACAACGATCCCTACTCCCAGGTGAATCTACAGAGGCGGGGCAATACCCCACGCAACCACATGTCGCCACAGGTCTCGGCGCACTCTACAAACTCCCAGCAGCCGCAGCAGAATTACCAGCAGCAGCAACAAAATGATGCACATGAGCAGGTGAGACTGGAGTTCTTTCTTATATTTTGTTCAGGCATCTTATTTGAGCTATTTCTGATTTAGAACCACATTGGCGAGAGCTCGACGCCATCGATGGCCAGCACCTGGCTATCAAACATTTTGCCGCCGGCTCCAACGCGTCCGGACAGTATCGAAAACTCGGCCAGCAACACGCCGATTCACAACAATTTGGTCAGTCCGGTGAAGCCAGTAAATCTGCTGCCCGATGTGCCGGCCAATCATAATCCACGCAGGCTGACTGACAAGGAGCAAAAGGATTGCGATGTCATTGGTGGGTATTATTTATAGTAAATAGAGACTGCTTTAAACTACATGTAATCTTCTTACATTAATTATTGTTTTTCAATTATCGATTTACTTTGCAGAGCGCCTCATCAAATCGTATTTCTATATTGTGCGCAAATCCATACAAGACTCGGTACCAAAGGCCATTATGCATTTCTTGGTTAACTACGTCAAGGACAACTTGCAGAGTGAACTGGTTACCCATCTCTATAAATCAGATCGGGCCGAGACACTCCTCAACGAGTCCGATCACATTGCAGTGCGCCGGAAAGAGGCGGCCGATATGTTGAAGGTAAGTTTCCAAAATATATACATAAGTTAAAGACTTTTTAATATCAAGCTGAGTGACGACGAACAACAGAGCGGCTTGCTCTAGAGCGGACGCAAGAAATCTTATGGCGTTACTTATCTTGAAGCTTGTAGTGTCTTTGAATAAGTGTTGTTAACTGTTTTCTTTTTTTTTTATTCAAGGCACTGACGCGGGCAAATCACATCATCAGCGAGATCCGCGAGACTCACATGTGGTAGAGACTGGCCAGCCCGTTTCGACTTAATAATCCCCACATATAAGCAGCATAAAAACACAACAACAGCTATTTATTGAAGACGCGTTTGAAGAGAACTCAACTCCTTCTTTGTTAAATGTTTCCCCTCCTGAGAGCACTGAAATTTCATCATTAAATAGCATGCGACCCTATCTTTTCGGGGCCTATCATTTTAGCGTAATCCCCCAGCAGCATTTCGATTCGCCTGGCATTTGTCATCGTCGCTTTATACAGTTTTAGGATGGTGTAATGAAAACCGATATTGGTTTATTCATAGGTTACCCAACGCACTTATTACACATTGAATAGTCAAATAAAAGCAGAAAAGGTTGATTCAAACGTGGTTTACTTGTTTTTATGCGCTTATACCGATGAAGGTATCAAACTGGAGGTATTTATGATAAGATTAGTCAAGAATATTGAGGAATTCGTTTAAGGTTTTTGGGATTGGTTGGAAATAATGGAAGAACGTGTATTATAACTATATGTTTGTCTTTCATTGCCAGTAGGGATATATATCTCTGCTAAAAAGGATTTAAGGATCCACCTCCCTGTTATCAATAACCCTTCTTAAAATTAAAGCAAACCCAATAAGAGAAGACACCTTGTTGCGACTCATCTTTTGTAATAAAAACTTTAATACTTGGATACCAGTTAAAATCTAATTTGGAAAACGTCATTTGTATTGCGGCAAAAGAACAGAAGAGAACAAAGGGGCTCAGCTTAGGTGCTGCTGTGTCGCATGTCATCTCCCGACCTGCGTTGGCTAAATGCTCCGCGATGCGCGTGAATCAGTTTGGAAGGGAGTAGGGATGGTGACGACTCAATGACAGCCTTTGGTTAATGGTAATCCCGTCTCTAGGCACGGTTCGTATCCGACAGGACTCGCACGATGCACCCTACTCCGCCCTTGGCGAAGGCCTTCTCGTGCCACTGCAGCAGGTGGCCGCTGGAGCCCTCCGACGGAATCTCAAATCCTCGGTATATGTACTTCATCAGCACATCGATCAGGTCGTTCTGATCCAAGGTATCAATGGCCTGGTCAATCTGCGTCGACTTAATGGACAGCAAGACCCGCAGGGTGATGTTCAGGGCGTGGTCCTGCAAAGAACAATAGAGATTAGAATTAACCACACTGCAACCGGATGGCGGATGAGATGGCCTACCTTCACATTCTGGTTCTTGCAACGCAGCGGAGCATTTTGCAGCGCACTGAGCAACGCCTCGACTGATTTTCCTTGCGTCAGCAGCGTCGTGATCTCGCTCTCGTCCGGCCCCACGGCAGCGCTGTCTACTCCGTCATCCTCCCGGAAGTTGTCCTCATTGTACTGGTCCACATCGATTTTGCGGAACGCGTTGCTGGACGTGTTTTTGGCCATGTTTATGATCGCCTTTCAAGCTATTTTCTTTCTTACAAAAAATGAATCACGAAGAATCCGGCAAACAGATGTCTGACAGTGTGACCGGGCGGCTATAAATACCACCAATCGATTGGAAATACCAAAACAGAAATATATAATTATTAAATATATTAAGGGTGTTCCCTGGTTGATGTTAATATCAGAATTTCTAAAATTGCATCTAATAATTGCATAAAGCTCCTTAGCACAGCCTTAACGGGAGCGAACTAAGGGTCCAGCATATCCAAGGACTCAAGATCTTTTTGTTTAGGGCAACCTTCCATCCAACCTCTTAACTAATCAAATCTTAAAGCAAATCTTAAAAAAAAAAAATTAACAATCATGTCAAAAGTAGAGTAGATGGCCAAAGTAGCTAGCGTTCCTAAGTTAAGTTAAAGTTTAGACTAGTATTTAAATACTTTAATATCGTACTGATGTATTTTTTCACATCCATGGTCACACCGCAGATTGACTTTGTTTTTGTTTCAGGTGAGTCCAGGAATATCGAAAATCATTTAAAATATGTTAAACCATTTGATTTTCCCTACAGCATGGCAAAGTTTCTGGGCATCAACCGACTGACCAAGCTGTTCCAGATCATCCGCGAGTCCGGGGGCCTGAAGGCGACGTACCTGAAGCTCTATAGGTAAGCCCCGGAATCTTATATAAGACAGTTTCAATCGGCAAAATAACAATATTTGGCAGGAACGATGATCTGAAGATCGGAACCCTGGTGGGTGTCGACAAATATGGCAACAAGTACTTCGAGAACCCGTACTACTTCTACGGCCGCAATCGCTGGATCGAGTTCGCCCCCCATGTCAATATGGACTACGACGGATCTCAGATCCCCGCCGATTGGTACGGCTGGATGCACTACAAGGTTCGGTTCCATAAAAACAAGTTACCAGGACTGCCTTATATGTTACCTTATGTTTATTTATATTTTATAGACCGATCTGCCTCCCATCCGCGATGGTGCTCGTCCCAAATACAAGTGGCTCGCGGATCACAGCGAAAATCTATCCGGCACTAAGGGTAATCGTTTTACTGCCCCAATCGAATCTTAAATGTACAATTAATCCTTTTTACAGAGGCCTACTACCCCTACACAACCACACCCAACAAAGTGGAGGCCTGGGACCCCAAGGCGAAGAAACAGTAGAGTTTGGATAGCAAATAGTTATTTTTTAAATTCAAGTGCAAATGGCTACGAAAAAAGGAAACCTAGTTAACGTGCTAATAAATCAAATTTCGTTAATTTGGCATTGAAAGAAAGTTCATAACTGGACATTATCTTTTTTTAAACCTTTGCAAAGTAGTAATTTTATTCAGAAGTTTGCATCTTAGTATCACCAGACTATTCAATGCAACCTTCTGTTGTTTTTTCTCGTTAAATCATTATGCAGTCAAGGTGCACTCTAAATATCAATATTAAAACCAAGCTATCTGTTTTTTTGTCAGTTTATTCATTTAATCACAATAAGCTTAATTTATGAATGCTATTTACAATCGCCCTTAGCACCTCCTTGGCACGTCGTTAAGTAAATATCCCTTTTGAAGTCACAGGCTGGATTAAATCTAGCCAATTAATTACTGAATCGTGGTCTTCTTTTCCTTAAAAATCCTCCTTCATTGCCATTTTCTGGGCTTTTTTGGCCCTTCGCTTGTACTTCTTGGCCGTATCCGCGCACTTTGTGGTGATGGTGGCTCGGATGACGCGCTCTTTGCCTCCGGTTTTGTTTATAACACAGACCACAATATCGTCGACTTTGCGCTGGTCCAATTGTAGCTTGGGTGGTCTTTCCCGGCCGTAGAACGCTGGCGATGGCTTTCCCGTGAGAGTGTGCGTGGCTAGCTCATCGCTGCTAAAGACCACGCACAGGAGACATCTGGTGGCCACCGGTGCGTTTGTGAAGAACACCTCCCCGTACTGGTGGGCGGTAATTTCGGTGCCATTAGGACCCAGTATATAGGCAGTACAGCCGTCCTCTTTTTGTACTCGCTGTGGATACTGGACAAGATTTTCGCGGTCGTTTTCGGAGGCGTTGTCATGGAGATGGGATTCCGCGGAACTGGTGGACACATGGCGGGGCCTCTTTGACGGCGGTGCAGGCACATCCTCGTAATCATTATCGTAGCGCTGGTTGAGGGTCTTCAACATCGAGGTGAGTCGCCCAAAGAGTTGCTCATAGTGGTGCTGGCTCTTCTGGATTTTTGCCACCTGCTGCTTGAAGGAATCCTCGACGGGTGGAAGAGGCTCTATCGTTGGCTCTATTTCCTGAATTTCTCCAGATGAGGTTGCTATGGCCACCAATTGAGCGTTGATGATGCGGCGCTTGGGAGGGGAAATACGGCGAACTTCCTTACGGGGAATTTTCATCGGAATTTGTTGAACGGGCGGCTGCATCAGTTGCTGCAGCTGACCCAATGGCTTCGGTCTCCTCTGGCGCATTAAGGTCTGCTGTGTGGCCACCTCGTAATTAATATAGTTCTCGATATCCATCTCCTCCTGCTTCATTATTGGACGCGAGAGCAGGCGGTAGTAGTAGGGCACAAAGTTCGGGGCAAACTGGCTGAGATACTGGTGATACGGATGCGAAAACTGAACGGAGGGCAGGATTGCAGTTTGTGGATGATAGTAAATGGGCGTCAGTGAGTGCGGCTGCGGCTCCGTGCTGTGGATGACTGACATGCTAATTCCAGGTTCCTCGCTATTTGTAAGGTTAGAGTCCCGATCGTACGGACGGAATCCAGCGGCCATTGTCTTCGCGGATTTAGCAACAGGTAACGAAAAGGTATACGTCTGAAGCAGCTGCAGCGGTATCCTTATGGTAATCTTGCGAATATTTTTTTGCTAAAATTGTTTCGGAATTATGTTTTTACGACCTCGGATTAACGGTTATTCCCTGCACCAGATGGCAGTCCTACCTGAACTTCTTTTAGTGTTGCTAATGTCGCGAAAGCAAGCAAGGCTTCCACGGTGCAACGGTTTTGGCGATTGCTTTAAGAAAATATTAGACAATATTACAGTCCTACTTATTTTTTATCTCATGTTTGTCTTAATAATTTTATTTTAACTACTATATACTATTTTTGTCCCAATCTTAACCATGAACTGCATCATAAGAAAAATTTAATTTAAGCAGTTCGAAGTTCGATTACATATGTACATACATATAGCTGACATGGTTTATTTAATTCTCGTTTAGATTTTAGGGGTGCGTTTCCGATCAGAGAGAAAATGAGTATGTATTCCAAAAGGATTTGAGCATTTCCAATACACATAAATTCCAATGGATTCCATCGAGGTCCTGAAAACCGGTTATTTAAAAAACCCATCAATTGTCTATTTGAGTTCTTGGAAAAATGGAGCAATTCGCAACAATGCCTTAAGGATGAATTTTTCGTACACCATTACTACTATATACGTAGTTCGAAAAAGAAACAGTAACAGGATAATAAACAAAAAAAAAAATCGTTCAATGCTCTCCTGAGTGAGGAAATGTTTTTTGTCTTATAACAGTTTTAATTCAAAATAACCATTACTCTTTTCGCTGTTTATATTTAGTAAAACGTATAGCTACAAAAGTTGATGGGAAACAAAAGCTTAGCATTAGTTATCATACTTAAAGAAAACAATATATGTTTATTTTAAAGCTTTTAAAAGATATATATAGGCATAAAATATTACTAATATAAAATTAGAACAGTTTCTTAATATTAGAATTTTAATCCTGAAGCCTGTAGCCGATAGTTCGTGCCAAATCCGCTCGCCACTCGACAACCCTGCCTGAAATCAGTCACACACACAAACAAGCGATCTTGTTCCCGCGCGAAACCCATGCGAAAAGGTGGAAATATAAATTGAATAAAGTGGAGGGTCGGACAGCTGGGCTAGTTGGGAAATATACCTAGTTGCTTTCTTGCTCCGAAACAGGATTGCTTACCTGGAAAACAATAGAGAGAGCCGAAGCAGAAACCGATCACACACTGTCCCTTGCACATGCAAGCGTTGGGCTGTCGTTGTGTGTGTGCAGGTAGCGTTCGTGTGGATTCAGTTGTTGCTGTTTCCCTTTTGCCTTCTCGGTAACGTTAAGGCAATAGACGGATCGGAGGAAAACAACCCTAATGCGATCGCTTGCAAGCCGCTTTTCGCATTCTGCCGCCAATTTCCACTAGTCCTGCGCTCAGTTGACGCCGATCCAGCGCGCAATCGACATGGACAATGTGAGTTACCGGCGCCGAGGTGCCTGCCAAAGCCACGGTCTAAATGCATTCCTCTAATTCTCCAGCAATATCAAAGCATCCTGGAAGCCAATCCGCCCGAGGACTCCAAGTGGCGCGCCCGGCCTTTGTACTTGAATGCCTGGACGCAGACCTCCGGCGAGGACTTTGAGTTCGTGCGAACTCTGGCCGTGGATCCGAATATGGAGGCTGAGAATCGGGCCCTGCGCGATAAGTTGCGCTATTTGGAGGCCAAGCTGCAGCAGCACACTGATCTCCTCTCCCAGATACACGCCACATCGGCTAGAATGCAGCAGGCGTCGTCCCTGCTGGCGGAATCAGCTTCACCTACCCCGCCTACAGTGCCGAGTCACCAGATCCTGACGCCGCCCAGCTCGGTTATATGTGCGCCCGCACAGAATTCGCTGCAGCCAAGGGCCGAGATCGTCGACTACAAGATCATATCTGCTTCGGACGACGCGGATGCCATTGAGATTCGCCTGGCGGCGGAGAGTTTGAACAGTCTGAGCACCTCCGCCGACTCCGATCGCCTGGAGATATGTCTGGGCGATGAGCAGCAGCATCAGCAGCAGCAACATCAACATCAAGCTCCCCAACAGTACAGGATAGGCGTGGGAATGAAGAGGGAAGAGACGGACTCTCCAACACAACCCCTGCATTTCATCAAGCGGCGTAAGCTGCAGGAGATTCAGGTGGCCGAGGTGCAAGAGGAAAGTCTCCTGCGCCAGAACGGCGCCAACAAGTCTAAATCGCCGGGCCATGTTAAGCTCCGAAACAGCAGCCTCACCGATCTCAGCAAAGGCAGCCAGCCCATGGAAAACGTGATGGTGTCCATTGGCCCGAACAACACCTGTGTACCCGCCAGCATCTTCGAGAACATAAATTGGGGGGTCTCATCGCTAGCCACCAGAAAGCTACTGGTCTCGATCTTCGACCGGGAAACCCTGGGCACACACTCGATGACGGGCAAGCCGTCGCCCGCCTTCAAGGACCAGCAGAAGCCGCTCAAGCAGATGCTCGATCCCCTCAAGATCCAGGACATAATCTTTGCGGTGACGCATAAGTGCAATGCCACCGAGAAGGAAGTGCGCAATGCCATCACCACCAAGTGCGCCGACGAGAACAAGATGATGAAGATCCAGAACGGAAAGAGACGAAGCGCTGGCCTCAAACACGGAAAGGAGAACATTTTTTAGGCCTTAGCAGTTAGATTTTACTTAATATTATGAATAACCAAAAGCTGGCGGAGATCGACCGACGCACCAACTCATCCAGATATATATACCCAATAGATATAGAAACCTAACGCTACATCGAAACTTTATATGTAGAATATATGATTTTAAAGATCTCGAAGATGTCTATACCAATCTGCAACCAAGGCACACTTGTTTTCTGATTTTACTTGCATCTAATTGGGCTTGCGGGATATCTAGTAGGATTTTCCACAAAGCAATCGTATCTTGTGGTTTAATTCTATATCCTTAGCTGTTCTATTTAAAAATATTTCCGTCCTTATTGTTTGAATAATATTTAAACAATATTTTCAAGTTACATTAATAAAAGGCTGAAATATCGTGAAAATTTATACTTTGACGGTCAGGATATTATGAAGTAAAATAACTGTTTCCAACGTTCCTGCACTTCACACTGCCGAATGCCTATACTATCGATCCATACCTTACCATACTTTTCGAGGCAATGTATCGGTTGAATGTGTTTTCCGCCGATACGAGCCCCTAACTCTACTGGGGCCCTTTGGAGCATGTCCCAAACAAACGATTTTTCTCGGGAAAAAGCAGGAAAATGACTAAAACCTCGTAAAAGGAGCAATATAATAACCCGCAATGTATTGTCGTTGCCACATTTTCTATCGGCTGGTAGTGCATTCTATCAATGTTTTCAACCTTATATGACAATTTATAACAGTTAGACAGCTGATTTTTGGCGGCTACAATTGCGTGATTTTGTTATAACATTTTCTTAAATTGTTTAAATTAAGAAAAGCAACGAAAATATACGTATTGAATGGAAGATTTGGATAACATATCACAGAACTTTCTTCCACTATTGGTGGATCAAATCTTTGAAAATCATCGATCTGGCGTCTCTGGAAGCCCAATAAAAGGCGAGTTTCATGTTTCCAAATTGCATTTTCCGATTTAATTGTATAAAATAATGTCGACGCAGAGAAAGAACGTACACAGTTGTTTTACGACCTCTCACGGTTGCTGGGCGAGGAGCTGGTGGAGCGATCCCTGCACCTACTGGACAATTATAATATCGTCTACTACCACACCGGAGGCAACCGGCAGCGCTGCGTAGTGGAACTCTGCAAGGGAACGGAGTATTTCCGGCTACTGCCGCGGATCAACTACTGCAAGTGCGATTTCTTCCAGAGCCATGTGCTGCAGCTGCCCGCCGGCATCCTCTACCACGACATTCCCAGCGGCCAGAAACGTTATTTAGCCGATTGGAGTGAGGAGAGTCGGACGTCTTACACCTGCCCGCACGTTTTGGCCCTCCGGCTTCACCAGTTGCTCAAGCCCAGGACCGAACAAGTCATCAAGCCGGAGCAGCTGAGGCAGCTGTGCAACGATATTTTCCGGGACTAACATGGAGGAGGCGTCGCCCTACGGCGACTACAAGTTCGTGGCCCGGTTGGACCATGTTAAGACCTTCAATCAGGCCATCAAGTCCGTCTGCTTCAACGATGTAAGGATAATGAAATCCGATGGAGTCTCATCATCATCTCTTGTGTATATTCTTCCAGTATGGCATGCTTCAGGTTTCGGAGGACGGGCTGCGCATCACAGTGGAGCAGGGCAAGTCCATCCAGGCGACGCTCTTCATGCCGCCGGGCGCCTTTAAGGAGTTCTTTGTGCAGGACTTCCAGAGTTTCGGTCTGAAGATGAACGTGCTCTCCGAGTGCCTGAATCTATTCGGGCCCGCCGACTGCAGCCTGAGGATGATGTATAGGGATGAGGGCGATCCCCTGAAAATCATTCTATACCCTTACGACGACGAGGATGTGAGCACCGAGTGTGCCATAAAAACGATGGACTGCGAGGAGCCAATCGACTACGACATGAACCTCAAGGGTTCCGATCTAAATGTAATTTTTGTTCGAGGTCCGAATCTCTCGAAAGTATTTCACGAACTGGAGAAGTCGGCGGAGGAGTTCGAGTTTGTCACTTCGCCGGATCGGCCGCACTTCAAGATCACCACCGTTGGCATCATGCAGGCCGTTTTCAGCGTGGAGGTGGCCAAGACCAGTCCCATGATGATGATGTTTAACTGCAAGCAGACGGTGGTCGCGCGCTACAAGAGCCAGCAGATACGCTTGACCAACAAGGCGATGCAGGCAGCCACCAAGGTGGCCATCAAGACCAACTCGATTGGCCTGCTGGAGCTGCACCTGGTGATGCAGGGCGAGGGCCAGGAGGAGATCTTTGTACAGTTTTACATAATTCCGTTGCTTAATGCCGAGTAAATGTAGTTTTAAGACCGAAAAGTATCTAGAAGATTTGTTTTAATACACAAGTTTAGTTGGATTTGTTGGTTTTTGCTTGGTTTGCGGAAGGTTTTTTTTACTATTAAAATCATTTATTTATATTTATATGAATTGAATGGCAAACAGATAACAAAAAGCTGCAAATAATCAATAAATTTCTGATTTATTTGATTGCTCAGCTGTCTGTTGTATTTTTTAAATATTGTTATTAACTTGGGTAGACAAAAATAGCAATCGGAAAACAATTCCCCGAGAAATTATCTCTCCAACGAACTGTTATCAGCGGGATGCAGCGGTGAAAACGATGCTGCCGATGCATTTTCCGAACTTTCGATCAGTATTGGCAGAGAGCCTGCAGTCGGCATACGGAGAACGAAAACATGTTAATTCTGGCGGCACTACTTCTGATCCTGCTATACCTGATCTACCTTTACCTTACCTGGCACCACAACTACTGGCGCAAGCGCGGCTTGATCACAGCTACTCCGCTCAACGTGCTGGGCACTTATCCGGGCCTGCTGACCCGTAAGAGCAACCTGGTAACCGACGTGCAGAAGATTTACGAGTAAGTTTGCCCAGATTATATATAAATGATAGCTATAAATTACTCCGATCTCCCACAGCAAGTATAAGGATAACCATCAAGCTGTCGGTGTATTCGTGACCCGCCAGCCGCAGATTCTTATCCTAGATCCTCAGTTGGCACACGAAGTGTTAGTGGGGAATTTCCGCAGTTTCAAGGACTCTCTTACCAGCTCGTACATCAAGTATGCCAAGTGGGACAAGTACACCCCTTTCAATCCCTTCTGGGCGTCCGGTGAGACTTGGCGACGACTTCGCACAGACGCCCAGGCTGGAATCTCCGTTAATCGGCTGAAGCAGGGCTATGCCATCTGGGAGCAGGGTGGAAAGATGCTAACGGACTACATAGCCCGCCAGGTGGTTGATAGTCCTGTCCTGGAAACCAGAGATGTAAGAATTGCGATTAATTTCATGTCAAGTACAAGAAAACGCCCAACCCTTGCAGGTCTGCTTTCGTTACACGGCCCATGTGATGGCGGACTTTATATGGGGCATCGATGCTGGAACCCTAACACGCCACACGGATCAACCTAACATGCTGCAGCAGATGGCCACCCAGTGGACCAGTTCCGCCTTCTACATGATCACCCTGTTTATGGCCACCATTGTGGCTCCCTGCATTCGCCTACTACTGCGCTTCCGCTTCTATCCGAAGGAAACGGATGAGTTCTTTTCCATCCTGACCAGGGAGTCCATTAAGTTACGTCTGAGCGGCGGTGGAAAAGCTGCTCGCTCGGATTATCTCTCCCATCTGCTGCAACTTCGGGATCAGAAGCAGGCCACCCACGACGAACTGGTGGGTCATGCCCTGACTGTGCTGCTGGATGGGTACGACACCACTGGAGCGGCTCTCCTACATGCTCTCTACTATGTGAGTAATCCTCGAGATAATCTTGTTGGTGTATTCTAATTTTCCTTTGAATTTCCAGTTGTCTGAACATCCGAAAGCCCAGCAAAAGTTGCGAACGGAAATTCTGTCTGGCTTGGGAACCAAGAAGAGCCTTGATTTTGAGCAGTTGGTCTCGTTGCCATACTTGGAGCAAGTTGTTTACGGTTAGTATTACCACCAACCATAGAACATATATAATGCAGCAGGATCTGTGTTGTCTATATGATCTAGACCTTGATTTATACGAACAGCTGAATTATTATAAATAATATTATCATTTACTTTAAAGAATCTCTACGGCTAAGCAGTTTGATCCCTCAATACACGAAAGTCTGCACAAATCCCACTACAATCCAGTTGAACGACTTAAGAAGTTTGGAAGTGGAGGAGGGCGTTACGATCATGATACCCAACTATCAGTTCCATCACGACAAACAGTACTTTCCCGAACCCGAGGAATTCAGGCCCGAACGTTTTGACAATAGCACATATCAGGAGTTAATGAGTAAAGGCATATTTCTGCCATTTAGCGATGGTCCAAGGGTTTGCATGGGTATGTTTTACCCTATCTATGATTTTCTTTAATGATTCGATTTTTCATTTATAATTTCAGGCCTGCGCTTGGCCCTGCTGACCTTGAAATCGGCCTTGGCGCACATTGTCAGTGACTTTGAAGTGGTGAGGGGCAGGGAACGGTTGGTTCCAAACGAAGACGCTGGCTTCGGGATCGTGCTGCAGGGAAATGTTAATTTAGAATATCGCCTCCTTCACAGATAGATTTTAGCAAGACTTTTGTTTATTTAATAAATGCGAAAAATATAATTTCCACGTGATGCAAAGCAATAACGACTATTTGCTGCCTGTCATTAAGCCTCTCAATAATTCAAGGGTCAATATAATAGTCTTTTGAGATTGCATACATTGTTTCAAGTTAAGGCAAAGATGGAGTGGTGTTTCCCCGAGAACCTAACTTACCTCTCCAACAAACAGTGTTCAGTGATAGTGAGTGATAGTGTTATCAACATCGTGTGCCGATGTGCACTTTAACAGCGTATAAAACCGGTGCTACCGGTATCTAATAAAGATTATGCTATGAGGGGTCTTGCCAGTGCAGTACTTAAATAGTATTTTGATTCCAATGCTTTCCTGGGACTTATCAGTTCAATTAGCCGACAGTTTCCATTCGAACACCGTGAAGATCTGTTCGAAGCCATGCTGACCGCAATCGCTCTTGTCTTGGGCTTCATTCATGTCGCCTTTGCCGCTGTTATTTTCTACTTAACCTGGCACCACAAATACTGGGACAAGCGGGGAGTGGTCACCGCCAAGCCCCGAACCCTGTTGGGAACCTATCCGGGCATACTGGTGAACAAGAGCCGCAGTCTCATACTTGACGTTCAAGAGGTGTATGAGTGAGTCTCAGACAGAAAATATATTAAACTTAGTGTAACATTTCATTATTTTGATTCCTAGTAAGTACAAGGATAAATATCGAGCGGTGGGCACATTCATAACTCGACAGCCCCAGCTTCTTATTCTCGATCCAGCTCTGGCACATGAGATTCTGGTGGACAAGTTCAATCACTTTCGGGACACCATAACCAGCAGCTTCATTTGCCAACAATCAGATGATAAATATGCGGAAAGGTCGCCGTTTTTCAGTGCTGGTGAGGATTGGAAACGAAGGCGCGCCGAGAGTGTGGGCGGACTCACGCCCAACCGTCTGAAGTTGGCCTTCACTATCTGGGAGCAGAGCGGGCGGAAGCTGTTGGACTATATAGAGCGGGCGAGGCGACAGAAGGGCGATGTCATAGAGACCAGAGATGTAAGTAAAAAAAGGTTTAAGATAAAAAAATGGAAAGAAAAAACCGACAAATATTTTAAATAAAATAATTTTAATTTAATTGTATTTATTCCAGCTTTCTTATCGCTTTACGGGAGACGTAATGGCTGACTTTATCTGGGGCATTGATGCAGGCTCACTTAGCGGTGACGTTGGAGAAATTGGGGCCTTCCAGAAGACCTCCACGGACTGGACGGTTTATGCCTTCCGCTCGATGATCCGTTTCAACAAGTCCCTGGTTGCCACATTTGTGCGGAATCTGTTTAAAATGCGCTTCTTCACCAAGGCATCGGAGGAGTTCTTCCTGCGAGTGACACAGGATGCCATAAGGCTCCGCCAGGGCGGCAGTGGAGAGGGTCGCACGGATTATCTGTCTCACCTGCTACAGCTGCAGCAGCGCGGGAATAACATCCACGACTCCGTGGGTCATGCCCTCACCGTCCACTTGGATGGATACGAGACCTCCGGGGCTGTGCTCTACCACATGCTGTATTCGGTCAGTCAATTTCATCATCGACCAGTATAAACAAGTAATATAAAGCTTTCTTATCAGCTGAGCGAACATCGCGAAGAGCAGGAGAAGTTGCGCGCCGAAATTTTCGACGCCTTGGCCTCCAATGAGAATATCAGCTACGAACAGCTCAACGCCCTGCCCTATCTGGAACAGTGCGTTAATGGTAGGTGACTACGGGTCTGGGTTGATATGTGATAATACTAATTGACGGATACAGCACTTATAGATTACAGTAGGAGATTACCTATTTATTTATTATGTTAATATTAATAAAATGTATTTACTTTTGCAGAATCCCTACGTCTCACCACACCCATCGGTTTCTTTATGCGTATCTGCACCAAGCCCATTCAGCTTGATTTGGGCAAGGACAAAACTGTAGATTTGGAGCCAGGAACCACGGTGATGGTGCCAGCTTTTCAGTACCATCATGACGACGCTATATACCCAGAGGCCAGTGAATTCCGGCCGGATCGGTTCGAGAATGGAGCGGCGAGTGTCCTTAACAGGCGTGGGTGCTTCTTGCCTTTTGGCGATGGTCCTCGCATTTGCTTAGGTGAGTATTATAGCCATAGAATATTTTTAAAAAATACACTGCTTCGCTTTCCGCATTTACAAGTATAATTTCCATATTTATAAATATATCTGGCATCCAAATGTATTTTATTTTCAAACCTAGTTAATTCATAATAGCTACTTTACTAATATATATGCGAGTTTATATTTCGATTTCTAAGTTCTATAATATCCTTCTCTCCCCAGGTATGCGTGTCGGACAGCTGAGTGTTAAGACCGCCATCGTGCACATCCTTTCGAATTACCTGGTGGAGCAGACAAAAAAGGTGCCTCTGGGCGCCGACACGGGCATGGGATTATTCCTCAATGGAGATGTCGAACTAAAATATACAAAATTCCGAAAATAAAACGCAGGGTTTTTGTAATATTTTTTGTATTCTTGTTGGATGTGTTGCCCTAAGTGCAGAGTGCAGATGTTGCTTTTGTATAAAGATTGCTGTTGGGTTTTCGCTTTTTATATTTTGGCGCAATAGTAATTTGTATATGAGCGTGTGTGTCGGTGTGCTTATGTGCGTTGGTGTGGAGCATCGTAGTGCAAGTGTGTTGGACTTTTGGGGGCAACCGCGGCAAAATTTAATTTAGCGCAAACCGACCGCAGACCAACTGACACTCCCCCTTTCTGCCGCCACCCTTTTATCGCTACTAAAGCTCAAACTTTACATGCTGAAAAAAATATCCTCGAAATTTGCCTACAGTAAAATTTTTGAAAGAAAAAATTTGCTAGAATCTTACTCCTTTTCTTATGAGTTTCTAAGTTGAAATATGTTTGTATGTATACATATTTAAATTCATTCCATAAATATAAATTGTATCAAAGTTTAAGGTAACAACAAATATTCATACATCATTTCGAAATATTGGAGAGTACTGAATCGAAACAACTGTACTCCATATACATATGTGAATTAAATCTAGGCGCCTAGTCTTCGGCTTAAGTATAATTTTTTCTGAGTGCATAACTGAGCCTTTACTCTGTGCATTTTCATATTGAGAGACCGCGTGTACAGTGGACGGCTACGAGGACGAAGGACAAAGGACGACACCGATCCCCAGCCACAATGCCACCGCGTGTGCATGAGTATTGTGTTGCAGGCACTGGCCATGGCTTTGCATTTTTTGTAATATTTTTTTCCTCCGTTATTTACATGGTTTTTTTATTTTAGCAACAAGCCACAAAATTTCATTTGAACTTGCAATATGGCGCATTTAAATTTTGCGCGCTCTTTTCCCGCCTCACAGCGAATGCATAAAGTTTGCCTGTCGAAGGGGAAATGATGAAGTATTCCCTTTGTGGATATGAAATTTGATGCGGCCACTGAACGTTTTATGTGTAAGTCTAAACAAATTGCGGATTGCATGCGAAAATTACGTTTGCCTCCTGCCACCGCAAATATTTGAATTCAATTTGAATTTTGATATATTTGCCTGTGGATTTGGTAAGACAGGATCAAACAGTCGTAAAATGCTAATGACTGGCGCAGTTAACGCGAAGGCGATGTAAATAGGAAAGGTAAGGTGGAGGACACTTAAAAGATTTTCATTTCCCCTGTGCACTGATAGAAAGCACTTCAAGTCGTCTGACTAATTATTTTGTTTATAAAATTGTGAAAAATTTTCACAATTTATTAATTTTTTACGAACTATAACTTATTTTTTCATTTGCAGTTAAATATTTCCACCACTTTTCTTTTTTGTTTAGCTTGTCTTTGGCTTTAAATTCATATACAAAAAGTGCCTTTCGATTTTTGCACAGTGTGGCCAGGGGCAAAGTCAAAGCCAAAGGCAAAGCTTTCATTACATGTTGCAACAACGCTCGAAGATAAGCAAGCGGAATGGTAAAAAGAGGAGTGAGCTGCGGGGCAAACCAGAGGCAGGCTGGCTGGGGAAAATAGGACTTTCCACAGGATTTCCACAGGAGCAGGCACAGGCTCAGGCACCGGCACCGTCACCGGCACAGGCAGGGCTGGCATGCCCGGCTGGCTTCATGCTACGTTGGCTTTTATCCAATTTACCTGATAACCGCAAATGAGCGTTAATGGGCAAATAAATAGAAAAGTGCCAACTACGCCACTGCGACGCGTTAACTGAATGAAGCGGAGGGCAGGGCTTCACAGCCACGGCCAGACTGTGGGGGACAGGTGAAATAAACCCAAGTTGGGATACCATAACCATTTGGGCGGCTTGATGCCCTGTCGCGTTTACTTTAGTGCACATACTAAACAAATTTAATGTGCTCACCGTTTTAGGGGTTTTCGGGGTTAAATCATTCGGCAGGCAAGCATTTAATTTCGCTGGAACGAGGGCAGCGTAGTGGGGTAAGTGCGAAAATCTTTGATGCAGAAATTTTAAATCCATCAAACGGATTTTATAGGTTGCCACCACCACCGTTGCGGTTTAGTGTGAATAATCAACACTTTTAAGTGGGGATTGTGGACAAGGGTAATAAGGGGTTTCTTGTTGAACATTTTAAAAATTTATAATTTAGGTAAACTATTGAAAGTTTAAAGGATTCTATTTCATTACAATTAGTAACATAATAATAATCTGTATTATCACAATTACAATTTGTAAATTATCTTTCATTTGTGTTTGCTTTCGAGTTTCTCGCCTTAGATTGGTTAACTTTTATTAGCTACAATAGTAATATTTCTGGGAATTTATAGCTGAATTGTTTTTTAAGAAAAATATAAAATTTTTGAGGAACACATATAAGTTTTATTTTTCTTCTATCATTAAAATCCTTTTAATAAACGATAAACTGGATATCCCTTAAACTACAACTTAACCCATTGAACTGAAACATCACCAAAGCTTGATGGCAACTTTAGCAGGCTAATTTCTTCCGGCCGTAAATGGTTTGTCCGTGGTAAAGGCTTGCCTCTGGCCGTTTTGTGAGTGCCTCGAAATCTATGGCATTTCCAATCAGCTCCGGTGCCCGCACCCAACACCCCGAAACACGTTTGACAAATCTGCTCACCCTGGCAAACAATGTGCCAAATTTGAAGCGGGCGAGAGGCAGGATGGCATGATGGCGAGGATAAGCAGGGGGGAAACTGAGTGTTCAGGGGGTCACGGTACTCGAGCCTTGCCAACATTGCGTCAACCTAACATTAATTTGTGCACGTTCCATTTGCCAGCGGGTCGTCTTTCGGATCTGGCCTGGTCTTCTCTTTGGTTCGTTGGAGCTGCCGGCATTGCAACACTTTGGCCACAAATACAACAACAAATACACCGACACAGACACCCACACAACAGAGCAAACAGATCCTCACACACAAACTCAACACACTGAGGGAAAAGGGGTGATCGCATGAGAAGAGTGTACAAGAGTTTTGTATTTTCTTTAATATATAATAATAATATAAATTAATATTCTAGCTAATTTTTCCTTTAGTTTTATTTATTATCTATTTTAGCTCTTTAGCTAAACACCTCAAGCTTTTCTCCCTCTGCATCCCCACATAGAGGTAGACAGAATGCAGGCCAGCAAACGGCTAATGGAATTAGCAACAATTTAACCATTAAACACATCATGTGCATTGGCATGTTGCACATTCAGTTGGTAGATTACTCGTTTCCCCCCCAATGGACATTGTTGGGAGTCCTGGGGCTTCGGGTTGCGACTGCGAAGGGAAGGGGGGTCCGGTTCCGGGTCCGGGTTCTGGCTGGTTAGCTCTGTTATAGAAGGGCTGGGATGTCGGGATGCCGGCTGCCTTACGCGGTTTATTGGCATTAAATCGGAGCTCTCTGTTGCCATTCTGGCTTTGCCCTGGCTTAATAGACTTCGGTTTGCTTTCATTGCATTTCCACCAGTTTCCCTGATTTACCCTGACAAACGTGGCCGCTAATTAAATGGAAATTCGGCCAAGTTCTCGGCCATCAAGATGGAGCTTTACTAGCCACCTTAGCCAGTGCCGGTTTGCTGCGAAATTGTGGATAAAGAACAGCTCAGGTTAAGTATCTTCTGGCTTTATGGCAGGTACTTATTCCTTGGTAAGACACAGCAAATATTTCTGCTGAGTCGGCACAACTAGCTGGACAAACGGTGGGGCATAATATCAATAGTTGATGCTAGAGATGGTAGAATAGGTTATCCCCAAGGAACTTAATGTAAACAAGAAAGGATTAGTTCAGGGAATCGAATGTAAGCTACGTTTGTATGGAAGTCATGGTGGTAATAAAAATATATTCTTTTGGTTATGATTTAATTAAATAAACTGAAGAAACCTGAAAAAGGATATTAAATCGAAGGGTTTTCGTAGCTGCTTAGCTACTTTATTTATTATTTGTGATATGGTATACATAAATATTGAATTGTATAGTACAAATAAAATATTTATATATTATTAATCCTAACCCTATATTTCTGTAATCAAAGAACTAGTTCCTGCAAACAGTTCACAGCATCTCCGGGCAATTTATCCTTATAAAACACACACATGACTTTAGGCATCGACGGCAAATTTCGCCTTCTTCCTGTTTGTGCTGATTTTATTTGTGTATTTCTAGGGGGGAAGGGAGAACGAAGGGCGGATCAGCCATCGCCCTGTGGGCCTGGTCAGGTAATTTGGCCAGGAAAAATGGCATCATTAGCTTAACAAATTTGCTGTTTGCCCATAAATCGCCTAAAAGTAAGCAACCAGCCAGCCAGAACAAAACCGAAGCGAATGGCGAAGAAGTTAAAGGCGCACCGGGCGGGGCCCCTCGGCTCTTAATTAAAATTGAAAGTGGCCCAAAGAGTCAAGCGGCTTTGGTTCAGCTGAGTTTTCACTTTTCCCGCGTAGCCTGTGCTGTCCAACATTTTCATTAGGAAGGCAAATGAAAATTAAGCGAATTCTAAATGAAAATAGACAGCGACTTTCGGGTCGCTGCTGCTGCTGGCGGCCCTCCCTCCTGCTGTTGTTAATTTGTTAGCCTTCTCCCCTCGACATCATAAATCATTAATATGCAAAAATTACGGGTGAAGTGGCACCCCCATTAAGTTTCTATAGCCCGAATATTACGTATACGCCCAGTTGAGCAGCCAGCCAGCCAGACAGGCAGGCGACCCTCTGTTCCGCTTCCCCCTCACCCCATCTGTGTGTATGTGGCAGATAAAAACTTAAAGAATTATAACTTTGGGGCTTTTGGGGGCTACTGGGAGGCCGGCGCACAATGACCACAAAAGTAAATAACATGCCATCCGCAAGCCAAGAAAGTCCGAAAAAATAGCCACAGAGAGACAGTCGGTGCAGAGAAGAGGGAAGGAGAACTTTTAAATATAATTTCAGCTTTTGTGCTAGTGCGTCAACATGGAACATGATATGGCAGACCGAAAAAAATAAGAGAAGCTTCCCTGTGGACTGTAAGCAGTGCTGCCAGTTCACTAAGGAAAAAATCTTTCAAATGGATATATATGCATATGAATTTTCTACAATAAGCATTATAGAAATGTATTTACTTTATCCTGGGATTATGTAAACGAATAGGTATATATATATATCTTACTAATAACGCAAATATTTTAGATTTCCTTTAATCGGATGACAAACTTTTCACAATCTTTTTGATATTACAAATACGGAATACCTAAACAAGTTTTATATTGAAAATTGTGAGAGTGTTTAGTGAATTATTTAAAATATAAAATATTACCTTTGACTCTTTTCATATAATACTTCTAATAACTAAATAAATATAGCAGCAATATCGAGAGGTATTTTTAAAGACAAACTTCTACCTACTATAGCCAAATGACCAACACCAATATAGACAGCGAGAGAAACTGAGAAAAAGGCTGAGAATGTCCCTTGCTCTCTACGGCCTTGTCAATATTTGTTTCGCAATCAGCAAATACGTGTGCAGTCAATGGCGTGGGATATATCCTGCTTAGGGAGCATAGATGAAGTTTTGTGGTCCTCGGCAAGTCGTAGATAACGGAAATGCTGTTTGACTTTAGGAGAACACAAGATATTGCAGATAAACACAAGGCTCAAGGAAGACTGGTCAGCCCAGGGAACTCAATTAGAGTGAAATGTCAGGAGGATGGGAATCTACGAAGGTCTTGATTAACAGTTCGCTGCTACTTGCTTTTTTTTTTGTAACTTACAACTTGTAAGGTTAATTATTTCATGCTGAAATGTGAGCGTGATTGGCATGTTGGAGATACAAAAATTAATATAAAATTCAATTAGGAAAAAATATTATTATTTCTATATCTATACATATGCTTATTTGTTTGCAGAGGAAATTAAAAATCCTTGATGTCACTTCATTCATGACATACAACTTCGTGCGTGAGTTGCTTGTCACATGCACATTCTGGTGCTTCCTTAATATCGCTAATAACATTGACAACTGTCAACGGCTTCGCGGAGGAAGCTGTCATACTCACACCCTCAAATACACATACACGCACACATACAGTTCGTGTGGCAACTGTCAGGATATCCGCCAAACAAAAATAACAAATAACAACTCTGGGCCAGAATTAAATTCGCTGTCTGCGCTGAAGGCACAAGCCGCTTTACTTCTTAACTTTTTTCCGCTACGGTTTTTCATTTTCAGCTTTTGCGAAAATATCATAAATATTAAGTCGGTGTTACCATACAAAATGTATGCATACAAGGGTTATTCGATTTATATGAACATAAAAAAGAACTGGCCATTAGAAAGGTATTCACAATTATAAGCAATAAATATTAAAATGGTTAGTATAGGTACAAATATTTTATTAATCCCAATTGCAATTGATTGTTTCATATTTGAATATTTAGATTATTTCTAGTTAAGCATTTTCGAAAATTGTTGCAAGAATAATTTCTTCTTTTGAAAGGGATTATTTATATCTACACAAAATTTCAAACACAATATATGGCTCAATAAAAAAACAATCACACACCAAATTATGTATTCATTAAATAAATAAACATTTATTCGGAGAAATCAAATATGTTTAAATATTTTCAGAGGTAATTTGTTTTAGTTTATTTTCAACCACAATGTCACCGTACTGTATTCCCCATTCTGAACAAAACTTAACTGCCGTTAGTTACTAGTGGGATGTCCGAAAATAAAACTAAATAGAATAAGTGTGCAATTTATGCATATTAAAAAATATATATTTCGAAAAACGGCACTCATATATAGCAGGTCCTTCACAGCTCTTCCTCGTCCTGGAATTTATTCTCCTGTATAGTATTTTCATTTGCGTCCGCAATTCTTTACCCGCATGCAGAGGGCTGGCCATGGCCAACATTTCCTACTTTTGTCAGGGCCACGGAACGCCAAGTTGCATGGCAGACACCGCCGTGCCACCGAAATTTAATGCGCCGCGGATTCGGAACTCCAACGCCTGGCAGTCGTCCGGCCAAGTCTGGGATCCTCGGTGTTCGGGATTCCCGGGTGAAGGCAATAAATTTTCATGCCCACTGTCAGAGCCGCCGAGTTCGGTGTTTACTTTGTATGACGTTCTGGTGGCGCAATCCTGCTGCCACGCCCCCCAAAAATGCTACCCTCCAACGTAGCCCAGTGTCATATTTTTGGGGGACAGATCTTACGGCAAGTATTTTAACTGTCCAACAGTGCAGAGTATTAACCTTCAGCACGGAATAAGCTATGTGCCGGCGAGAGAGGTTTTTTTTTACTATAATTAATAATATAGAATCTATATGTTGCTTTATAATTTTATAAAAAGTTTGTGGAATTCCTTTTATTCTTGTTTTATAAGGAAGGTAAAAAATCAATTGAATGAAGATTAGGCTAAAAAACCATACAAAAATAATTCTTAAACTTATTAATTTTCCTTTTCATAACATAAAAAATAAAATTTATAGTGTAAATCTCTTTCGCTTTTGTGCGAGCATTTCTCCTCACTTTCTTTTTTATTTCATACATTCGCAGATATTTTCTGTTGTACTTTTTTTAACGAACATTTTCTGTCCATTACATTTTTTGCGACTTTTGTAGCGTTTTACAGTCATATGAATATTAAATTAAATTTTTTCATCTCCCATGTGTCCATTGAGATTGTGAAAGGCGAAGGTGAGATGGCGTGGAGAGGCGGGAAATTGGAAAGTACGCATACGTATTACGTATACGTTGCATCTGCCTTGACTTTGCACGGTCGCAAAGGAGCCAGTGTCACATGTGTGCAATTCATCAGAGGCGGCTATCCGCTTTTAATCAAATGCAGAGTGGACCAGGAAACCAGGCTGGTTGGGAAGAGAAGGTCCCTGCTAGGATGGGCCACTGAGAGGCTTCCCTTTGACGACGGCTGACGTCTGCAGCCTCAAGATGGCAAATTGTGCCGGTTGCTCTATGTATTACCCTGCACGCTGCAGGCCAAATGCAAAGCAGTTAGAGCTGCTGGCTGCTGGCTGCTGACTGTGTCTGATATGGCTCACTTCTGCCATTTATCTTCTTTTACGGCTTGCAAGGGCTTGGCCGTGGACCATTCAATTCCAGAGGTGCAAGGCAGCTGCTGAGCAACGCATGAAGAACGCATTTGGACAGGCACAAACGCATGCAAAGTACAGTTGGGCAGGAGCTTACAGTGAGAGAAATGAAGAGGTTATCGAAGGGGTTCAAGAAAAAAGTATATACAATCCTTCTTGTATTTTTTACTTTTCTTTTTTTAATGGTTTAATTGTTTTATTTATACATGAAAGTGAGAGTTAAGTCTACATCTTTTTTGTCATGTATAGTCCGCTATTAGAATGGCCCGTAAATAAGTTCTATACATCTAAGTTATTTAAAATCTTCAAAATCTGAATGCGAGTTTGTTAAAACGCCGCTTTTTAATATATTGAAAAAATTAAAATTTTCCAAGTGCAATCCTAAGCAATTCACACACATTTCGGCACATGCCTGTGCATATTTGAGAAATTGTGTTTGAACTTTGGCTTTGGTTTCGACTCACTTCGCCCCCTGGCTTGTGAACTGCAATTGTTGTTGGGCCTGGTCCTGCTCCAGTTCCTGCTCCTGCCAATGGTGCTGAGGAGCTGCCAGCTTGACAAACGCACAGTTTCCAGGATTTACTGACACCCACACCCGCCGAGAAGCAAAGAGCCAATGTGATTGAAAAATTTGCACAAATTTTTAGCTATGCTGCCATTTTGACACTTAATCCTGGCGCAAGTCGAGTGCGACCTCCGCTTGGGTCTTTAATAAACTAGAGACTTCGCCTTGCCCGGCCCTGACAATTTTCCATGGGCATGTAAAATTTATGCTCTTTTAAGGAATTCATACAAAACATGACAGCAAATCGCACTTTGGCTTAACAACAAAAGTCCATTGGCGTGGCCCTCGATTTTAGCCTTACATCATGCAATCCAATTGTGGCCAGGCAGCAGCAGATTTATAATTCGATTTCTTTTTTCTTTACGTTGCCATCTCTTTCGGCTCACGTTCGATGACATGTGCCGAAAATTTGAATCAATTTTTTGCCAGCCTGGCTTTGAACAATTAAATGGCGAACTCATGTTATGCAAATGGCCCGGGAACGTGCCTAAAATTGCAATTAGAGCAATTGCAGCGCCGAACGGCGCATAAAATATCAATAAACAGTGCTTTGCAAACACATACAGAAATCCTGGCTGACTGACCGGGATATCTCTCTGTTGGCCGGCAGCCAAATGGATATTTGTCGCACACAGAGCTGAGCGTCCGAGGATAATCGAAAGGCGGCAATTAATGGCCACCAGAGTTTGCTGCTCCTGCTCCCGGTCCGATTGTGTGGGGGTGTGTGTGTGTGGTGGCCACTGATAAGGACACCTGGGACACTAATCCCTGGCAACCGAAATGGCTGACGATTACCAGGTGAACAGCAGTAGAGATGGCTGCACTCAATGCAAATGGCTTAGTTAATACCACATTTGGGTTTGTATGGTTGTTTGGGGAAATACATCACGAATTAGGCTAATGAAAGCTTAAAATGTTGCTCGAAATATTATTAAATATAAGCTTCACAGGCTAAAAATGTTGCTTAATATAAAATTATAAAATGAAATTACTGCATAGCATAAAATGGGGTCAAGACTAAAGTCTAACTAACTAACGTAATTAAAAACAACCTATTAGGGAAATACTTCCAATAATAAGTAAATCATTGTTTGTTTGTAAATAATTGGCTGTTAATATAATACTATTAAAGATTTATTTGAAGCCTTTGTGTTTTTTTGCTAATCAAATTGAAACATAAAAATAGTTTTTTGCCTCCTTTTTAATGGTATTTATTTTTTTCTTACAAACAAACTTATTAAAAGTGTCCATAGGTTCTATGTCACTTTTTTATTGTTGGCCATATTTTTTTTTCAGAAACAATAAACAGAAATTGATATTATTAATAACATTTGATCGAAACCAATTATGGAGAGAACCATTGAAATGGGTAATAATAATAATTTGAAATTGTTTTCTGTTTAAATAAAATTAATTTAATTCGACAAGCAAAGCCGCAAATGCGCAAATTGCGATTTAATTTTTATGTATGTATATATATATTTTTTCATTGTTTTTCACCTGGGATCAATGCAAATACCTGTGGCTATGAGAGCCAGCCAGCTAATACGGCAAATTAATTACAAATGAGCCTTCCAATTCAAACCCCTCCATATTTTGTTTGTAGCTGGCGGCCTGCCTGATTTTTAATTTATGCGCACCGCAGTTGATTTTCACATAAAATCCGATTCGCAGCCTCGCAAATCCACCGCAACTTAAAAGCTTAAAACGCCACGCCTTCGGACGACGATCCTGCTGCCGCCTAGGGTCCTGCCAGCATCCACATCCTGTGGCTCAGTGCCAAATCCCCGACCGAGGCTTATAAATTTTAATTAAAATGCGCCGCCAGATGGGAGGGCGGGCTGAGGCACCGCGCGTCATCAGCACCGAGCACTGCGTGTCCTCGCGGCGCTTATTTCCGCTTACATTACAATTACATTTGCCTTCGGGGCAGCTGGCTGCCAAGTCGCATCCGCACCCACATTTCCAGGGTCACCATCGGAGGACCACAATCTCCGGGCCAGGTGCTAAGTCCGAGGTCGCTGCACAAATCTGCATTTTGATGGCGTATCCAGGGCACCTGTGTGGGGCGTAGGTTCCTAAGCTATGGTTGAGGTATTAGCACGGGTAGTTGCTAGGCTATAACCACCTGCATTAAGATGCAACATTTCTGAGTGACTCACAAAGATAATAGATCATTATCCGAGCCTAGTCTAGACTTCGTTTTTGTGCGTTATCATTTACTTTTTAAGTTGCTTTATTAAGTTGCTTTTTTTTAATTATCAGTTGCAGCTTTATTTGATTTTAGTCCTATATCTAGGTAGTTGAATAACCAAGTCAAGTCCAACTTTCCGGCTTGACTTTATCCTTGGAGAATTTCCTTCGATTATTACTGCCAGAAATGCTCGCACAGATGCTGCCCGGACTTAGCTTTTGAGTTTTCCGGCGGAAGCAACATTTGTTTGCAATTCCAAATGGACGTGGATGGATGGTGGGTTTTCCTCGGCTTTTCCGCTGCACTAATGACGCAAATCGGCCTAAATAACGAGTGGCTGGCATTTGGTCAACAAGTGGAGCGAGATTGCCGCCGAGGGCTGGCTGCGCTTGCCAACTCAGCAGACTGTTTTCTCCTTCGGTCCTCACCAGCCTGTTAGGGCCTAATGAGACGCAATGAGGAGGAACCAGTCTTGTCCGCGAAATGGAAATTAAACTGCATCCCCAGCTGTGGCCATGGGCGTGCCAAAGGGGGCGTGTGCCTGTAGGATCAACACTTGATTTAATTAAGTTGATGAGTCTCAAAGAGGCAGGGATATGTCTTCCAATAGGAGTTGGTCTTCATATTCTGAATGGATAGATCTTGATTCCAAGTGTAATTACTATCCAAGAAGGCAGGTAGCTTGCAATCGCTTCGAAGCTCGATTCCTTTGCTTTTAATGTCAGATTTAAATTGGTGAACTTGGTGAACATTTTCCCAAACGAGTCCAGAGCGCTGTTTGAGATGTCTATCAAGCTAACAGACAACGCCATGCGCCAGTTTCGCGTGGCAAAGGTATTCCAGGAGGTGGACGCGCAGACCGGCTCCCTGGACTTCTCGCACGATGGACGACATCTGCTCACCTGCGACCCCACCAAACTGACCGTCTACAGCTGCGCCCGCCAAGCAAAGCTATGTCAGGTGAACCTCCAGCACTATCGGCCTCAGTCGGCCTGCTTTGCCCAACAGGACTCTCGTGTCCTGCACTCCTCCTCAAAGGTAAGTGCGCTCAAAGGGATTCTCATAAAAGCACGAGATAGTGCAGGCATTTTGACCTTAAGAATTTCCCGAAATTTACCTTCTTTCTGTGAAAAAGTCTTTGCAAACTATGTTTATATTTCGTGAAAAGTGTGCGAAATGGGGAAGGGAACCAACTTTAAATAGCTAGTTTTCTCTTAGGTTTATATAGTTACTGGTTTATTATTTTCTATTTTTTTATTAATTATTATTTTGTCCCTTTTCCAGCACGACTGCGCCATTCGATGCCTGGACTTAGAGTCGCACAATTGCGTCCGCCTCTTTAGTGGCCATTCAAGGTGTGCTCACCTGCTGGTCTCTCAGCCCGGAAGCCAGAACGTGTTTATGAGCGCTGGGTGGGATCATCAGGTCTATGTATGGGACTTTCGGTCCGCCTCGTACACTCATCACCTGAAGAATCTAAGAATGCCGCTGTGCGCCTATGATCCTGCGGGCTTGGTGTTTGCCACAAGCACGGGCACGGAGCGTATCGATATTCACGATGTGCGGATGATAAGCGTTGAGCCGTGTCAGAAGTTCGACTACCAGTTCAGTGCCGAGGCGAAGTGGACACAGTTGAAGTTTTCGCCAGACGGTAAGAGCCTGCTGTTGGGCACCGATCAGTCCTGGTGCTTCAGCGTCAATGCCTTCAACGGGAAGTATTTGCAGTCCTTTACGGGCTTCGACAACGATCAGAGGCAGTTTCTGGAGGCCTCCTACTCGCCGGACTCGCAGTTCGTGCTCTCCGGCGCGGACGAGGGCAGAGTCCACATCTGGCGGGCGGATAGCGGCGATCCGGTGGCCGTGCTCAAGGGCAACAACGTGGGCGCGGTCCGCTGTCTTCGCTTTAATCCCCACATGACCATGTTCGTGAGCAGCGACCAGCTGCTCGTCTTCTGGATGCCCATGGCCGAGGGCAATTACGAATGGGTGGATCGTCTTGAGCCGGGGGAAACCACTGTCTGGAAAGACGAGCCAGAGCAACCAAGATTCTCTACCAAAGTTAAGGCTAAGCCCGGTTTTTCCAAGCCGTTACGGAGGAGCTCCAGTAGTTGCAGTAACGAAACCAAGAGATCCCGCTCAGAAGAAACCGTTGTAGATCTCACAAAGGGCCCTGGTGATGACATCGTGCTGGAAGAGGGGGAAATTCAAGATTAGGGACTGGGTCGAACTTGGCCAACACCCCTTATCCCGGCGAGAAGACAACTTTCGACCAGACTTCCCGGCCAGTTCTCATCCTTTCCAGACACAAATTGTTGAGTTCTCGCAGCAAATTGCACAGCTGGCTGCCCTCGACTGCGAAAGTTCGCCCTTTTGGCCAAGTTCTCTCCTCTGTATGTTATGTGCGCTTGAAGCACTGACAAGCGTTTCATTTATAGTAGTTTCTGTGGCCATAGAAAGAATTCCCTCTCTTTTAATATTAATGAAATCTTTGGCCGAAAAGCCCCCAAATAGAACACACAAATTGCCGTTGAACTTTCTGAAGTTGTAACTCTAATTGAATATGTGAATGGGTGCTCTGTTGCTCCCTTAGAAAACTTTTCAGGAACCTTATGAAGTTTTGAATGCCTCGTCAGGCTAGGAATCTCAAATGTCCTTAGTCAAATATGGCTTTTGTGGTTGACAGAAAATAAAAAGACAAGTTTTTAAAGGATTGAAGATATTGAAGAATAGCCCTTCTATTCTTTTCAGAATAATTTCAGTATTTAAAATGTAATTATAAATTTAAGAAGCCATCACCAGGTAATTCCGGTGGCTTCCTTGGCGGCTTAAAGTATTATTTAAACACCAAAGTCTTCAATGTTTGATCAAAGTTGCGCTGTAAGTGTGCAACTGCCAGACACTCGAAAAGTCAACAAACTAACTAAATACACTCCTGCTGAAGTAGTTTCGGGTGTTGCAGTGGGGAAAACAAGAACAATAACGCTGCCAGCCGAGAACTTCTCATTATGCTAATTAAGTACAAAAGTTGAAAACTGAAACTAGGCAAACATAAATTAACGCATGCGACAAATGTGCGGGACGAAGGATTAAGTTGGGGCGGGGTAGAGCGAAAGAGAGAGACCGGCGAAGAGCACAAAGCGTGCGCCGGAAACGGAAGTCGGCGTGTCGCCATTTTGATTTGCATGGACATCACCATTAGCGCGGCAGCGAGCTACTAACGAGCATCCTTTGAAGCGCATAAATGGCCTTCTCATCTCGCCAAAGCGGCGAAAGGAGAAATTAATTAAAAAGGTGGGCACGAAATCTAAAAAGAAACGAGCAAGGCGCGTGACTGAATTGTAAAACAAATCCCAAATGGCCCTGGACACATAGTCTAGATCCACCCGTGTTCAACCTCCTCCTCGGATTGCTTTTTTCCATTTCCATTTCCACGCACCACAAATTCCTTTTCCCATGACGCTCGCCCTGACCAATGACGCAGGAATATTTAATGCGTTCGGTAATAAAAGCGGATTTCGCTGGCCCCAAAACACTAATCTTATTTTGGGGCAATCAAAATTGGAAGGCGGCTCTATTTCGGTCTTTTATGAACTACAAAGCCGGGCGAAAACTTTGGCTTTTTTGCAGCTCAAGTCGGAATTATTGACGAATTTTATGTACTTCAGGGGCAATCGTTTGCATGCATCGGCCGGCCAGAAAACAAGAACTTTACTCAACTGATTTACTCTAAAGCCTAGAGATGCGCAAAGTCGATAGTAAGTTCGATTCATCAGATTTCGTTTTTTTTTTATAACTCACATTAGAGATGTACCTTTAGATATTAACCAAAATATTGCTTTCAATATCAACCAACTATAACATTTCAATATTATTATGTATAAATATCTTACAAATTTTATTTTATTTAATTTTTTTTTTATAGTGACTATACTTAAAACTTGTTTAAAGCTAAATTTTTGTTAATCTCTTATAATTTTATTCTATTTTATTTTTTTCGCTGTACCGATTTGTTCCTTTACTCAAACCAACTCACCATTAAAAACACAAGAAAAGTTGTATCATTATTTACATTAAGGTTTTTTAGCTACTGGATTTTAAAAGCAAATAAAAAGATAATATAAACTAATTATAAAGTTAACATTTTCCCATTCCCTATACCACTAGAATTAAAGTTTTATGTTTTCTATAAATTGTTATTACCGATATTTTCTTTTTAGCTACCGCGTAACCATCGTTAGTTTAACTTTGCCAGCACCAAAAGCACATGATTTAAGCCCGATTTCTTGTTATTATAAAGAATCAATTTGACCTCAATACCTCGGTTCGCTCAATGGGTGACTACAAGTTGAGACTTGGGGCAAACTTTTAAATTACTCAACGGGCACTTTCAATAATGGCGGACCTGATTCCACGGGCAAGCCCCCTGACAAGGTCCTAACATGCCCAGTCAGAGGAAAAACTTTGGCCAACTGCCGCACGAAATTTACTCCTTCAATTCGCTCGACATTGACTTCCCCGCTTTTCCTTGGCTATTTCCCTATTTTCCCGTCCGCGCTTTCCACGAAAGTTGTGTTAAAGTTTTCTTCTTTGCTCGAAGGACGCGAGGCAGGATGTCTATTTCCGCCGCTGGCGTAAAAATAACAATCGACTTGCAGTTTGAATACGTCAGAGCGAGGGGCGTACATTTCCCTCACCTCTCCGAGATTTTTCCTTTCCTGCTTTTCGTTCTCTTTTTTTTTGTTATTTTTATAAGACGGCGGGATTAAGTGGATTTTTAAGTGGCAGCAGCAAAAGTGGCCATGGGCTACGGATTAGGCCGCCTGTCCCAGGCGACACAATTACATGCACGCTGTTCTCCCCCTGGAAACAGTTTGACTCTTGTCAGGAGTGGACTTCACCATTGGCATGAACAGCACGTGCTAATGGAGCTTCCTATTTGGGGCTTCCTGGAAGCCCTATGCGAAGGTTTCATAGGATATCGGTGGAATTTTTGCCTTCCTTAACGCTGGACATTCATAATGATCTGATGCGATATTTGGTCAGCTGTTAAGAGCCAGGGCTGTAAAAGCTGTTAAAATTTAAGGATTTTTAATGAGTTCTTGGTTAATTTGTCCATGACTTACTATAGAATTCAAGGATTATTCATGGTTAGATTTAGATTTATATTTTAAAATTTAAACTCGACAGGTGCGCCAAGGGTCCGTATAATGCCCTTCCTGATCTCCCAAACCCCTCTCGTGTGTTTTCCTTGGTTGTTACTTCGTTTGTCTTGCCATCAATCCCCAAACATATTTACATAAACTGTGAACATTCAGAGTCCCATTTGTATGCCTCGGGCGATTGCAAAAGAGAACTCAAATTCAGATTCCGAGTCCGGCCAATACGCATCATTGGTTGATCCTTTCTGAAACTATAATACTACCCCGGCAAGCACCGAGATTGTGCCATGCAAGTGACGACTCGGCAACAGTTTTTCTGATGGCTGTGGGTTCAATTTGCCTGGTGATTGCCTCAAATTAACCGACCATTTCGCTTTACCCTTCTCGGTGCTCCGATCGAAGGCAAGTGTATAGTGTGTGTGTGTGTGGGTCTGCGGGGACAATTGCGACGATTTGGCAATTGTCCTTTCTGGCCAGGAAGGACGCCCTAGTTGTGTGTGTGCCTCTATTGCTGTCAGGCAGTTGTCAGTCACTCAATCGGGCATTCAATCAAGCAATTTTTATACAAACTCTCTCGGCAAAGTTACGGACCCGAGAACCCGAAACTTTGATTTGCAATTTTGACACGCCGCTTAAATTGGAATTTTTGCTTTCAGCGTTGTAAATTCGCCATCAGCAATCCTGGAAATGCAGGACAGCCAGAGATGTAGGGCAAACTGAACTAGTTTCGGGACAGAACGTGTTAACTGGGTCTGAAAATATTCGAGGAAGTTATATATAAGATAATAAGTTATTATATTTAATATAATAGCGAACAAACTTAAAAGAAAGTGAAAAGAAAATGTTAATATTAGTAGCAATTAATTATAAAGATACAAAGAATTTATATAGATATTTTTGTAAGTCATAGAACTCATTTTTAAAGGTCTCATAATTAATAAGATACATTTTATTGTTGCTTTGCTGTTCCGATTTGTATTTTTAAAAAGGAACTAGCTCTGGTTGGAAGTGCCCTAGCAAAATAGAAGTTCATCGGCGAACCCGAGCAACTCTAATGCCAAAAGGCAGTTCTGCGCTGTTGATTCGCTTTTAAGTGACGCTTTTGGCCTTTAACAGCCAAAACTCGCGGCTACCAAAGGTTTGTTTTTCTGTGCGTTCACAGCTGCATCATGGCTCTCCAAAAAGGGGGAATTGGATGGGTTGAGGCCCCTTTTACAGCTCAAAGGATTTAGGAGAGCTGGAAGAGTACACAAACAAATTTATTTAAAGTTCAAGTGTTTCGCTTCCTTATTAAATTTGACATATTTGAATAATAAAAATATTCAGAAAAATACCTTTAAAATATGTATTCGTTGTTGAATTGGGAATAGGTTGTTAAACAGGTTTTAATATAACGATTCCTACAACGTAGATAATCCGCCAATTATTTATTTATAAAGGAACCCAAAGAGCTTTAATGCAGTTAAATATAAACCTTTTTTTTTTAGGTGTACGCTGCAATCCCGAAGCGTTAGAGACACTGCGAACATCGGTATCGCCTGCATCGCCGTTGCAATCAGCTTAACAGTAACTAGAAAATAAATTGCATTCGATTTTGCTGTTACTCTTGGCGCTGCACTGTGTTTTCCTCCGCGCTCCGCCTTTTGTGTTCCAGCCTTATCCGCCGGTTTTGGCCGGACTGGGCCGTGGCCGAATGCGTGATTGGCCAGCGCGGAAAACAGACGCAAACAAAGCCCGCCGGAGAGACGAGCCAGGAAAACTGCCAGCTAAGTGAAAAATGCGCTTTGGGTAACAAAACACACAACAAAAAAAAAAGAACAACAAAACGGAATAAAGAAAGAAATGCGGAAAAGCGGAGGGATTTCTACTTTTTTTTCTTTTCGCAGGCTTTTAATGCGATTTTTTCACCCAAGAGGGACGGAGACGGGAACTGTGGGAGGTGATGCAGTGATTTTCCCCGGCTTCGGTGGCTAACAAATGTTGCCGCATTAAATAATGCCAGAAAGTATTTTTTAATTGAATTCTGTTTTTGCTCCTTGCTGTTGTTTTTTCCGCTCTTAGTTTATTTATCACACAGGACAGTTATTGATATTGACGATGTTTAGGATGACCATAATTATTAACATCAATTATTTACGACGCAATGGTAGATAATAGTACAAAAATATAATTATATAAGACCATTGTGAAGTGAAGTTTTTAAAGCGCTTAGAAAATATATTATTACTTTTGAGTCTAATTTAAAAATCATAAACTTGATTTAAAATGTATAAAACTATAAATGTAATATGTACTTTCGGTAATAAGCAGTTAACATGAATTTTTTAGACCAATTAGAAGCTCCTGAAAAGCCATTTAAAACCAGCACGCGCCGCACCTGACACTTAAGCCTGGTTGTTTATTTTATTTGACGCCTTTTGCCACCGCCTATTATGGCACACTAGGGAGCATTTGTCGGGCGTTTTGGATTTAAAATACTTTGCCATTTGTTTTTAGCAGAGCGGTCAGAGTTCGCGCCAACCATTAAAATCAGACAGTGCGAGTGTTACACTGAATAAATCAAATTTTATTACCTAAGCGACAATTATTCTGACCGCAGAAATCAAAACGGGCCGCAAACGCCAACGAATGGCGACAGGACAGCCAGCAGAAGGTGCAAAGGATTTGGTTTATTTTGTATAAATAAATTCAAAGCTACAAGTGACAGCCGCAAGAACAGCATGATTTATTCCCGCTAACCACCAACCGACGAGTTACCATCGCCCCGCCCCACAGCGGCCTTTGGTTTCTGACTGTGGCAACGCTGCGTATGAGTTATTTTAATTACAATAATGGCTTGTCAATTACGAGACAGTCTGACACTGTGTCACTTTTTGGTGGCAGAGCCATTCATCTCCCATACTCTAATTAATTACGCACCGAAAATGTCATTAATATTGGTTAGAAAGCTACAAGGAAAAAAAGAGGAATTCAAGATAAAACAATTAATTAAGAGGAATTTGTCCTTGTTTTTTGCCAATACTTGTGGAGCAGGTTAAAAATATTTTAATTACAGCCTGCACAAACTAATTAAAGGGATCCATGAGCTTCAAGCACGGGAGGGAAGTGCGAAGGCGTGACAGGACGCACACGCAGCAAGTTTTTAAGCCTTATTTGTTAACTTTAACAGCAGGCTGTTGGCTGGTGAACTGAAATAATATCAGTGCCAGCCACGCCCAGCTCTGGGGCGTAATCATAGGTATATGGGTATCAGCGTGTGGTGTGCACACTGGAAAAAACAATCAATCGATCAATTATGCAGTAATTACTATGACAGCATGGTTTTATCTAGAAGTATAAATATACAAATTTGTAAGGGAGCAATAGAAAACAAAATTAGAAGAGACTTTTAGGGAACTCTTAAAATATAAAGTAAATATTAAATAGAAATATTGAAATCAATGGTTTTATTACTAACAATACTTATCCTTAAGTTTGTAGTTCTACATTTTTCACTGATTATTTTAATATCAACTTAAGGGGCTCATTGTAATGGCTTCTGTTATTTTTTTCAGTGCTCAATATATTTTAATTTGTTTCTCTGTGTACTCCTGTGTAGTTTGTTTGTAGTGCGCAGCAAATGAAGTGCGCTTGGCCTGTTCGGCATACAAAAGGCAAAGGCAGCATAATTGCCCGTCGCTTTGCAGCAAAGGGGGCGTGGATTATATGGCGAGGCCCAGAGAAAAGGGTACTTGGAGGCGGTCAGTGTGGGCGTGGCGCTCTGACACAAGAAGTATAAAGTATGAAAAAACTTGGTTAGATCTACTTCACATGCGATATTCAATTAGACCTGCCACATGGAGATTAGCCTAATTAAGATATTAACCTTTAACCGACTTGGAATAAATAAGAAAGACTTTAGTCGCATTTGTGCTTATGAGGTTCTCTTTTGTTTTTTGTTCATCGTATATTATGGTATATATTCTATTGTTTAAGTGCAATATGTTATAAACTGACTTAGCTTTCGTATAACATCCGTTATATTTAATATTTTAAATTACTTTGCATCCTGAAATTATGTAAATGTTCTCGTATACTTTATATTATATTATTTTGGTTTACAAAAACGTATTTAAGCTACCTACATTGCCACAAGCGAGCTTAATTTAATCCATTTAAAATGAAAATCACGTTCCATATTCCCCAATCAAGGTGACGATACCAACTTTATTAGGCATAAGCCACATGAGCCTATATGCCACGACTCCCTCCCGTTCACGCTTTTCGAAATTCCCGCCCAATCAATCTGACAGCTGCTTAAAGTTTTCCGGGACTTTTTTGTGCAGCCTTGCTGAATACACATATTTTATTTAATGTTTGCTTTGCTTTCATCCCTCCAACGCACAAGTGTGTGGGTTTGTTTATTTTTACTGTCAGTTGTCAATTATTTTTATTGGCAGGTATTATTCTGTGTACACATTTGTATGCAAATTGTCAAGCACACGCAAGTGGTGGTGGTGGCAACTGGGAGCGCAAGGAATCGCATGTGGGGCTTATGGCATTTATAAATTGTGGCATCAGAGCCATACGAGTGTATGTGTGGGTTAAATATATATAAGTTTCTCGGGGGGCGAGTGTGAGTCGAGTGTGTGATGTGTGTGCTTTGTGGGCGCGTCTAAAGTTGCATGTCATTGCCGCCTAATTTGTTTGCTCGGTTTTGTTTGTCGTTCGGCGTTGCTGTTGGTACACAGATTTCGTGGCGAGCGAATTTGTTTGTGGGGAGTGGAGTGCTTGCCTCAAATAAAAACTTTATTATTTCATCTTGCAGCTGGAAAGGGTGCCGCAAAAAAATAAAAGAGGGACATGCAAACACGGTTTTATGGACTCGGACATTGTTATGAAATTTTAAAGTGATGTCGTTCTAAAAGGAAATTAAAGTGTATTGTTAAAATCTGAATTTTATTTGGCTTCTTAGGCCCACAAATTACTGCTTCTCCTAATAATAATATGTCTTGAAGCATTTTTTATTAACAATCAACTAAGATTGTTTTTTTTTAACTATAAACTATACAGAAAGTATTCTTTAAAATTTTGAATATTCCTTATTCCGAATATATCCTTAAATTCCCTTTAGCAGAGCTGCCTTTCGCCGGCCATGGCAACTTCATTAATGCAGGCGCATCTCTTGAGTGGCAGCTCCGGGCAGCCGGCGTGTTGCTTTCAACTCCCTTGCCCCAACCAGGCCCAACTCCCCTCGTTCACTCACTGTCGGTCGATCCACGCAACAAATGCATATCCACTGTCAGAGGGGCTGGGCATCGATTCCGATTGCCAGTGGCAAACAATTTGCAATGCAACAGGAAACAATTGAATTTGCATAAAACACATGACCATCGTCAGTTGGACGGCGTTTCTGCATCGCCGGCACTTCACTCATTGAGTCCCGGGCCCGTGTCTGCGTCCGACTCCTGTCGTCCGCCATTTCATGTTCTCCTATTACAGGCGGCACACTGTGGTGCATCCGCAAGGGGATGGCAGCAGGAAGGACTGTGACTGCTGCTTGCCAAGGGTTTTGCAATCGGAAGCCTGATGGCTTCTTAATGAGCCCGAACTCGCGACTTGAAAGGGTCAGCCAGCAGTGAGCCACTGGAAACAGCTGCCTCTAATGCCAATTGGCTGCACAGTGGCTGCAGAAAGTAAGTATTATTATATTATTTCTTATTATACTTTTAGGTGTGATAAGGCTGTTGAAGGTTGATGGTAATACATAAGTTTATTTAATAGGTTTTATTTAACTGTTTTATGATTAGGATTTTTTAATGATGAAATTTGCATAAAAATAATATAAAACTTCCTTATTATATTTAAAGAAAAAACAATTTAATTTTCTAATCACTGAAAATTAGTTGTTAAGGGAGTAGTATCTTGATAAATTTTAAAATATTTATTAAAAACCATATTCTCAACCTGACTTCCCACGGTGACACACTTACTGCTAACGCTCTTTCGACTTTATTTTCAATATTTTTCAGTCACGCACGGGTCGCGTAATTTTTGCACTCAACTTTCTATTTTTCCATTCCCCTCCCTACCCTTGAAAGCCGAAGCTCTGCTGATGTCATTTTCATTATTTGTATGTAAAAACGATTTCGCGGATTTACTTTCAACTTTGTGCCGCTGCTGCCAATTGCCCGCTGGCAATTCCAATGCAAATTGCGAATTTTGAGCTGTCAAATTAAATTACATCGACAAGTCAACGAAGGACGGCAACCGACAAAACAATTGGCCAATAAAGTGAAAATCATTTTCCATACGGCACCGACCGGAGGGGATTTACAAGGGATGAAATTCGACCTCCTACTTCTATTTCCCGACGGAATGGGAATGGAATAATTTCCTTGGTTGCGTTATGAGAAAAGCGCGGAAAGAAATCTCAATCTGATTTGGGGCTACCCTCACGGCGAGGTCCTTTCTCGGGAGACCTGGGCGGTTAATTAGCATTTCTGATGATTTATGTGAGTCGGCATGGCCCCCATGAAATATGCTTAGCATGAGTGTGTGTGCGAGTGTGTGCCGGTGTGGGAGTTGTGTGATAAGAAAATATGCTTAGCGTTTTGTCGGGACTAAATTGCGTCCGTTGGCACAAAAGTTAATGTTCTGTAACGACTGCGAAAGGGTTTCTCCGGCTGCTGTTGTGGCTTATTTAACACTATAAAATTATTATCGTGCATATTCGAAGGCCTTGCCGGCAAAAGGAGAAAAAATAAATTACGTCCCCTAAAAAAAAATGGAAGAAAAAAGGTTTACAAAAAGCCAAGGGAAACCCATTAGCATAAATTCTGGGTCGGGCTTGTTGGCCCTTTTATCAAGTTGTCGCCACAATAAAAACGTTTAGTAATTATCGGGGGAAAATAAAAAATAAGTATAAATAAAAGGCGAATGGAAGGCAACTCAATGTGTGAGCTTGTCGATAAGCGGAGTCCTCAAACTCATGACGTACTAACGCATACTAATATAGTTATCAAAGCGCTGTCGTTACAAGACTGCCTGCGTGTGTGCTTCAGCACGCCTTCGCCTTCGTGTTCGGGAAACTCTTTCGATAAATTCGAATGGCAAAACTGTTCAGATTGTACACTCAGAAAACTCTTAGAATGATAAAAAAGGTATCCAGTTTATTTCCCCTTTTATTTTCATGGAACTTGTCATAGGAAATTGACTATTTCACAGAAGTTGTTGATAATTTAATGGATAATAGAACTTAATGAAATTATGAAAACTTTGTCAGGAATTTACTCTTTGCGTATAAGATTCGCTATTCAATATTTTTGCTAATTTCTGTGAGTGTAGGCATTTTATGGGCTCTGGAATGGAAGAAAGGAAGCATAGAAGAGCGAACTTTACAAAATTGTCTGGGAAGGCAAAGTTGTCAAGGGTTGATGGCCTCACATGTATACACATACGCACGCTCGTTCTTAAACACACACCCACATAACCGCACACATGCCCACACACACACACATACACCAACAAAGCCTACAATTGCCAGAAGGTGTTCGATTTTCTTGTTAGCGGCAGGTTTTTCAAATTGCCAAGCGACAATATCCATCTATAGTGGAGTGTGGAGCGTGGAGTGAAGCAGGAAGCGGAAGTGATAGGTGGTGGAGGCTGATGAATAGAGGGGGTGGACGTACAGAAGGGAAGGAGGAATGGGTTCTGTCTGACACCTCAGGCCTCATAACGAACCAATTGAGTGCAATTTCAGAATATTATTACGTATACGTAGTGTGCGCCCCTCCTGCGGTTGCGGGAATAGTTGACAACTTTATGGTCGCTTGACTCTCCTAATGAGTTTTCCAGCAAATTTTAATTGAATTGCGGCGCAAGGGAGTATAGGGATAAAATATGTGGACCGTTCTTGACGGCGAAAGGAATCAGGTAAAAAATAAAAGTTTGCAAGCGACCTGGGAGTGAACTAAGGAGCAAAGAAAGGATATTTATTAAAACCTTAAGGAAATCTAAAGTATGGTTTAATTTTTGAAATAAACGTTTATTTTAATAATAATTTTATTGCCTTTTTGGAGAACAGCAATCTGAATTGAATTGAATTTTCAAAAAGCCATATTTTATGTTCAGTTTAAGGCACGTTTCCAGCTGATATTGAAAAGCATTAGCTGGGATATAACGAAATTTCCGTCTTGGCTTTTCCTTTTTTCGGTGTGCCATTTTTGCCGCTGCCATGCTGTGGAATACCTTGCGGCGCCAGCAGGACATGCTCTGCGGTCTGACGTCGGTGACGCCGACGCCGACGTTGTCCTTCAGCGTTGTCTCCGCGGTGGCTGCCTTTGACATTGCTGACGTGCCTGGAGTTGCCAGCTCCGAGCTGCCAACGGTAAATAAACAAATAAATGTTTAGCCAACGAGGGCAGCGAGTCCTGGCCCCGTCTGTTCTGTGTTTACACGCAGCTGCATTAATGCGGCGGGCTATGGGGTCCTGGGGTCCAGGATCTGATTTAGAATGCAAGAGGAAAAGCGAAAAGGATAACAGCTTTGAATTCATAACTTGTTGAGCATTTGTTAAATCTGATTTCAATTTAGAGTGTGGCTTGCAATAGTAGGGGTCTATAGTGTTTAAAATAAACAACTAACTAAATAATAATACTTATTAGCTGCAAGAGATGTTTTTTTGTTTTATATAAACATGCTTACCAACGAGTATTAAAACTGAAATAAATTAATCATTTATTCACCATTCATCATTAAAGGATGCTTTTATATTTTATTGAAACTGTTCGAATCGATTCAATTTGCTCCCGAAAATAATAGGGATTTATCTAGACAAATTAGCCTTATTAAATTTAAACGAGTGCCATGGCATTTATAATTTCACAAGTGCTTAGTCATAAATATTTAAGCAATAATGTTACCCATTTCCATTATTTTCGATAGCAAGCTGCGCTAATTCCCATACAGAATATAATTTAATTACACAATTTCCATGCCATTTGTTGCAAGAATGCGCATTTATGTTATGAATATATTTATTTGCCGCTTTTCGATTTCCAACGTTTAATTTGTGATAATTTGCATTTGGCTCTCAAAATCAATAAACATAAAATTGTGTTCGTTGAAAGTGAAAAATGCTTGATTTCCATGCGATTCGTTATTATTTCAATTATTTTTTACGCTATTGCGGTGGAATTTTCCACTAAAATTGAGGGTTATGCAGTTGCGGCCGGGGCCCTGACTACATAATGAAAATGATTTGTGTGCCAGATTTGGTGTTTGTCTGCGTTTATGGCCCAGAACTGTTGGCCACACTCCAGCGGCCGTTTGCATAATAAATGGCAAGTCGCCATGAAATAAATTACAAAAAGAGGGCGGGAGGGTGCACCAACATCCCCAGCTAGAATAAACTGGATCAGGTAACCGCAAATTACGTATACGACACGTGCGACCAAAAAGGGACGACAAACTAACACAGAGAAGCCGACAGCAGATTAGCCAACACAAAATGACAATTCATGTTGCCGGCTTTTGCTATGTTGCTCTCCCGTTGTGTTGACTTTGTTTCATTTGCGATTACAGCTCCGCACAGGAAGCTCACTTGAAAAGTCATTAAAAAATATGACAAATTATGTGCGGAGGTCTGGAGGGTGGTGCTGCGGGGTAACTTTTCCAGTTGATGCTGCTGGATGGCAATAAACTAAAGTTAGCAGCTTAACAAAACAATAAATGAAGTTGGCAAATGCGATTGTTATGCTTCAAACAGAAACTGCTGAAAAAAAAAGAAGGAAAAGCAATGGAAAAACGGAAGACAGGACAAAAGGCGAGCGAGAAACTTTTCCCTCGCAAAGTCCAACTTCGACGAAAGTTGGGAGACAGCGCGAGAGGTGGCTACAAATTTGCTCCTCAAATTGCTTTCACGCTTCTTGTATTTAAGTTTCAAGTTGTCTGGGCTTTCCTCTATCCGCTTTTTTCTTCCCATTTTCCTATTGACTTTTCGCTTTGTGCAAAACAATTTGTGTTGCCTAGTTTTTGGGGGCAATTAGTGGGGGAAAAGCGCAACAGGTGCCACCGCCGCCAAAGAGAATGTGCAACTCATTGCGAATTCAATGCAGACACGATCCAAAAAGAGAAAAACACCAACGCATATAGCTTAACAGGCAGCAAGGAGGAGAGGTGTTTAGGGGTTGGAATTGTGATTCCCCTGATGATTATGGGCCATCAAGGTTGCATATATATATTCATGTCAGGGAGAGCTCATAGAAATGCATGGAAAAGACAAAAGCAGTCAAAGCCAGCTACTGCTATGCTAAATTTAGCCCAAGGCAGGAAAATTTCCTGAAAATGTGCTCTTAAAAATCGTCTCCGATTAAAAGGGTAGAATTAAATTTCTGGCTTGGACTCTACAACATTAAATTAACTATTTTTAATCAGATTTCTTTAAGAAATATGTTTCAGTTGAGTTATCAAAGATTGTCTGAATATTAATCTATTCAACTGACAGTAAGAATCCTCATTTCTCAGCCATCATATCTCCTTACAGCTTGACTAGCTTCCTTTTTCGATTAGAGCTCAATTCAAACTTTTTCCCCGCAAATATATGCACATCTGAATATTGCGTCTTTATCTGCGACATTCACAGACTCGTTCCGCAGACTCTGTCGCAATTTCCACAAAATCAACTGAGCAAGGAATGGGAAACTTTGCGCTCTACAAATTGCCATACTCTTGGCTCTGGCTTATGGCCAGGCTGGGAAAACCATGGGAAATCAGGAAGATCCGGGAGAGACTGCGGCGAAAGCAATGGGCAAAAGTCGTGCTGCCATTCCGTGTGGCATTTTAGTGGCCATTGGCATGCAATTTATGCAATGTTTGCCTGCCGAACACGAATTGCAGCATTGAGATTTGCAGTTCGATGTTCGAGTAGCGGCAGCAGCAGCTACAGCTGCAGCTCTAATATCAAAAAATTGGCCAAAATGCAAATGCTAAACGGTAATTAAAGTGCAAACTAAACGAGTTTACTGCGCCGCAATAATTTCTCAATTAAATTTTAGGCCAGCAGCGGCCAATTTATTGATGGTAATTGGAAAATTATGCACAAAGGCGTGCCGAAATGGTAGTGTTAGGAGTCCTGTATCCTGCTATCCAGCGGTGGCGAGACACGGTAATGCATGCCACATATAAGTCCCCGAGTCCTCGTGGCGGATACCCAGAGCAGCAGCTCATTTTTAGCCGGAAATGAACTAGAAATGTAGCCGAAAAGCAGCCGCCGATGCCGTTACGAGAACGACTTTTGTGGCGAATCGAAAAATAGTTGGCCATTCGAGAGCCACAGAAGGCAGACCGCTCCGTTCAATTCCATTTGGAGGGACTGTGAATGGGGGCCAAGTGAAATTAAATTAAATTTCCGTTTAAACCATTTCTGGCCCTGTCTGTTATGGAGACAGCATTTGATATCCTGTAAAGCCAAAGTGGAAATTATTATTCAGGGAGCAGATTTTCTGGTTTTCTAAACGAAATTTGATATTTCTTTGGAATTTCTTAGCAAATATTGAATATTATTCTTTATTTCCATACCTGCTCGTTCATTAAAAACCAAACAGAAGTCGCTCAATAAAAATGATTGAAAAATCTTCTGCAAAATGGTTAAACGAAGCCGATGTAAACCCATTAAGATTGCTAGGGTTTATTAAACTTTAAAGCTGCCAAATAGCCACCGAATTCATATTTAATCAGTGAGAGCCAAAATGCATTTGTGGAGTGACGATTTTTTGTCCAGCTTCGTTGGTTCTTTCGCTTCTTCCCCAAAAAGTCGCGGGAGCGTGACAATCGTAATGAAAAACTGATGTCAAAACAAACACACACACGAGCGGAGGGGGAGTAACAGGAAAGAGAGGCGACATCAGGAGCTGAAATGAAATAGTGTCGAGTTTTTGCCAGCCTTGTGTTTTATGCAAATTCTTTTCGCTCACCTCAGCTCAACCGACTTTGCTGTTTGGACAGGTGAGCTGGCAGTGGCCCCCAATGGAGGGGGCGTGGCTGGCGGGAATGGGGCTTAGCACAGAACACACAGCTTTGAAGTGCAGAATAAATAAAATGAATGAGCTGCCGAGTGTTGTGAGTGCATAATGTAGTAAGCGCTGGGGCGGGGATTAAGGGGGGCAGGTCCAAGAACATATACACCGATGGTTGTCGGAACAAAACATATTTTAAATGGTCTTTAAATGTCAAAGCGCTCCCAAAGGAGAAGTATCCTAGCCCACCTGTGGCAACCAAAAGTAATGGTTGCGGCTTTCAGCTTGCCTGGTCTCTAGAAAATAAGTTCAAGACAAATCTATTTTTATCTATTTTCCAAATCTATTTAAAATAATTCGAACTTTGAAGATAGGTAAGCAAAAAGGTAGGAATATATCTGTATACTCTGTTCTTTAAAAGAAATCCTTCCTCAACCACTTCTTTTTGTGACTTTTGTCTAAAAATATTTTATTTACAAGCATGATCACGTCCATCAATGCATCAACAAATTAACGGATGGGGCTTAGGCTTGTTTCGACAACAGAAAATATTTCTAGTGAAATATTTGCACACAACTAGTGCTAAAGTCAACGGAAAATTCGGCCAAAAACAAATTGATTGATGTTCTGCTAGCGCGGGAAGTTGCACAAAACTTTTGAAAACAATTGCAAATTTCGAAACGGAGAACAGAGAAACAATTGTCACCAATGTCTGGGCAATATGCCAGCCGGTGCTGGCCATAAATCAATGTCAATCGAATCCCGCCACTCATGCATCAATCAGGCGAAAGTCAATCAAAAAATTGTAAACTTTTGCCAAGTCCCGGGGACAACATTTTTGTGGTAGTAACTAAGCCGGAGACCGAGCTCGACGCAATGTCTCATTAGAGTGAGTTGTTACGACTTCCGACTTCCGCTATTTCGTCTGCAGCTTCGACCATCGCATAAATCATATTTATTAGAGCAAATGCTGTCGGCAGCCTCGTGTCGATTATGTGCCACAAATCAAAAACACACAAATAACAATTTGTGGATCCAAAAATACGGAAAATACTCGTGGCGAGAACAAAAGGAGTGCTGTTGCACTGACGGAAAGTATTGAGATGGAAAGGCATAAGAAAAACGACTTACCTAACGCTATGGTATTTATTGACAGAAAATTGCATTTCACAATATTCGAATCTATATTACGAGAGCTATTTAAAGAGTCTTAAATAAATAAATATATAACGGTTGTGTAATCCAAATGATCAAGTAAGTAGCACAATTCATATTGCTTAATTCAAGTTCTTCGTAAAATCAAATTGAGTAACCAAAGTGCTACCACTTTCTTTCAGTGTGATATGAGGCCATAAATAAAATTTTGCCATGCAAAACCAATTTGATGTGAGGGGCCCAATTGCTCGAGCGGCAGGAAGTGATTGATTTATGCCTGCCTGCCTGTTGCTGTAACTCTTTGGCCACAATTTCGGTTTTGGCCCTTTATACACAAAACCAAATGTTTTATTGATGATGTGCGACGCAGTTGGCAATTGCCGGATCTTTCGGTCCTAACATTTAGCTGCACTTTGTTAGAGGGCGGTTCGATGGCTTCTTTTGTCGGCTCATTACCCCGGTAATTGATACGCTTCGCCTGATATTTTAGTCACGTTCCCTAACTAACTTTGCCAAACAATTAGTTTCAGTTTTTTTTTGGCTCCCCTCTGCGATGGAACGGAAAGTTTTCGCAAGTTTTTCCGGCTTTTTCAGCTGCCACGCTGCAGGCTGTTGCTTATCACAATCCGCTGCTGCTTTAGCTGCTTGACAATGAACTTTTCCGAGTGACAGTTAAGTTTTTCGATCGCTGGAAACGCACGCACATGTCGCTCGAAGCAGTTGAAAATCGAGCTTAAGTCCTAAAAAGGACAGCAATGAAAAGCGGATAAGCTACATGTTACAGAAATAGATGGTGGGAATCCCAAGGGAAATAAGAGGAAGGCGAAACAAAGCTCAGATAAAAATAACTGAAACAAGGAAGTGTTCACCCAACGCAGCACAAAATGTTAGCTTAAATAACTAATATTATTGAGTAGTCGTCTAAGACAAATATCTAGCAATAGCTAAAACTAACCTGTAGAATTTATTTTACTATATATATGTCTTAGGTTTTACTTCTTACCTTGCCTGAGTAAGCCCAGTGTATTGACCATTAAGTAAATCCCCTAAACAGTCGTACCGGACAGTCCAAAAGGAAAACTACAAAACGAGAGCAACAGTTTGCCCGTTGCAACCTTTTCAACTCCCCATACAAGTGCTGATTTTCTACGTTTTTTCGCTTCTGTGTGTTTTCCTTGCTTAAGCCATGAGTGTATAAATATTCTATATACATGTCCGGGGCAATCCGCTTAACTGTAACTGGAACTCGAGCACAAATTGCACTTGGCGACCCTCGATACGGCCAGACCACTTTGCTCCCTTTTTTTCCTGGAACTGCAGAAAACCCTTAGCTACTTCATTGAATTCGCGGGGAGCAGACGCGCATTTATTTTCCATTTTTCAAATGGAACCTTCGCAGAGTTTATTGAAAACTACACTCAGTATAATTGAATGGCCGGGCAAAGACTTTAAAGTGGGGACACCCCTCTTTCAGAGTTTTGCCTCTTTTCAAAGTCAAATTGTATGCGTGCGGCAGAGTTACTGGGGCCACACAATGCCAAAAGTTTGCCGCGTGTTTTCGTTTTTCACACCAAAAACCCGTTTAAATTATAATCCGGAGAGAGACGGGGGCATGATTATGGCATAAAAACAAAGTCACGGCCTGTAAATGGCCACCGAAAGTGGTTCATGGCAAACTTTTTGCTCAGCACTTAGTTTTCAATTATGAAAATTTGCATTACGCCCCGACGCTTTCGGCAAGTAAAATATTGATTTTGATTTTCGCCCAAATTGATTTCCCCGCCCGGCTTTCCCTCTCAATTACTTAATTGCACGGCGACCCAAAGGGCGAGGACACTCTCCACCAGATTAAACAATTCCTTTCTGCGCTTAATTAAGGATGCATCCGTGGACCCTGCTAAGTGACTGTTGAATGGCTGGTTCTTTCCCTTTTTCCCCTCCCTTAGAAATTCGATCCTGCGGATCCTTGCCCATCCCGCATCCCTCGATTCGATTAGTGACAGTTGAGCTGCACAGAAACCCCATTCAAACTGTCCGAATGCAAGTCCTTTTCCACTTATTGTTCGGCTGCTTAAAGTAGTTCTGGCTTTTGTCATATGGCAGCAAGTCATGCGTTAATTTTTTTAGCTGAGCAAATATAATGCGTTCACTTGGGCAAACTAATCACTGACAAAGTGCAGCTCGAAGTGCTTGCACTGGAATAAATTACTCCAAAGAAAATAACTCTAATACCTAATTAAAAACAAAACTTTTTAAGGTAACAAAATGTTTTAAAATCTTAAAAAAAAAAAATAATGTATATATAAATTTTAAGCTAATGCAAATAAAACGAATAAATGTAAGTTAAACATTCTTTTTTTTCCACACTTCAGAGGGAAGAGCCTTCAGTAATTTATCGAACGAAACTGAAGTGGTATGCAAAGGGCTGCGAGTGAGAGAGTGCCTTAAAGTAAATCAGATTCGCACCAGTTTAAGCAGATATTAGGGGCGGATATCGATGTTGATTTATGGGAACAAGGAAAGCCAGTATTGACTTTGGGCTTCGGTAAAAATAGAACAAGGCAATCACTTCTTAAATCGATTCAACGCAGGTACTATAAGTAAACCAGAATTCAGTGATAGCGAAAGAAAAATTAAAATTCAACTGAAAGTTAATCCCTCTTTCAATTGATTTCCCCATGGCCCTTCGCCCAAGGATGCCACAACATTTGCGCTAATGAAGTGTTTAAGGAAATTAAGAGTACGCATACGCCATGTTTCCCACGCAAAAACACACTAATACAGCTACAACACCACTGCGTATACGTAATGTGAGCTGGCGTGTGTAACTCACATTACGCATACGCCGTGTGTTCGCTATGTGTGTGAGTTAACGAAAATAAGCAGAAGACGAAATTTTTAAATAAACATTTCCATATCTTTGCCGAGTATTTTATCCGCTCCTTGGGACAAAGGCCACAGCGAAGTCAGAGGCAAACGGGAAGCGGAAGGAAAGAACAACGAACGAGCGAGGGGAAAAAATATAAATGTGAAATAGGGAAAACAAGTTAACGCTGATTGCACAAAGCCGGCGGATTTGTAGGCGACTGCACAGTCAACAATTTGGCTCACACCCTTCCCCTCCATTAAGGAGACTCACCTTTGGCCCCTCGGCAGAACAGGAAAAGTTAAGCAAAACACGAAATTAAGAATGGAGAATGGAGAGTGGCAAGTGTATGTGTGTATCTGTGTGTGTGCCTCGGTCCTCTGTATGTATAAAGGATACATTAACAAAATTAGCGCAGCAAGGCGTTCAAACCAAGCTGGGGCTTTCATTGGCTTACACGTAAAAAAATGGATTTCATCTCTTTCTTTGGAAATCTAAAATTGTTTTTCTTATCTATATTAATATGATAGGAATATGTTTTCTTCAGTAAACGCTTCAGTAAAACTAGTTAAGTTTCAATAACTTCATACTCGTAGCAATGATTAGAAGTAAAAAAGATTTTTCTTTTCATTTTCATTTTAAATTTATGCTTCGAAAACGCCCGTGTAAAAACCTGATTACTTGTATGATTTCCTAAATAGATAAACAAATCTAAATATTTTCGTTAAGTGCACAATATTCACACTTACAAACATATACAGCGAGACTATCTAAAATTTACCCCAGGCAAATCATTGAAGGAACAGGAAGACAGAACTCAGCTCAAGCACTCAACACTCTTCGGCAAATTGCCGGAAGTTTCATGCGATTAAAGCGCCATTATCGATGTGAATTATTTTAACGTTGATTTCACTTCGCCGTCGTTCGACTCCCTTTTCACCGTCATAGGACTCTGCGACGGCAATCAATTTGTTTCGGGGAACCTTAAAAAGTAATTGCCAAGCATTTGTCCGCAAACAGAACGGAAGTTTATAATAGAGTAGTGAATGCCAAAGGAAAAGGTAAGGCGAGGCCAAAAGGAGTAGGAAAATAAGGAAAAGGAGACAAGCTGAAATAGCGACAGAAAGTTTTCACGCAAACTTGAAATTCAAATTAAACTTTCGTTAGTTATTTTTTCATGATTTGTTGCCACCTTAGTCTCCTACCCATTTATTATAACTTTACTGGACTTTCCTTGATTTGGGTACGAAATAAAAAAATAACTAGTTCTTAATTCACTTGGTAAAAGTAACTCAAGTCCGTTAAACACAAATTAAAGACTTATAGGAACATCAACATGAATTAATAAAGAATAATTCTATTATTTTTGACATTAACTATGTTGGCTTTAAATACTGCTTAACTGCCATTAAATTTTACTTGCGAGATGAACGACCGCAAAATCCGCGGCTAATGAAGTCAAAAGGGCTTCAATGGCTGTTTGATAGACTTCGGCTGCCTTTTGTAAATATTTAATTAGTTCAATTCACATGCCGCCGCAAAATCTATTGACTTCACCGAGGTGGACCACAAAGGGGTTGGACCTTGGTTACGGCAGGCTGTCCGGTTCGCCTCGCTCAGGGGCTGTCTGAGGCTTGAGTTCGGCTTGATTAACAAAGGGCCCTCACCCACTTCCAGCTAATTAGCATTGCATAGTCAAAGTGCCGGGGATTTTAGCAGCGTCTTAAGCTCTAAGAGAAACCAAGGATACAGGTGCGGGATCCGAGAACCGGGAGCAGCTGCGTCTTTGGCTTCAGCCGCCGGGCAGCTCAACTATAAGCCACAATGCACACGCATCGGATCAAAAGCCAGAGAAGCATGGCCAAGCAACTAATTGGCCAAGTTCTTTAAAGGCCAAAAATTAATTAAACAAGAGCGGGGAAAATAATTTATTAAAATGGAATTCAAGAAGAATCAGTTATTGATAAATAAATCTTTCATCATCATTAAATACATTTTATGAGTTTCATAGAGAGATACTTAATTAAATTAAAAAATACAAGAGCTTTAAGGACTATCCAATAAAACCAAAATATTTTTAAATAAATGTAATATTGAATTAAAACATATGTACATACATATAATAAAATATTTCCACACAATGTGATACGAATCTGCAACAGAGCATAATTTTAGAATGTATTGTATGTTGTTACAATAAAAACAACTTATTGTTTGTGGCGACACAACGCTATTGTTTAATCAGAAAGGCCAGTTAAGTGGCAAGAATGTTTAATAATTAAATGGATTATTGACAAGCCGTTTGCCAAATTGCTATCGAACGATAATGTCAAACAATTGAAACTCGTGCTGAATTTGTGATAATAATTCATTGTAATTGAGGCGATTTTGCATCATATCTGAAGGGCAGACAATTTTCCAATTAACATCCAGCCATCGTTGTGAAAAGTCTCGATTTATTATGCAATCAATTGTCCTGACAGCCAATGACTGAGAAATATTTGTGATAACAAACAATGGCAAACGCATAACGAATGCATTGCTTTTTCACAAACGGATTGTTATACTCGAACAATGTAACAAAGTCCGATGAGAAAAGTGAAGGTATTTCAGGTGAAATACCTGCATCAGCCATATACAGCTGTCAATTTCCATGTGCTGACTGGGAAAGGCTTTTGCCGCTGTCTACTTATATCTGGAACTTTGTTTCCTTTTCCACTGTCAATATGTTCGTGTTCGCTTCGCACGAAGAGAGCATCAAATCAATTTCGGTATTTTTCAAATAAAAATCATATAAAGTTGTGCTCTTTAGCTTTGTCTTCGCCTTCGCATTTGCCGCCCCTTCTCACTTTTCGTTTTCCACTGCCACTTCCGCTTGCTCATGTTTACAAAACGGAAATGCCCGTAAAAGTATGCTATAAAATTTGTATGGCCAGAGCCACGCATCAACGGCGATTGGGAGGGAAATGTACGAATATCTGCCATTTTGTACAAAGGAATTGTCCGTGCTTTTTGTGCGCGAGTTTGGGGGAAAAAGTTTATGGTAAATAATTCAAATGTTTTGCGTACTTCTCAGAGCAGCACGCTGCCTGTCCGAGCATTTGTTGTTGTTTGCTTCGCCTGTTCCTGTTTTTATTATGACAAGCCAAATTACAAAACGCTAAAAGGAAAAGCCGGTGGTCAGGTAGCTCTGCTTGTGATGTTGATGGTGTAGTTATTAAATGGCTGTTTATTTTAAATTATCATTATAATATCTTTGCAGTTAAATTCTAAACAGATAATGGCCGTGATAGCTTAATGGAATTTTAAATAACGTTTTTAAACGTAGTTTTTAAAGAGATGAAATGGATTCTTTACTGCTAAGAATATGGGATTTAAGTGGCTAAATAATAATATTAGAGTAACAAAAAATCGATATATTTAATATTGTTGTTTGGACTGCAAAGTGGCATTTCAGAATTCACTGAACTTTAAAATTCAAGCCAATACGAAGCCAATTTCCCGAAAATATCCACACACACAAATAACTTGGCAACTTGGCTCCTGCCAAAGCATTGAAAACGTCGAGTAAACTTATTGAATGGTACCGAATTCAGTTCCTGTTCACTTGCCAGCGATTTTGACAGTTTGCTAAATTACGCGACATTAACTTAATAGACTTCTATATATTTTGGCAGACATTTGGCAGCTGCAGTCGTCGTAAGTTGAGAGCAGCACGAAGCTCGAATAAAAGCCACAAGGCTGCAAAAGTCCCCAAAAAAGTAACGGGGAAAAAATAAAAATGGAAAAAAGAAAATAGAACACAATAACAAACGGTCGATTGTGAGTGTGTGTACGCGAGCATTCTACATATATGTCGATTCCCAAAACTCATACAATATATTTTCTTGTATCCTTTATCGACTTCTTGGCAACATCGTGCTCTATCCTCAAGTGGGTGCTTTTTCGTGGCCCTTCGTGCTTTTGATTGAGCCCTAGGCAGTCAATTTGCAATATGGCTGACCTCCAAACAAAATATCGGGCTAGCCATAATTTTTAAAGCACACAATCGTGCGAGCTTAATGCAGTTCCGTTGCACGCTCACTCTCTCCCTGCATTTGACTGCTTGCAAGTCGGGGCATCGGGCTGACAAAAGCGAAAAAGCGAGAGCAATAAAATATCAGAGAAGGACACAGAAGGATATACTCTCCCAAAGAGAGGACAAGCTGAATGTTAAAGTGGAAAGGGAATCCTAATTAAGACAGTTGGTTACTTATTTATGCAAAACAAGTACTTTAAACCTAAGATATAAGAACCGAAAGTTACAGAATATTTGTTTAGGGACACATGATTTGTAAAATGAATTTAAAGTATTAAAAAATTGCAATTTCTTTGAACTAGCGACCACCATTTGCGATGTTCAAAGACTTCTAATATTACTAAAAGAACATTAAGAATCACATTGATCTGCATAGTTTTTGCATTTAAATTCCCTGCTGTATGGCTAAGCAGATTGTCACTCTCAGCTCTGCTCACATGATTTGCTAAACCCCGCGCATTTGCATTCGCAGAGCTCTCGAACGGAAAGCGTATTAAAAAGTGTCACAAGTGGGAGGGCGGGTGCTCAGAGAAAGAAAAGGGGTAAAGGATAAGCGCCTGTGTGTTGGGTATGGAAAAAAATTGCATGTGCAGCAGAAATTAGTGGGGCCATCGAATCCCCTTCTTTTCTGCTTCGCTGGTGTCTGGCTGACTGCCTCTGTGCTGCTGCTTATGCTGCGTTAAGCAATGAAGCAGCGCACTCACACAGATACCATCGCACGCAAGCACACACACACAGACACACTCACTGTTGCTGCATTCGAAGAGCTGGAGCACTCAACCCTCTTTGCTCTCGTATATCACTCAATGTTATGGTTATCAGCAACTGTTGTTGCTGCTTCCGCCTGGCATTGCAGTTGCTGCTGCTGCAAATGTTGCTGCTGTTGCACTGCGCATCAGTATGTTGCTGCTACACTCGAAGAAATATAACGGGAATGTGAAATTTTTTCAAACATTTTTTGTATTAATAAGAACTACAGCCTTTATTAAAGGTAAGTGGAACAGCCTCTCTGATGCCTCAGAAATAGCTGTTCTGGTAAAATCTGTTAAGATAGAATATAATATTTATAAATATGCAAATAATCCTTAAAGTGAGAGCTAAAAAAAAAAGAAAAAAATAATTAATACAAATACATAAATGCTGAACTATCTATACATAACTTTGCTGAATAAAAATAATAATATTCTTTGGCAAACATTTATTTTACTTTTACGGGAAAAAGAAAACAAATAGTCCATAATTTAATGCTTTTCAGTTTTCATAATTCTTTTTCATAGAAGCAAACATTGTACCTTCAAAGCAAAGCAGTCAAGGGAAGTATAAAATTTTAGTTAAAGATTTATCAAAAGCTAGTATAAGTACTCCTTTATCTGAGTGTACATCACCAGACACTTGAATTTGCTAACAATGCACGATGGCGTTAACATTGTGCAGCGTTGTTGTCGTTGTCGCTGCTAGTTGTCAAAGTTGTTGCCATTGTAGTCCCTGTTGCTGTTGCTGCTGCTGACTCTCTGCTGCCGTTGTTAGTTGGCATCCATAAATTCTAATATTAATGGCAAGGGGGCGGACCGTATCTCCTCCGTGCTGCCTTTGATGCTTCCCCTTCCATGTAAATGTCAACCAAAGGCAGCCGGGCGGCAGCCGAGCAGAACAGCTTTGATTGCGGTTGCAATTGCAGAAATTTTTATTCGGTAAACATATTTTTTACGAAAATTTATTTACTCCCCAAACGCCCATACAGATTCCAATTCAACTTTGCATTTCCTTCCTTCGTTTTCCTTTGCACAAAATCCAATTTAAGAGCCCCAGCGATGAGTTTATTTTAAGTAGTTTTACTGCGAATTCCCCCAAGCATTTTGTGCGTTTGCTTCGTTTGAAAATGCCAAGGAACATTAAAATTCAATACACAGTCAAACATAAATTCGATAACTTTGAGTTCGTTCAACATGTTTTATTTTGGTCCAGCCACGTGCGTATTGCAACAAAACTGAGGAAAATAAATAACACGAAGGCGTGCTACGCTCGAGAGTTACGACTATGGAATACCGGGGACGTAACTGAAAAAAATAAATAAACATGAGTGTAAAATTTATTCGGACAAGCTAGCTTAAATTTTATCGGTAATTGGACTTTTTCTAAAGACAAAAAGTTAAATCTTCAGAACTAAGCAATTAGAGACAAATTATATTGTAGGTAACACAAAGAACAACGTAATTTTCAACGATTAAGTACATTAATATTCATTCATCAATATACCCTTTTAGTCTACAAATACCTGATAAAAAAAAGGACTTTGGGAAAGGTGTGCGAGAGTGTGACGCGTATAAATTCAATAGAGCAAACATGCGAACGCCACTGGCAACAGACACACACTATCGTAATACCCAACCTCTCCTCATGCCCACAGAATCGAAATAATAAAATAAAACTTTATTGACACAAACATAAAACTCCCCAATGGACGTGTCTCTCTCGCACACACGTGCGAATGGGGATGAGGATGGTACTGGGTATATGTATGGGTCGCCTCATACGGATAGACAAATTTATGCATGTGTAAATATTGTTGCTATTTGATAAAAACATATTGACAAACATTTGCCGAATCCAACTCTAAACAAATTGTGAAACTGTCTCGACAAAAAAATTGCACAAATAAAATACATTTTTTACCATCGATGCAACACAAAGCGAGAGGTAAAAAGTGTTGACAGTGGTGTCCAGACATTGTTGCAAAAATATTGCTGGACAAATTGTAAAGGAAGTGATAGAGCATATTGCTGGTTTGGGGGAACGGAGATATTTTAGCGACTGAAACCGGATAAATTCAATGATGCTGTATAGAAAAGGATGTATTCTTTAAATGAGAAAAATGAATTATACCCGAATTTATATATAAAGATATTTGCATTCCCTTAAAAAATTAAAAAGGCATGTTTCCGTTTTAGCTTTAAAGTTATTTAAAAGATTATCTTGAAAAATTTTGAATATATTTTCCTTAATTTTTAAAGTTACTTAGTTGTGGAATAGAATTCCCCGAAAACTCAACTTTTTACTCAGCATTAAATTAACAATTTCTCTGCCCCATTAAACGATAATCTGGATGGCAGACGAAAATGGTCTTTCCTACGCTTATTTCATTTAAAAAAAATCCAGCAATCTGCATATCATAAAAGTACATGCAAAGCATTTTTCTCGTTCTCCACTCTCCTTTCTTTTTTGGCTAAAAACTTTTTATGGTTAAGCCTTCTACTGCTGGTGCTGTTGGCTCATTTAACGAAACAATTAAAACGGCTTATGCACTAAACTGGCAAACACATTTATGCGACAGAACAGAACGGAAAAATCCCAACCAAGTGGGTCGAGCTTTTGTGGGAGAAGAAGGCACCCGAAACGAGCTGAATTTGCATTTGCCGCCTAATAGAACTTTAATTGTTTTGCAAATGATTCAGATTTTGGGGAATGGGAGCCAGCAGTCGTTTAAAACGTACCGAAAAGTTGGCCAGCTAAAGACTGAGACTCGACTCGACTGCGTATAAGATATGCAAGTTTATTTTCCATAATGTGGAAGTCCCGGCAACAGCAGCAACTGCACAAGCGGCACCAACAATGAAAGTTGAATGCAGCCCGGCCCTAGACTTATGCTGGAACTTGTTCTCGCACACGTTATTGGCCTGATAAAGCGAATGGGCACGTGCAGCGTGAGGCAGCTCGTTACTCATTCTTCCGCAAATATTGACACGGTGAAAAATCACACAGTACGTCTTCATGGGTCTTTAAATTATCAAAATGTGTTGGAATTAATAGAAAATTAGAATATTCTGTATTTATTATAAAAATTCGAAGTTTTCCTAAGGATTCCTTGAAATAAACGAACTCTAAATCGAATTTAAATTTATATATTTATTGCAATAAGAAGTACTTATTAGAACTTTATTATATTAAATGTTATTAGTTAAATTTGCTTTGATTTGGTTTTCTGCCAGCTATTTTTGGTCAGTGTCTTTTTCCCTGGCGCCAGGAAACGTGCGAGATTCTTAGGCAAATGTTTCACAGTTTTAGACATGTGCGCCCATTAGATTGAACAGCAGGATCAGCAGTCAGGACGAGTGAGGAAGTGTGCTGCTCTGGCATGAGTGTCTGCTCCTTGCGTGTGCCTGTATGTGTATTGTGCATTATGGCTGCAGCAGCAGCAGCAGCAGCAACTAATAAAGGCCTTATGACAAAGCCTCACGAAACAGCAGGCAACGGCAGCTGATGTGGCGCAACCTGGGCCATTGAACTTGGGCCTATGCTGCTCCCCTTGTGCCAGTACCAGTGCCAGTCCCATCAGTTGCCTAGTCCGAGGAATGTCCTCTCTTGGTTTCGCCTGCTTTGTGTGTCTGTGAAAATATTTTCAAAGTCTTAACCTCACTGGGTGAGCAATCATAAATCAAATGCCACTGCGCCGTTCTACCTTTTGTTGCTTGAGTGCCCACATATACACATGCCACACACAGCTCACACACACACGTCTCAGACACACACACACACACAGGCACAAGCTGTCGTCGTTCTGGTGTAGCTTAAATTTTATTTATGGCTGGAAACTAACACACCAAAAAAATGCGAGCACACACACAGACGTCTGGGGAGCGTGAAAATAAATAAAGAAAAAATGGTTGGATACCTCAAAGCGTACACACACAGCCACAGACAGTGTATAAAGTTTTGTGTCTATCAACGCAGAATCCTTATCATCGGGTTTAGGTATTTTTCAGGCCCCTTTGTCGGCGGTAAATTTGAAGCTGCGACCTTCTTGAGGCATTCTGATTTAGTTTTTAAAATGCAAAATAATAAATGAGTATGGTAGCTATTTCTAATAGAATTTAATCATTGCTTAGTTATTTCATATATATTTACAGAAGCGAATATATATATAAGAAATAACTCTATACCAGGAGATTATTTCATTTAAAGCTTCAAATTTTTTCTATTCCTGCTAGCCGGAAAAAAAACTCCCCAAAAAGGAACCCCATTCCGATTCCCTTGCTGTGACTACAAAGACGATAGATAATAAATAAAAATTGACAAATTTATTGCCCGGACACGATGGCTGGAAATGCGGATAGACGAGCGATGAGGCAGGGACAACCGGGCGGATGAGCAATCCCGAGTAAGCGGCTGATTGAAGCTGACATTTTGCTGCCAGAGGCTGAAAACATTTGCCTGACTTTGTTTTAATGCCTGTCGTCCTGCCAACGGTTTGCATGCGACGAATAAAAGGATGTTCTAGTCATAATGTTGTGGCAGGCGCCACATTTTGCCGGTCAATGTGTGTTCGTTTGCTGAATTGCGCATATTTTATATGTATTTTAGCAACTACTACACCGGTTGCTCTATAGCTGTTTGGCAGTTGGCAGTTGGTAGTTGCCTGTTGGCGTGACCCGAAAATGGCGCAAAAATGTGTCACGTTTCAATGCCTGCCCATGCGGTTTTAACGCAATTAGCCACAACAAATTACCATCATCAGCGACATCATCATTATCATCATCTCGATTTTCCCATCGACCATGGGCATCGCCATCATGAAGCCGAGTTCTTGCTGCTGGCTCATGAAACATGCGACTTTGGTTACACGGAATGTCCGTCCACTGACCTCCACCCAGTCGCTAGTTGTGGTGCAGTGCAAGAAAAATCCTTGGAATATGATATCAAAAAATAATTATTACTTTAAATTAACATTAAATTAGTATTTAAAATGACTATCTTCATAAAGTATTCTTTCTTCAATTCTCTAACCTCTATTTATATGCCACTAAACTTCGATTAAAGATTATTATCATTGCAACAGGTCATGAGATGTAATTAATTTTATATATAATATATTCAATCTGTATTTTTTTCCTGTGTACCAGGATGGTAAGCTCGCTTATAGCCATGTGTGCGTAGAGCATTTGTGGTACAATGAACTGACAAGTGTAATTATGTTGTTGCGCTGGGCGGGCTTGCCTCGCTCTACATAACCGCTGATTGCGAGCTTATATGAGGGCAGTTCCTGTTGGAGAAGTTCCCCTCCAAGTTGCGCTGGTTATGGCCAACATCTACAGAGCTTCATGAAAGTAAACCAAGCGGTAAAAAGATATTACTATCAGTTCAGGCCTAACTTTTGACAAGGAATGTGTGTAACTCAGTGTTATTGTTTTATAAAATTAATATAAATAAAAACATTCCAACAAAGAATACAGATTTTAATGCAATTAACAAAAGCAAACTATGCTACAAGTTTTATCCAATTTTATGTCAGATATTAGCGTTATTACCGGTTACAACCTTTGATTAATTACTTAGTTACTTGATCGATTCATTTGTCAAGCAAACCCACAAATTATTCATTTAATTATTTCCCGCTAAAGTTCCCGTTTTTATAGGTGAAAGTTTTTCATTCAGCGATTAACACCGAAACTTGGCATATCGTTTCATTATCCACGCACACATCCTTCTCCACTCAACGGAGGCCTAATGGAAATTAGTTGGGCTGGAAAAGCTTCAACTAATTATGGGGTTCTGTGGGCGAAATCGGTGCTAAATATTTAGTGATTCCAAGGGGGACGACACTAGATTAGTTCACCTGCTGAAAGTTGGCAAATTGCACTAGCCGAAATGGAGACATTTGCCATTGTACTTTATTGATATGGCCAGACAAGAAGCTGCTAATTACCTGGAAGCCCGTGTATGCTTATTCTTTGGCAGAGTCCCCACTTAAAGGAAGGAAGAAGTTAAAGTTTCAGGCCCCTTTAGTAGTTTTCATCTCTTTAATTCCGTATATTTTCATAGTACACTTTTATTGAATTATTTGTGTGTTTTCCAACTGGCAGAAATCCATTTTAATTGAAACAGAATATTTGATTTTGCTCTCCAATTTATATTTGCAACATTCGGACATGCAATATCAAGTTTGACCACAAAAATTCATTTTGGCCAAAATCTGATGCAATTGGAAATTTTTATTCAATTGATTATTCTAATAAAAGTCAAGATATATATTTTTGGAAGGCCATTGAGTGTGGTAAAAGTCTAACTAAGTCGAGGAAATAGTTTGTGGTCTTGTGTGCACCAGGAATGCCCATAAAATAGGATCAAAAATATTTTACTGACTACCCAAGGTGCAGAATATTTTCCCATCATATTTCATAATTCCCAGGCTGTAGCCTAATTCAGGGGTTTCAACTTTTCCAACCTTAGTTTCTGGGGGAGCTGTGTGAGTGTGTGTGTGTATGGTAAAAAGGACAACTGAAAGGACTGCAATGACGTCGAGGGAGACAACAAAGAGGCACTTTAAGTGAAACTAAACAGCCATGCAAGTGACGTTGTCGGATTGCGGTTTGCCGGCAGGGAAACGACCCGAGGAAGGGTTATAAATGTTGGATGGCCGGGTGTCCTGGTTGTCCTGGACGTCCTTGCCGTGGCAGCCAGTTGGCCGTGTTGCCGGCTTGGCCAGTACAAATTAAAATTAATGATGCACTCACAACAGCACGGGACGGCAAGGCCACAGGGGGGCAGAGCAGGCTGGCCACATAAAAACTACTTTACATGCGGGTACACGTTGTCGCAAAGGCTAAGCTGTCCCACCTGGCCGGAACGGGGGGATTCACCTAATTTAATGCTGAAATTGCCACCTTCTCCCCGCTTTTTATCTGCTCGGTCTTTGAAATAGTGTTGGCAACGTTAAGGCGCCGCTTGCTAAATGCTTGCGGCTTCTACGCCAGACACAAAAGCGAGGCATCCTCCTCCGAGAGATCCTGTCGCACACATTCAGAGCGGTGAGCCTGGCTTGGCGAGGAAACCACTTCAATTTATTTTTGACCAAACATATGGCAGCCTGGCAAACTGAAAAAGTGAGCGCAGCACGTGCAAATATTAGTAGCAAACAGGGTACTTTCGACCAACAAAAAACCAGTGTTAATAAATACTTAATATGTCTTTTTGCATCTATCAATTTAATAGCTCTTTTGTGAGTCATTATGACCCATAGCAGCCATACCTTTTCCAATTCACTTCCTACTTAACTTCGTTGAAAAATTGCATTACTTCCAAGTGCAGTTAAAGGATAAAGTATAATGCTTAAAATAAATACGTGTCCTCCATCGGACCAATTTAGAATAAATCAAAATTGATTTTTACTTAGCCCAGTGTTTATTTATGTATTCTATAAAAAGCTTGAGAGAAAGTAAGAGCCGTGTCAAAAGGGAAACCTGGTCGTCGTTGTCGTCCTTTCAGCTAACTAGTTAGTCCCTGGAATGGGGCCAGCAACATTGTTTCCGCCTTTCTGTTGTTGTTGGTGGGCTTTGTTTGTTTTGGGCTTCGCTCTTTTTTTTGTATCCACACAAAGGTGTATGAATGTAAGTGTGCGAGTGTGGAAAGCGTTTTACTGTTTTCCACTTTTGATTATTGTTTTTCCACAACAATTTTCTTTTCATCAGCATTTCAATTAGGTTGGAAAACGCCAGGCACCATTTAAGCGGGAATTTTAACCCACGAGTGCGGGAGGGGGCGTGGCAGGCCGCAAAAACCTTTTACACGCCCTGATGCCTTCCAATTTCAAGTGCTTTGGCAGCTGCTTTGGCACTGCGACAAAGTAAATTAATCCATTAGACCGTTGGCTTCGGTATTCTGCAGCCTTTTTTTTTCCTATTTTTTCCCCCACAGATTTTCCTTTTACTTTTTAATTCTTATTTTTCTTTTCAGCTTGACGTGACCTGGCTTCAATGCACTGTACAAAAATTATGCTCAGTGTGGGATTTTTTAATGGATTCCCGGTTTTAATGAGTTTTAACTTCTATAAATAAACTTACTTCGCTTTAAGTAGACCACTGTGTTGGGCATTAGCCATATTTAAAACACAATTTGGTCTGTTTGAATGTGCCTTTCTATTCTCTTATAAAATTTATTTTATCATAAATCTAAATAACACTAAAAAACCAAATTTAAGTATCTATTCTTGGGTTAGGTTCCTTATTTTTTGGGTGTAAAGAAAAGCCGGTGGCGATGTGCGGAGAATGCGGATGGTATGCAGCTTCCATCTTCAACAGCTTACACTTCAATTAAGTTTTCCCTCGACCGGCCATTTGCCGCAGAGCTGACTTCTTCGCCTGCAATTTGGCAGCAATTATTGAAGCTTTGCCAATGGCAAGAGTCAGGTCATAGGAAGAGAGGGAGAAATAGAGGTGGAGTGGTAGCGGAATAGCAAGGTAGACAGCTCTGAACAATATAAATAAATTGCAACTGAAGCCAACGAGGGACATGGGAAAATTTGCACTTGACTGGCATAAAAAGCAGTTAGATACAAGTATATATATCCAATATTGTCCCATAATTATACGTATATATCTGTGTCTACTCCTCTGCCAAGTAAGTGTGCCCTTTCTATGGCAAGGGGGAATGTGTGTCAAGTACTTAATAATCAACCCCGTCGTGTGGCCAACAATTTAAGGCTAATTACGTTTTCCAAGTGAAATATATGCCAGCGCCTTGCATATTAAATAAGCTGGAACAGTGGGTCAAATAGGGAAAAAGATTATGCATAAAATTTATGAAAAATCGGGGATTAAAACGAGTAAATTTCATTTATACAGTATACAGTAATAAAAAGTCCAGAGATATTGAAGCATATTTACACATATTCAGAAAGAAAGAAATTAAAACTAAAGCAAATAAATAAATTAACAAATGGCTGGTGTGATTTGTATCTTATTTGAAAAGAGGAATATGTAATAACCTCATTTAAAATGTATATAAATTATTAAAAAAAAAGCATATACAATTTTAATTTTTAAATTTCTACTCGCCGAAATCTGACCACTGTAGTAAAAACGTATTATTATATATGTACATACGTATGCATAATAAATACAAAATATAAATATGACCCGAGCTGCGAGAGTGTTGACAGCCAAAAAAGAACAAGGCGACATTCTTGTTTATTTCACTCTCATTTTTCTCCCTTCCTCCCGCTGTGTGTGTATGTCTCGTACATTATGCAAATTATTTGCACGAGTTTTCAATTTTGGTAAAATGCTTTTGGGCATTATTAAGGCTCAGTGTGGCTGGCAAGCAAGGAGTAGGACATGTGCCGAAGACAAGGCGGCGGGATGCCGAGGAATATGAGGAATATTAAAATCCTATTTGTTTGTCATTAGAAAAAGGGGGAAATCTCCCTTGGGGCAGGAGGCGAGTGATCGTGACTTATCCTTGGGCCAAACAAAAGCGAAAATTGAGTTATGTCCCGGAGGTCTTCATATATCTGCCACAGATATGTAGGATAAGCTTAGCTGCTAAGCTGAGATTAGGAATAACCCAGTAGGGTCCAGCATGTCCTTCCTATATTGTTTTAAACCAACACACATCTCTGGGGACGGCTGCAGGCCATTTTGCAGTCTCAAGCAAACACAAGCGACAACTTATTCACTTTTTGTTTTCTCCCCCCGCCCACAAAATGCCCCCAAAAATAAACTGCGGCCAAAGGATATGTATGATCCCCTCGTCCTTGTCGGTTCGTGTGTCCAACTTCGTCCAGACTTTTGCCTCTTCAGCAGCCAAATGAGCCCCTGACAGCTGGGAGGGGTGGAAAAACTCAAACACTTGTGCGGATTTTGGCCCCCAAGTTAGATACATTGCTCCTCCGCCGCAGAAATAACAAAATTGTGTGCGGTTAACTGGAAGGATTTGCCAGCAAGGAGTTGATGTCGGTCGGTCATTACAGAAGAATTAGGAAGCAGCAAACTTGTGGGCCGGAAACTTTTCAAGAAACCAGAACATATTTTAATGATGTGGCCAGGATATGTCCGGATAAAATGAAGGAAAATAAATGAATGCCATTTGTACTACATATAGTTGGTATACTTCTTTGCCATTTTTATTAAATATTTTATTTCACATTCATTTTCAAGACAATTGCCGTATACCAAGGTAAGTACAATTTAAGCAGATTACTCGCCAGTCAATTGGCCATAATCCTTTTCGGGCAGAAGGCAATTGCCCCCAGGCATCGCTTCCATTTGATTTAATTGCCTGTTGGACAACAGGGCGCATTATGAGCAAAGGAAATTGCGTAAGGGCGATAACCATAACCACGTAACCGAATCCACGTGCTCACGTGTCGCAGAGCAGCGCTGGCAACAGCCGCCACGTAATCGCCGGCAACTGCCTATCAATCGGGCTGCCTCTTCTCTGGGCCCGACTTCCGGGTGGCAAAAAATTAATATGGCTGGCATATGGCGTACACGATTTTAATGGCTGACATGACGAGGACAACAACCGGCAGCGGCAGTAGCAACATCGGGCGCCTAACAATAGACATGACAAGCGACTCGGGAAGCGGCAGATGTGGGCTCAAGTGCCACTCCCATTTTCCCATCCCATCTCATGCCGTAATGTTCTAATGTTCCATCAACATGTGCTCTTATTACTGGTAATCGCTTACAGGCCTGTTTATGTTTCGAGAAAAGTTTGGAAATGTCTTAAACATTATGCTTCCGTCTGAAATCTGTTTGGTAAGTGGAATTTTTAAATGCAGTCTTGCATTTAATTGCCTTTAAATTATGTTCAGTGGTTTAAAATATTTAATATATATTTGCAGTTCCGTTATAACCTGTTTATAATTACTTTAGATAAATCAAATCAATTATAATCTTTACCCACTTATCATTTATGAAAGCCGTAATCTATATTTGTATTAATACAAACTAAATTAAATTATTGTATGCTCATTTGAAATCAGCTTAAAACATGGTTTTTATTATTATAAAATAATAATAAATATTTCCCTGGCCTGGCACTTGTATGGGAATTACTCAAATGCATTTTTAAATCAACAAAACGGAAGCAATACCTTTATTGTTGACAAATATATGAGCTCTGACTTGAATTATGATAGTTTCTTTGCACTGCCATATTAATGGCCTCATAATTTATTGACTATTTCAAGAGGCATTCATTGTTTTATGTTAATATATTAATTCTATAAATTAAAATTATTTATAGATTAATAATAGGTTACGACTAGGGATAAGCATTTACTTCGTATGCTGATGTAGTACCCAATTAAAAGATTTGAATCAAACATGTAAGGCTGGTTATTCCCCACTCTGAGTGTCTCTCTGATCTCTGGCACGTTACACATACACACTGTGTTCTCCATTAACGGCCATTTCACATTTCCTGCCATTGAATTTCCTGTGGGGAAGTCAGTCACCCCAACCAATCGAAAACAATCCAATCCGAACCGAGGATGCTCACGTTCATGTTGATTGCACAAAGCCCTTGGCAAGGCAGTTTACAAGAAACAAATTAATGGCCACGCTGATGTTTCTTTCCTTGGCTCAATGATTACGCCGATAACTTCGCTTTTTTTTCAACAACGCACACCGCCCTCGCTTTCTCCAGCTCTAAGTTGTTTTCCCCCGCTCCGAGTTGTTTTTCTTGGCGGATGAAAAGTAAACAAGATGACGACGCTGGGGCCAAGTGAAAATGTTTGGCGCGTGTCTGCCACAAAAATTGCCGGAAATTTGTTTGAGCTTTAAATTACAAATCATTATCGATGCGCATTATACATTTTGGTCTGAAAGGGACCGGCAGCTGGACCTCAAGGCGATTTCCTAATGCCAACGACACTTGTGAAATCACTTTGAATAATATTGCATTTGGATGGGGGCGTTTTGTGTGTCCTTTTGAGCCGATTAATTTCCGGCATTTAGACTTAATTCCCCAGTTTCTGGCTAAGACCGAATGGAGTGGCCGGCAGCCGCCCGGCCAGCCTTGGCAATCGATGCAATCAGCTAAGGACCAATTTACCAACATGTCAGCGGCAAGCGAGGAATGCGGTGCCAGGAAATTGGGGGGAAGAAAGCTTTAGATTTGCACACATTACCACTCAATCTTCATATACTCCTCAGTGATGTGCTGGATTTCAGGCCATGGCAGTCGCCCATCCCGCATCCCCGTTCTACGCTCTCTGGCTAAGTCCTTCGGCCAGGACCTCGGCATGCACATGATGTCCACATGGCCGCAAAGATTTATTTACAATTGTGTTGAGACATAATTCCCTTTGATCGATTGCGGGACCGCTCCCAAGGGATGTGTGGCCGGGGTAGTGGATGTGGCTGCGCAGCTTTGTGGTCAGTTGTAAGTGATGATTCTTTTGGTCCCGTCCTTTGTCTTTGCCGCTGCACTCGTCGAACGCCATATTCGCTGCAAATCTCCAAGGGGACAGGCGAAGAAAATGGAGAACTGAGAAAGTAGGACGTTGGAAGCTGGCAGAATTATTTGCGCAATTTATGTGGCTTTGATTTCATTGGCAAGATGTACGGGCCAGGCGAAAGCAATTTATGGTAACTTGATAATTTGTGTTGGCTTTTGCCAACATTTCAAAGGAGTCCGACTCGATGCAATTCATTTGCCGGACATGTGGCATTGCCAAACGACATTAGAATAGTGCAATTGCATTCGAGTTCGATGCTGGGAATCTGCAGAAATGTTTACATGAATGTGATCGGTCAGTGGGGGGCAGACCCATAAAGAATGAAACTTTTCCCAGTGCAAAATGAAATTCAAATTCAAATTTGAACAAATATTTGCAGAATACTAGCCAGAGTTTTAGGTTTCATGTTGATTTTTGAGACCAATTTGAGAGAGGAATTTGGATAATGATTAAGCTTATTTATATATAAATTTAGATACAATTAAACAACTATTTTATTATTACATTTAATTGTATTTAAAAAACCAAGACACACAGCTTCCAATCAAATATTTTAACATTTTTATTTTATACTATTGCTTTATATTGATAGATTTTAATTATAATTGGTGTTTTGTTACAATATATTTTATGATTATTAATTATTATAATTATAAACAATCATTTTTCTCTGTGCAGCTCATCAGGTTAATGATTGGCATGGCCTTTGCTATAATGAGAGCACCCGCTCAACTATAAATTTCAGCAGCACCAACAATCCTTTCTGAACTCTCTGCAATTGCAAAGCAGTTAAAGGATCTTACACCCCTCGCCGCTCCCCGGACTCATTCATCAAAAAATGTGCACTTAACACATGGGTAAGGCAAGGCAGCATCGAGCATTGCTGCCTCATTCTTTGGTAATGCACATAAATCCTTAGAGTGCGCACTTAACTCCTTTTTATGCTGCGACAAAGTACATTTACTAATGACCAAGTCAAACAATAGCAACGGCCAAGACGCCGCGGGAGCAACGGGAATGGGAGTCCTCGTAGTCGTAGCAGTCCTGGAGGTCCTGGTAGTAAACTGAAGTAAAGTGGAAGTGGCGGCGGGGCAAGATGGGGACTCGGCCCACGAAGTAGCAATTTACGCGCTCAAGACGGCGACAAAGCACGCAAAACGGAACAGCAGCTGGCTGGCAGAAGGGGTGTGGAAAATCCTGTCGGAAAACTGCGGCTGGGGGTGCGGAAAATCCTGAGAGGGAAAGCGCCGCACTGAGCTGCAAGTGTCGGCAGCGGCTGCATGTTAATTGCTGCTGCAGCGACGGCAGCAACAACTGCAAACAGTGAGAAAGCGTGTCTAAATAGCGTAAATTCACACAGACACGAGCACACACACCGACAGGCGGACAAAAATCTTTCTGCGTATTGTGTGGAAATTGAAAAGCGACTTGGATAACTGCCAGGAAACGCTAGACATTTTCCACACTCTACATGCTAACTACATTTCTCGCTGATTAGCCTTATCAGTTACATTTCTAATTGAAATGATTCTTTTAATTGCTGATTGTATATTTTACATTGTGGGTCAAAAGTGTTATGGGAATTCTTTTAAATAAACCTGTAATTACTCTTAGCAATATACTACTTTATGATTTTCCAGTCTTAGCAAATACTATGCTAAAATTATTCATTACCCCAATTAAATGATTAAATTAAATTTTTATTGTATTCGTTGAATTAGAGGTATATTAGAGTTATATATTTATTTATGCTTCGTAAAACAAAGGCATTATATTTTATTATTATTTGTCTGTAAAGAGGCTATATAAAACAAAGTTATAACAACTCTTTAAATATGTATAACCGTTTAATAGACAAATAAATATGAAAACCAATGATATATATCGGACATTTCTTTTCAATATATGCACATCCTTTATCCAAAATCCTCTTAGCTGGCAGTTCTCTGCTATTTGTTGAGAGTATTTCCGAGCAGTAGGTGTCGCTGTCATTTGCTAGCCGGCTAATCCGTGACAGTGTGCGCTCAACAGGATATCAAGCGGAAAAGGACAAAAGAGCGCTGCATACGCACAGGCTGAAAATGCAAATTTCCTTTGGAGCGCAGCTTAAAATGTTGATGAAGTAATTAGTTTAATATGCGAAATGCCCCCGACTGCGTGTGCGTGTGTGGCAGTGGGCGGCGAGTGTGTGGCGGTGTGTGAGGGCGTGGCACATAGAAGGCTGTAATTGAAAATATTCAGAACTCTGGGCAAAAGGTACAAGGGCAAAGTCAGAGGGGGACTAGGGCATTGTGAAACTTTTTCCATTTATTAAATTTGCCGCACGAACAGCGCTGCGTATTCTTGCCAGAGCACTCGTCTATGTGGGTAATGTTTAATTATTTGTGCGGCACATGAAATGAAAATTTCTACAAATTGCTGGAGCCCATTCCGGTTATCAGCTGCACTAGATAACCCATAAGTTTTTCAATTAAGATGGGCGAAGTGTGGCTTCACATCAGCTAGAAGCTGGTGTCTTCTTTTAATTATTATAAATTTAGCTATTGCACTTTCCTGTCGAAATTGTATACGAGAACAACTTTGCTTATCAAAGCCCGGCAAAAGTTTGGTATTTTGAGCCAAAGTTTCCAGTTTGTTGTCAGTTGTCAGTCAAGCATTTTCCTCAAACTTGTTTGAATATTATACATTTCGAATCACAGCAACGCTGACATACACACAAAAGAGCTGTTTCCCTTTTTTTTTTGATTATTTGTTTTAGGTTCTGTTGTTGTTCTTCCAAGCTCTAAACTAATTAAATAAACAGAAACTCTCGAACTAATATGAACCTCATCGCTTTCAGCAATTACCAGGATTATGCGGACAGTTTCATCACCCATAAAGATGTGCGCTATTTGGGTAACAAGGAGGCGGAACGGCAGCTGATCAAGTACGCCAGCGGGAAGAATTTTATGCCCGGTCTTCTCACCTTGGAGCAGTTCAATGAGCGACGGGAGAAGGAGATTCTCGAGCTGAAGCCACGAGGCGTGGCCAGGTTCGAACTGTTCGGGGATTATTTGACCAGCGACGACAAGGTCCTCAAGCAGTTCGCCCTTCGTGAGAAGCAGCTGTTTGAAAAGAAAATTTCGGTAAGTAAAGAAGGTGCTTCATTATATTTTATTAATATTATTCATCGGTAGACCGTTGTTTACCTGCTGATGCGTTCGAAAAAAGGTATGGAGATCTCCAGCTTCATCGACCTCGAGCAGAGTCTGCGAGAGTCACGATGCCACGACTCGCAGAGGTACGTGAACTGGCGCAGCGTGTTCGAGGGCCGGGCGAAGCTGATGCCAGCGAAGCACCACCTTAGCTACTTTAATTGGCACCAGAACCGGATGCTCTACAACGACAGCGACAACTTCCGGGTATTTAAGCAGGGGGCTCACAGCATGCTGTTAAAGCACAAAGGCGACCACAAGGTGATCTGCGTAAACGCCACCTGTGAATGCAGTTACGCGCGAAATGCCAAACACGAGATGTTCACCTCGCCGATTTACGGATGTGTCATATTCTTCGACCACATAATCAGGCGCATTAATTAGCGTCGGCTTTTGAAAGTGTCAGTTATGCATAATCGCCGATAAATAAATATAAAGTGCAGCACAGAGTCCTGGTGGCTGTTGTCCTCGAGGGCGAATTTGTCGTTGACAGTTTACGCAAATTGCTTTTCCTCTTATTGACGGTGAACTGGGGGAAAATGTATATTATTTTCACATCTATTATACTTTAACAATTTTTTATATTTTATATATTTTTCTTTACTATCAATCGCGTTGATCTATGTGCATTACCGCTTTACATAAGAAATGCTATGAAATAATGCATTTTATTTATTATTGCTGGAATCATAAAGGATTTATGTTTCATTTTTCCTGTGTAGTCTGGGGTAGCCACAGTCATGGCTGCTGACATTTTTGATGGACACTTCGAGGTCTCCCTCCAGCCAGCCACTAATCTATCAGAGGGCGGAAATTACCCGAGCTTTATGCCAGAACTGCATAAATCTATAAAATGTCTCGGTTGTTGTTGCCAATATGTTATTGTTTGCATATTGACCGATGTTTGCCAAGTGCTTTGTGTTGGTCTCTCGGTCAATCAGCTTATGGCGCCTAGATAATTGCTGACTGGATGTTTATTTAATTTATCATTTCAGTGTTGCCAATTTGTACGTTTTAGGACATCTGTCATTTTTAATACAGCTTTGTCCGCAAAAAAAATTTAAACATCCTCTATTCGAAGCTGCTCTCTTTAAATTTATTGGGAAAGCGGCAAAATTTGATTTCAAACAAATGAAAACTAAGAAAACTATTTATGTTTTATTTTTCTTAAGAACATTTGTCCTTTTTGTCACTTTTTTTGCGATCCCTTTTGCAGCGCTGGCAACCCTGCATCATTTCCACCAATTAGCATTTTATGTATGTAGTTAACTTATATAATTTATGAAATGAAACTTATTGCATACTTACACTTCCGTAGAGATATAAAGACATCTTCATTATTTCTTAAGATATAAAAAAACTATGAAAGTGCTTTAATTACTACCTTATTTATAGTCTAATAAATGTCATCACTGGTAATTAAACATTAAATATATTTATATACAAGCATTCAAAGCAGGGGACCAACCATTAACCTAATTTTCTAAAAGCTGCCTCTCTCTGCAAGGCACCTGCATTATTAATTTTGACAATTCGAGAGCAAAACTAAATAAATAATGAACGTAGTCAAATTATAATTTAAGTGCCATCTGCAGTGGAACATACAATTTAATTTGCATACACAATTAGCTGTTAATTTATAACCTGCAGTCACTCTGCGGACCCTAACTTAACTTAGTCCGCCCAGAAACAATTCAATTAGGAGGAGCATCGGGAGCTGCATCTGCAGCCGGCTCAGGTGCAAATGGAATGTCCTGACAGAGGCAGCAGCTGGAGGATATATACTACTCCGTCCTTCCGGCACTGGAGTCCAAATAAATATTTGCTTGGGTTTCGCCAGTCAAGGCCCCATGGCCTGGGCCCCTTGGTCGGTTCGGTTCAACGGCTGCAAGTCGAGTCTCTGTGTCTTTGAGCCGCATTAAGATATGGCAAATTTGTGGCCTCCGAGAAACACAAACAATGGCAGGGACCAGCATTGAGATTACACTTCACAGGCTAAATAAATTTCATACGAAATAAACTTACAATTTACTGCCAGACTGCGTTTTCAAGACCAACACAGTTGGCTACATGTCCTTGCCAGTTTCTATTACACTAAAATTAATGTTTTTCGGTTCTGGTTAAAGTACCCTAAGTACATGCAATTTTATTAGAAACAATTTAATTGCCAAGATTTTTAAACGTCTTTTAAGTCTCAATTTAACTTTAAAGAAATTATTAAATAAAACAGGCCTACTTTAAGGCAGAATAAACTTAAGAATTTCAGGCTTAGAATCAATCAAATTTATTACATTCAACATATTTTTCATTCAAAAACAATATTTATACATTTAATACATGAACAGCTTAAAATTGTACTTAAAAATACCAAAACAATAAGATTACATTAATTTTCTTACTGTTTTGCAAACTCCTTCCTGCTCCTATATACATATTTGGACTAACGAAGTGAGGAAAACAAGTTTGGCAGACCGAAAAGCTAAAACTACTTTACAGTTTTCTTATTTTAATAATTATCCAACCAATTCGATGGACAAAAGGCTCTGTGCACTGCCAATCAGCCGTAAATAATGTGCTTTGACAATGTGTCTACATTTGATATTGTCGAAGCCCACGTATGCATTATGAATAAATACTCAGACTGTTGCTGCTGTCGTTGGTGGCCAATTTAATTGGTCAAATGTGCAAACAATAAGTCAAATGAATTATTAAAATGGTAGTGAAATGTCGAAGAGCTCATGATTATGTAAATTAAAGTGTGGAGTATCAAAATAGCCCTAGGTTCATTAAGGAGGCCAAGGCGGAGTTTTCAATATGAGTTTCTCTTGAATTATGTTTACCTCCGAGCTATTCAAATGTAAATTATGTGCAATATAAATGATATATTTCCAAGGCTTTAATATTGTTAAGATCTACATTTTCTCTTAATTAACGGAATAAGCTACAAAAGGCCATTTATAAAATAATTCATGTGTGAAATGAAGTAAAATTCTTAATGCAATTTTTTAATACTTTTTGTTTAACTTCGCATATAACATATATTGTTTTTGTAGCTAAATTTGAAGAATTTAAATGAAGTATATATTTTATACAGCCATTTTCCTAATGAATACTTAATGCATCCACTGGCAAATTAAAATATTATGTGAAACTTTTGCCATCAATTTCGAACAAATAAATATTCCCAGAGCAATTTAATACATGTCCATGGAAGGAATGCCTAATGAATATGCAGATCCTGTCGACGATGACTTGCTGTCAATTTGATTGGATTTATGCCTGACCCGTGGGTCACATGAGCCGGCTAATAATTTATGAGCTGACCCACCTAACAGGCCGCCTGCCGAGCCATATGTTTCATTTGTTATTGCTGTCTTGGCACAAAGAAAATAATATTTCATAAGGTCGTAAGCTGTCGCAAAAGATGCCTAATAAATAATTTAAGCACTCGAGATTGGGCATCTGGTGGAGTTACGTGCCGTGAGCGGCTGTCCACCCAGAACCCTTTCAGTGTTGCCCCCGAAAATAAATACATAAAACGCCGTCATAAAGAAAACATCATCAGGGACGAGTCGGGACGAGAACTGAAGGAAGGTCGTATTAAATTAAGCTGCATGCCACAAATGCCAAAGGTCCGCCTCCAGTCGAAATAACAATCATAAAATGTGACCAATAATGGAAATAATGAAGGAATGAATTAAATGAAACGTTGCGCAGCAAATTAAATTCTTGGACTTCCTTTTTGTCTACTGCCAGTTGCCAGATGCTTTTGACGTAATGAAGAAAGCAGAAAGTTTCAGCGAAAAGTGGCACAAACTCAAGATGAATTAAAGTTGGGGAACTTGCACGAATTGAAGTGAAATAATTAGATAAATGATTATATTCCAGTAAAGGTACAAGCAGGGGTAATTACTTGTATTTTGAGTATTATTTACCCTACATTTTTATATTTGAAGTGGTACACAAAACAATTAAATTGAAGCAATTCAATAAAGCCTTGCCATAGCCAATTAAAGTTAAGATTTAAGTAAAACAATTTCACAAGCCCATAATACCTAACGTTTTTTCCAATATATTTTACAAACCCCTTGTTGCTGCTCACTTTTGTAAATATTGAACCGCCATTTATATTTTCTGGGCTAAAAAAAAAATAACAAACCCACAAGCTTCGTTATAAATTTAATTGAAATGACCATTAGGAGTGGTGCAGAATGTTTTCGCAAAATATTACGCATTCGCCATGTAACGCAGCACAACAATTGTGTAAATGGCATTAAAGTTCAGATTCAATTGCCGAAACTTCACAACAACGGGAATGGCATGCGAAATAAGCCAAATTTATGGGCCACACAAAGGCTTATAAACCACAAATCAAAATGCAATACAAAAGCTGTACAACAGTAGCAACAACAATTACGTATCAAGTTAAAAGCAATTGTAAATTTTCTAACTGAAGTCATATTGTCTATACATTTATCAAATGTCTGTCTGCCAGTTCGTGTGTGAGTTTTGTGAGTTTGTGCTTCGGCGGATGCCATAAATAAAACTCATCTAAAAGATAGACACTGGAGCGCATGAACAGAGGGAGTGGAGTCTTGAGTCGGAAATTGTTTCGCAACGTGGGAAATGTTTGATTTATGTCTGTTTTGCCAGTGACCCGAACGTGGCACACTTTCCCACCCCATTGAGACTGGGAAAGACACAGAGGTCTCCGACTCAGAACGGTTGTAAAATGTGTAATTGATGATGTGGCAGAGAGGACATAAAAAGGAAAACAGGATACGAACAAACTTCCGTCTAAATACGGTATTAATGCCCTGGATTTTGTTGACATTTTCGACAAAACATCTACAAAATGCCGCAGCCAAGTGAACATTGTCCAGGACCTTCTGCATGATAAGTGCATTTCGAGTGCAGGACACGAAGCGCGTGACGACATGCAAAGTGCCACAGAAACGAGAGAAAGAAGGCAGCGCGACACAGTGAGGAAGAGACAGAGCCAACTAAGCCAAACGGAAGCGGAAACTGCATGCAAAAAGGGAAAATGGCGGTGGGGAGATAGGAAATGTAATGTTGACCATTTGGCAAGCAGCACGAAAAGTCATTTTGTTCAGCCAGGACAGGAGACACCTTGCTTGTTATCCTGGCAAATATTTCCACCCCGACACAAAAGCATATTATCTAAGCGACGTGGAAAGAAAAAAATTCCCCCTTTCAAGCTTAACAAATTGATTTTTTAGTTGAAGCTTCCACCACCCGCCCTGCTGTGTTGCATGACATTTGCTCATAGAGCCGGTGCACATTTTCCTTTTCTGGAGCTGGAGTGATATATGCAACCTTTGGTGGCGGCAAATTCATTGCTTAATGCACTGGAAACCGTTTTTAGCCGCCCACACTCCTGCTGTCCTGGGTCCTAGCGAAGTTGGCGCCATTGTTTGCTCTATACTTTTCGGGGCATAAATAAATTTTCATTAATTTATGTGCCGGCGACGCTCGCTCAGCGGCATTCTCATAATGTGCGGCATAAGTTTGTGCCCCGAAAAGACGCACAGCTTGTGGGCGGTAGGAGCAAACATTATGGCCTCAAGTGCATGTTGGCTGGGGAAAGGCACCAAAAAAGTCTCCGAAAAGGCGCAAAGACGACGGATATTAAGATGAATCTGCTGCCTGATATACAGCCAACTTTGGAATGGCTAATGAAGCCGGCAAAAGCCTGGAGAGGCCGCTAACAAAATATTGCCCTGCATTTGCACTGCATTTTAAGGATGGCTTTCAACTTTTCAAACTTCATTTAGTCTCATCTTAAGAGCTGAACTGCCAGGGGAACTGTATCAGTTTCATTGTTCATTTTATACACTGCCATTCGAATGCATTCCTCGGGGAGTGAATTAATTTTTACATTTTTGAGATTCTATCGCAACTGTGCTTTTGTTTCCGGCCAGACAATCGAATTAAAGCCAACTTCCGATCCGGCAAACAGACCGCAGGACCAACAATAAAAGCAACAGCTGCATTTACAAGGACCGAATCAGAGACAGCAAATTTCCATCGATTTTCACGAATAACTCACTTTGTGGCACAATTAAGGACATCACACCTCACCGGACAGCGGAAAGACAGTGGGCATAAATAACAGGAAATTCACTTAGATATGAAACACATAAAGGAATTTAAAGGATAATTTAAGTTATTTTGTATACAAAAAATCTGTACAAAATTTCTAGGGAGTATAATCCAGTTGGTGAGAAAATAATTCAGATATTATATTAAGTAAAGTACCAATACAATTTTAATTTATTTATATTTAAACTTTGATTTGAAATTTAGACACCATTTAAAGGTTCGTAAATATTTGGCTCAGTGTGCTGCAGCCACTGATGGTGCCAGAAATCCCGTTGTGCAGCGGCTGGATATGCACCACTGTTGACACTGCCCCATTCGCAAGGCGCTTTTGTTGCTCGCTTTGTAAATGTTTAATTTAACAACTTTTAATTGAATATTTCAGGGGGCCGCAGCCGCCGCGTCTGTTTATTTACTTATAGAATGCGACGGCAGCGCATTGATCAATTGTTTACACGGTTTAAGTAAATAAATGCATTTAAATCGAGCCGGCCAGTTGCCGCTTTCAGGGGATTACCCGCGTTAATTGCACAAAGAGGCGGCCACTGCGGAGACATTAATTCGGCTGTAAGGGAGAAAACCAAAAGTGAAAGCCGATTCTCGACGCCAGAAATCGATGAAGCAACGATAGAGCCGTGTGTGCCGACTGGCTCTGCCATTGTTTATTAGTTTTAATAAAGCCATAAAAGGGCCAACACAAACGAACGGCCCAAACAGGCGTTTGGACAAATAAACTTGGACACTAAGCGCTTTAGCAAATGACCTAGGGTTTATTATTGCCTCTGACGCTCTGTTGTGACACCCTTCATATACACAGGGGTCAAAAGTATACTCCCAGGCACAATAAAAGTGTACAATCTGATCTAGATACCATCGGTTTTTTATTAAACATGAACAGCAATAAAGCTTAGTAAACGCATTAAATTAATATCCTAAATTAAGGTGCTTAATGTGGGAATATTACTCGAATTCCTAATGCTAAGTCAGCTTTTCGATGCCAGATATGAAATATATTTATGTGATATAAGCCTATATATCCTCAAATAAACTCGTATAATTAAGTCTGTAGATTTCTTCAACTATATTCTACTTATCTTACTTAATTTAAAGTTTAAACACTTTTCCGTTTATAAATAATTAAATAGAGTTGTCTTTCTTGTTACCATTGACTAATTTTATCTTTTGTAAGAATAACAAAATATATAACAATTTTATTGAGATAAATAGAAGATGAAGAATAAACAGCTCTTCAATTTGCACAACTAGGTATCCTCCTAGTCTATTCTTACTAAGGCTTGTCGCATTTTACTTATTTTTTGGAGGCTCATATCAAAAATGCCATTGCCATTGCTAAACCTTTGGGCAAACCTAAATAAAACGCGCGCCAGTGCAACTTTTGTTTGCTCGCCTATCGTATGTGTCTATGGGAATGGTGTGTTGTGTGTGTGTGTGTAAGTGTTTTTACGGGCATTTTGTTGACAATATTGTTTACAATGCGAAGGCAGCGGGGGTGGTGGGCTGAGGGCGTGGCGTTGCCATATACCAACACTATTTGCATACATTGTTGTATATGACCAGCGCCAAATAAAACCCCAGAAATATATTGCGTATACGCCGCAGTGTGCACAATGGACAGAACAATGATCGGTTAGGCCACGCACTCACCCCCCAATGAACGAGAGATGGCTTACGTTGGGATGGAGACGAAAGCCGCTATAATATACCCATTCAAGGGATGAGAGTTTTAAGGACGAAAAACAGTAAGCTGTGAGGCCGAAGCTCAGGGCTTGAATTGGTTTTTAAAGAAAATTGGTTGTTGAACAAGCTTTAATTTATTTTGTTATTCCGAGTATAAAGTTTGGCTTGAACTCTAAATTTGAATTAATATAATTACATTACACTGATGATACTATATTAATATACTTAAAGTTAATAAGTATATAATAAAGTGCTCAGTGAAAGGAATAAATACTTGTATCTTTGTATGAAAACTAGCTTAAGATTGAGACTATAAAATTTATTTATTTATTTATTAAACAAATTAATTGTATTTATTTCCTACACTTCTATTTGAATATTAACAATATCTCTTACCATCCACCACCGTTTCAAATCCCCCCAAGAGGACTGACTTTCTTTGCCAAAAAACTCACTTAACCAGAATTTAAGCACCTCTTGGGTTTTGTGTCCGCCACCGCAGCCAACTTTATTCCGCATCTTGAAAAAGCCAAACTTCATTTTAAATTTAACCAAAAGCCTTCGAGTTGGTGGCCCAATGCTTGGGGATAAGGCCGTTGCCAGGCGCTCGTATATATACATATGTGTATTATCCTGTCTGCGGCTGATACGTGTCAGTGTGAGCGGCAGATACGAATATACGATGTGTGTGGGTGTGTGCCTTACACACCTGCTGCGGTGACATTTTACGGCTCTTTCTTTGTTAATTTCATTTGAGGCATTTAAAATGTGCACCGCCGCCAAAGCTGGAGCTGACAACTAAATACAGAAGGAGCCGCCCACAGGCTGCCGGGACTCCACCCAGGACTCTTTCCTTTGAACGTGCCGAAAGTTGTGCTCAGCCAGTCTTTTGGCAACTTTTTTAATGACTTCGCCTCGAAGCCCGCACCACAATGGCAGAAAGTCTTTGCTCGCGTGCCCGAATATTTAACCGCAAACGACTAGACGTCAAAATTAATTAGAAATAAAATTAGTTTTTAATGCCAAAGTGACTTTGTCTGCGTGTGTGTGTGTGGTTCTGCCCCTGTGTGCGTGTGGCTTAGAGAGCTGTAAAATATACTTTGACAGCGAACCGAAAAAAAATAAAGAAAACAAGAGCAGAAAAAGAAAAGGGAGACAAAATTCTTGTCAAAACTTTGGGCGATGAAAAGTTTTAGCTATCGCGTGCATGTGTATCTTGTGGGTTGGGTTTTGGGACAGGAAATGATTTAATCTGCCCAAGTTTGGCTATTACTTTATTTTGCGAAAGCGCAGAAGACATTGCTTGCTAATAAGTTTAAAAGATATCATTATTTTGGGAAGAAAGGAAGGAGATAAGTTTAGACTTGTGGCAAATATTGATTATAAGTAAGGTCAAGCAGGTGCATATTCCAGGTAAACTTAGTTAAAATCTATTTTCAAAAGGAAAGAATACAATAAATACATTCGAGTCGTTTTCCAGCTACATCTTTACCTTAAATATATAAATTAAGGAGTAACACCCACTCTTTCTTTAATAAGCTTTAAAGTGGATATATATGTAGGTACGGCCACTACACCTGGACTCCTTTTCTGAAGTCAAGTTAAAGCCAAAAAGCGAACTGTCGGCTGGCAAACCAACGATGTGCCTGTGAAGTGGGCTAAGACAAACAGGCAAAGGGACAGGGAACAGAATACAAGGGGACAGGAGAGCAGCATGACAAGCAGTCAGAGAGCCAGTTGGAGGAGCTCAGAGTTAGAGATGGGCAGAGGGCAAAAGGAACGGGGAGCTGGGCGACACACAGCGACAAATCATCAGGCAAATCCGCAAAAGTGCACTTCAGCCGCCTGACGCCCATCAGCGCTGTGCAAAGCGAAAAGACGCTGATGACGTTGAGTATTATGAACGGAACGATGACAACTAGAACCACAGCAACTGCAGCTGAAACTCCAACTACAAATACAACTACAGCTAACGAAGGCAAATAAAAGAGACAAAAGCAAGTGAGCAACACTGCAAATGATTTTCTTTAATATTATATCAAGGGGAATTTCTTAGAAGCCACAAGCTATCTACGATTGAACTCATAAAATTACTCAAATTATTTCCATAGCAAAATCATCAACAATATAAGACTTTTGTAAGACCCCTTCTATCTCCGCTTTATTGTTCCCAAAATCTTTATACTACAACAGAATTATCAAGCAGGATTATCATCTAATCTCAGTGTATTTAAAAAAAGAAAAAGGAGGAAACTGTGGGAATGAGTTGAAGGAAAAAGTTGGTACACTCCAACTCCGCACCAGACACTCCTCCATGGCACTTCCGGTGCCGTCTGTCACGGCATTATTGAAAGGTGAACAACTTCGTCAGGAAGGTATGCCAAGCTCACCATAGAGATTCGAGGGGCGGCGGTTGCTGGTCGGACTGCTGACATAAAAAATCAACGCATGGAAAGTAGGACAAGTGTCAAAATCACTTAAGTGCGAATGCAACGACAACTAAAAAGAAAGCGATGCCGGCTCGGCAAAAACGCGCAGAAAAAAAAGGAGACAGCAGAAAGACAGGAAAGAAAGGCAAAGACATTGCCACCTACAAGGATGCGGATGGAGGGCAGGAAGCCGAAAGACAGCGGCAAAGCTGGAAACGGATTTAAGTGGGGGGAACAATGGCTGGGGTGGCTTGCGGTTGGGAAAATGGCCCATCTCAAGTTGGTTCATGCTACTTAGTTATGCCCCAGAAAGGGCGGAACCGAGACGGCCTGAATTTAAGATGAGGCAATAGCCGGTCGAAAACTAGGTGCCCTGTCATTAAGAATGCTCCCTATTTTTATATACAGATCTGTATTATATAAGTAAACTTGTCTAATATTTCCTAAAAACATTTTAAATAATTTATTTTTAGCCTATCTTTTAGTTTCCAAATAGTTTCCTAAGCAGATTCTTTAAATATAATAAAAATAATAACACTGTGATGTTACCTAATAAAGAAATAGATAAATAAATAAATGAACGGGCTACAAATATTTAAAGCCAGACTAAAAACGTACAAAAATCGAATGTTTCTGAATGCAGATACGAGGTTCAACCACAGAACTCAATTTGTAATAAAATACAAATTCAAATGTGTTTCTTTGTGGGATCCTTTTACTTATCCCACTCCCCGCACCGCATTAACCCGTTTCATAACCAGAAAGAGTATAATAAGTAAAATAATTTATGATACAGTGAAATTCCAGACCTCCCCCCATACACACACACAGATACATCGCAGAAAGTTTTTCGTTTCTGCCATGTAATTACGGACGCATTCTTTTCACAGTCATTAAAAATGACAAATTCCGGCACAACGGCAAAGTGGGACGAGCAAACCCATGAAAAGAAGGCTGGATTGAGGAGGAATCCGGTCCGCTGAAGAAGAAATATGCTCTTCTGCAGTTCACGCGCTTAATCGCATTCATAAAACTCGGTTTTACGACTTTTGAAGCACAACAAAAAGGTTTTAATGTGTTACATTTTCTCACCGAGAAAGGAGTGCCATTTCCCGGAGCAAAGAACGCGGCGGGAATCAACGGGTTAAATGTGAAATGAAAGAGATTTTAAAAAATTGAATAAATGGGCACCTGAAGCATTCTGTCGTAGTCGAGAGGAGAATATCTCAGTTCCACCTGTTTACTTTTCAAATAAAGGCCTAGATATATGTAATTGCCGCGCACGAATATAAAAATTATAATAACTTCTGTAATCCCTACTGTTCAGTAGTTAATTGAATAAATATCACAAATCACCACTCTGATTTGTTTAAAATATTTTTTCTCTACAAATTAATACATTTGTATACTCATATTTCATTAGAACTGGCCCTCGATTGCTAATAAAATAATAGCTTTACAATATTTGTATAATTGGCTGTGAATAGGTTTCGATATTTCCAAATATTCCTTTTATTTGATTGCAACATCCATGTTTTCCCCCAATTTCATCGTAACTAGACTCCGCTGCCACAAAAAAAATATCGGTAAAGGGCATAAACCAAAAATTTAATTAAATTTGAGGCCTTGGCTTGGCCAAACATGGCACACATATGGGAAACATGGTAGATAAAGGGCAAAGGATGCAAAAAAAAGACCCAATTCAAAATGCAAACCGAAACCAAGTCCGGCGGACTCAGTCATTATGGTTTCTGGCATAAATATTTGCCAGATGCAGCAGCTGCAGATATAACAAAGGCCGTTGGAGAAATAAAAAGCCCAAAATCGATATACGTGTAGGTTCAATTAGCCGGCCCAAGGAAAGGCAGAACTGCGCGGCCAAAGTAAACCGAACGTGTGTTATTCCCATTTATTCACCACACTCAGCCGCACAAAAGCTATCGAACACTCGAAGCCAAGAGCCAGAGCCCATTGTTCGACTGACAGGGTCCTGGAAAATAGAGCTACAAGTCCCTACACACAGGCCCGCATTGAAGCTGGGCTTTCATCTTTCGGTGTGCGAGTTGTTTTCCATTAACTTTCCAGCTGCAGATCAACCAAGCGTATAAAAACGTCAAAATGCACTTTTCCCCTTTTTCAAAGAAGACGTAAAGTATTAAGGTGCAAGTAACCAGGGTTTGTTACACAAGGGAAAACTTGAGGATTCCAAAATATTAATACATCAGCTATAATAAATAAAATAAAATATTAAATTCTTCCTTTTGTTAAAAAAAAAGAAATACAACAATTAAAAATAACTATAAGAACGAGGACTTAATTAGTGGCATTATTTTCAGGACAACAAGTCAAAGTAATGAAAGCCAAGAATACCAACATCTAACACGTGGCGTATGAGTAATATATCCAGAAAAACAACTATGCTCGTTAAAAGCGAAAAGGCAGCTGCATACAGGCTAACGATAGCAGCAAGAATAGCTCCAGGCAGCCATGAAAAGCATTCAGTTCTATTCCTTTAACCCCATGGAGTTCTTGGGCTCGTTGTTATTTTTCCTGTTATTGTTGCTGGCAAATTAATGAGAACACAACGCTCACATTTTCATGTCAGCGAGCAAAGCAAGTGAGCTTTTAACATTTTTTATATGCCCTAATCGAAATGACCTTAGCTAAATCCTGGTGAAATATGTCGGGAATTGAGTGAGTCTTATTTTCAATTCATAGTCTCTGAATTAGTAGTGAATTTCTTTTTCAAGAGGAACAACAAATAAGAAAAATATGTACTTTGGAATCATATAATTTATTATTGAAGATTTTACTATAATTTGTATTTGTGTATTTAATTTTTAATATTCAATATTATTTGTAATTTGCTTCTCTTATTTTCCGTTCATTTTGATTGTTTTTATAAGAGCATTCAAGCTTTTTCACTTATCGCCTTATTTTTCTTAATGTTTTGCTTAGCCTGTCATTTTGTTATTTATTGAAGCAATGGAAAAAGTTTTGTATTCCCTGGCCAAAAAGAAATCTCGGCGGTGCGTCTAAACCTTTTTGCGTGTGCCAAGTTTTTCGGCTTTTAACTCAGTCTCTGAGGCCCACTCTCCCATTCCCGCTCCCTACTTTTTGGCTCACAGCCTTGGCAACTTCATCAAGGGAGGAGCACGTGCTTCAGAACACAGAAGAAAATAAAAGGTCTTAATATACAAAATTATTATATTACCAAATATGTTTTGATTACTATTAAGTTTTATATTTTAGTTTGTAGAAGAATTTCCTAATTATGTTGGTAGCATAACTCAAAATTAAAAGATGATTATTTACCTATGCTTGTATTATATTTGAGTGTTTTTTTTTGTGCATGAGCTAGATCCCAAAGGCGAGCACTCGTTGACATTGATTTGGGTCTCGAACGAGCGGCCCCGGTGAAAGTAACCCATTTATTTACTCAAAGTTATACTTCTTGGCCCGTGGTTCCTTGTGGGTCGTACCGCAGTGCAATTCCCTTCTCGCTCTGCTTAATAAGCAGCTTACAGCGTCGCGCAGTCAGTTTGTCACTCATTTTGCTTCATCATGCAGTAAGTGTGTCAATGTAACAAGCCGCTGCTGCCGCCTCTCCAGCATTTCCCTTGCTTTTCCACAATTTCCAACCAGTTTTCCCTCTTCATCCCTCTCCTTTTCAGTGTCCGCTGTGTATTTGCGCTGCTGCTTAGTGCAAAACTTGTCATTTGCAATTTCAGCGTTTTTTTTTTCTCTCGCAACATTTATGTTTATTTGCGCACACAGACGGACAGTCAGGACAGGATGGCAACTCATGCATATTTCACATGCAAATGCGTCTGCAAAACCATCCCCAGCCCCTTCTGCCCATTCCAACCCTTTCGTCTATTTGTGTTGAGGTTATATGCAAACTAAGTGCTTGTAAATGGTTTTATGCTCAGCCTCAGCATTAAATGCCACGCCACCACTCTCTCTAAAAAGTATGCTACGAAAAACGTGATTTTTTTTCGAATTTAACTCTTAACTTAATTTAAACGCGGTTGATATAAGTTATAAAGGCAAATATGTTCATAGCAAATAATTTTATATCGCAACAGATGTTCAGAGTAGAATTCAATTATTTAGCCTTAGTGCGAATGTATTTATTTTAATTTATGAACTTTTTTATATATGATGAATTAATTACGCTTGAACATTAAGACTTATGAAATTTTTTAAATTATTAAAACATCTATTTATTATATGTTTAAGGTGTTTATTAAGTAAGCTTAAGATATATCAAATATTTTAAAAAGCTTTCGAGTTTTAAAATGCTAGCAGGATCAGTCATGAGGTAAGGGCACCGGCCTAAATAAACAAATTAATTAGCAGATGCAGAATTGTACGTGATTTTTTGTTGTTTACTTTGCTGTTTGCCGTTCAAAAAGGATTATGAGCTTGAGATTTTTATGATACTCGCTGCTCGGACTTTTCCGCACACTTTTCCTTTTTAATTAAAAAGTTATGTGCATTAAAGCCGAAATTAAATGGTTTTTTCGGGCGAGCTTGCTGTTGGCCTTAACTAGACTTTTTTCACAGTCATTTTCCGCTAGATTTTATTTCAGACGGGAATACATCATTTAATGCAGCCTTTCCAGCTGTGATTTTCAAATGAAACGCCAGTTGGGGATGTAAAAAATTTACACCAAAAAGAAGGAGTGCCAAAGTATCAAATAAAAGGTGCAAATGAAATAAACATGCACGAGTCTATAAACGAAAGAAAATAAATATAAAAAAAGGAAAAACCGGGGGGCAAACTTTTTAACAAAAAAAACTAAAGGACTCTTGTTTAATATAATCGAACATTTCAAAGGGAGCTAAAAACAGAATATAAATTCATTTATAAATTTAAAAAAATATATATTTGAATAAATTAAAGAAAAGATAGGCTGCACGCAACTGTATATAATTGCATGAAACAAACCAAACAAAAATGTATTCAAATAAGGTCTTCATGGCCCGTTTTTTAATATTGCATGTTTATTTGTTTAATACGCTTCTCTCTTCTCTTATTGCCAACGCTTTGTGCCAGCTGTTGCCGAAAAATCGCAATCAATAAAATTATGCAAAAAAGAGAAAAGCTTTAATATTTGATGAGCTACACAAGCTCCCCTCGGCCAGCCTTGGTGTACGTGTAGGCCACTCTCAGGGCTCGGCTATATTTTCAATTAAATTTTCACAATTTTCCGCTGAGGGCCCGAAGAGAAATGGCTTATGCGATAAATATCACGACAAATACTTCCGCGCCAGGAGCTTTGAAGGCCTAGTTAGTAGGGGGAAAAATGTAGGGGTTGGGGAAATATAGGCTGTGGAAAATAGGAACCAAGAAAATAGGCGGCAGGAAATATGCGGAGGACGGGCAGTGAGATGGTGGCTACTTCCGCTTGGCACATGTAAATGTTGCTGCTTTGGCTTTTATGTTTGGCGAAAAGTGGAGCAAAAGGCCTAAACGCCTTCCCAGCTGGATTTTCCCCTCGCCTTTGTTTGTCAAGCTGGCGCCGGAGTTGTAGTTGTAGTTGGAGCATAGTTATTGTTGCTGGTGTTATGGTTAGCAATTAACATGCTTTCAACACTTGCCGCCGCATTGCACGACAATCGCCAGCGGCAGCTTGTGGGCACTCAAGGACACAGGACGCGGGCGGCAGGACTTAGGACGCAGGACAATAAACGAGACACTGGCACTTTGCTACCCATTGTCGACTGTTTGACTTTGTCATTAGCAAATGCACTCGAGACTGTGCCAGAGACTCGAGCTTCACTTGAAATAAATTTGAGAATTATATTGTTAATACAAAATTATAATAAGGGACAAAAGAAAACTATACAATGAAGAATTTTTATAAAGAATATTGTTGAAAACAGTGATTTAATTTAACTTAAAAGATAGTTTCGGTATGAAATGTATTATGTATCATAGCCTAAGGCTGCTAATCCTTTTAACACAATTAGTTTTGTTCCTTTTAAGTTCAAAAATTATAAGAATATATTTTTAAGCAAGGGAAATTATTTTACGTAGTTCTTTTTGAACTATTTGTTTTCTGTGTGCAGTCAAAGAAAAAACAGAAGCAGTTGCATTGGAGCCAAGTGCGCACTTGAAAGATTTATGCGTCTGGTTGTCTCGTCTTCGGCCGCTTCCTTCCGCGCTCCTTTGTCCTTGGTCTCGGCTCGTACCTCCTTTTCGCCCGCGTTGCACATTAAACTTTTAAGCATAATTTCCTAGTCGACTCCGGCGGAGGCGCGCATTGTTTTTAATTATTGTGGCAGCGGCAGTGCCAGCTGCCACAGAGCTTATTTACAATTTAACTGCCGCTTATTTCGTTATTGAATAAATATGCAAAACTTAAGCGGCAGCTGGGACCGTCATTTGCCCTTTTAGCTCATTCCTCCCCCCTCGGCGGCCGAATGCAATTGCACAATTCTCAATTGTGCGCAAAATTCAGAACGACACAATGCTGCCATAAATTGTTTTTGGCAACAATTCAAAAGCCCTGCCAGTCCGGACGGCTCCTTAGAGCATCTGCCGGAAGCTGCTCAAGTGCCGGGACTTCTCGCTCTCCTTTGGGGCGAAGCTAAGGCTAATCGTGGGCCGCACAATGGGTGGTAACGTCCAGGACGCTTCAAAACGTGTTTAAGGATTTCTTGAACTCATTTTCAATGTAATAAGAACATTGTAAGACTTCTTTTATATTGTGTTGCTTTTATTTAACAGAATAAATTATAATAATCCCGATTTGTACTAACCATTCAGTTTTAAATAATCCGAATTGTTAAGCTTTTTCTTTTAATTTTGTTATCAGAATTCTTAACCTTTTTATTTGTTCTTTTTTTTATTTTGTTATCCCAGCTTGACCGCCCCCGGTAAATAATCGCTCAATGGGTAAACCGAAAATGATTTGGGAGATTATAATAAGCAGCTAAAACCTTTTAAGCTTTTCTCTGCCCTCTCCCTTTTTTAGCCACAAAACTTTTTCTATGAGATGAAAACAAATTCCATTTTACTTTATGCCTCCCCGCCTCCATCAGGCCCGCAGCCAATCCAATCCAAACTGAGGCGGTTTTTCCTAGAGCTCCGAAAGGTGCTGCCCTTGGCCAGCTAAATTTTCTAAATAATTTCACAGCGCCTTATTACGGAGGCCATTTGTTGGCCTCGGTTCCTTGGGGCCACAATTGGGGGGGATGGGAATCATGTAACAGGTTGCCAGCCCATCACACAGGAGATTAGGCAGTCGGAGAGGGTGGACTGGGTAAAACGGGGAGGAGTAACAGCTGCTACCTGTGAGCGAAGAGTGGCTTACCCTTTTTCTGCTGCCTCTTGACGGGAAAAGCTGGAGAAGAGGCCTCGATTTTTAAGCCATGTCAGCCAGGCTGGAAGGACAGAACTAAGCCCTTGGCAGGGCCCGCCATCTGGCTTTCCCCAACCTCTACTAAGGACACTGAACAAAATATTGAAATAATTAATTTACAATTAATACAAGAAATAGAAACGCATGTTTCCGCAACTAAACTGAAAGCTTGAAAACTCACTTTTTGTTTAAAATATTTATGAAAAAATCAATAAACACGATTTCTATGTAAATACATTTTTTGTTCCAAGTGCTTTCCTCCTCGTCGCTCTGAGGGCTGCTTTTGTACTTTGGAAAAAAGCAAATATTTGTATTTCTGCTTGAATGGCTGAACGATTGAACTGAGAGCGAAATTTGAACTGTAGCAAATCACACGCGTTTGATTGATGATTTGGCAGCAGCGTGTGGGGGCGTTGGTATAAACCGAACAAAAAAAAAAAAGAAAACAAGAAAATGCAGAAGATCCGGAATAAAAACGTAGAAAAGGTTGCTACTCAGCTGAATGGGCGTGCACATGCCGTGCCTGCCTCTGTGTATCTTTAATATTTGTACGGAAAAAAAGGGAGAAATGAACCGAAATTCCAGGGAGCTCTGAGCTTAGTTTTGTTTTGCCTTCTTTATGGCCCACACATAACTCACATTAATATGCAATGCTGATAAGACGGCCCCCTAGGCCCATCGTAACGCCCTGTTTTGGGATTCCGTCCCCTCGTTCGTCTCCGTCCCACATAATCAAACAAAAGCAATAAATCAACGCAAACGAAATGAATTTTGATTGTCATTGATTTATGTGCACTGCAGTTGAGGCCCAACCGAATCCCGTCTCCTGGCCATCCTGTGCCCACACGCATAATGGCAGCGATAATGATGACAGACGGAAGACGAAGGACACGGTCCCTAAAAAGTTTGCCGGTCAGGCTATGCTATCTCCCAAATTGTAGCAATTCAATTAACTGTCATCAAATGACAATTACAAATGAAGACGGCCCCAGGGCGGCAGGTGTTCCGGAAAATAAATTCACAAGGGAAATTGATTTGATTTGACAAAAAATATATGCATTAACATAATTAGGGAAACATTTAATTTGAATTGGGAAATTGACAAAAACGTAACGTAATCAGTGTCTCTAGGCTTTTTTATTAAATGGTATGATAAATTTGTACTGGAAAAACTTTCAATGGGGAACTTCTTATTGCTGAAACAACAACAATAATTGCATGCTTCTTCACTCTTTAAATTTAAATTCATAATAATGAAACCAAACTCTCCCCTTTTTATAATTTGTAACCCGCAAGCTCTCAACGCTAATGTAGCCATTTTCATTAAATTTGAGTTCAATTCAAGGGTCAGACAAACAGAAATGATGCCTGCCATTAGGCCTACTCACTTCGCTATAAACTTTGTGCCCCCTGCTAATTGTTAAAAGTTTCAATTACCCCCAGAAAGGGGGTAACAGAAATGCTAACCCCGCCATGACAATGCCTGCCAGGATGTCAGTCAGTGCGTCAGTTTGTCGAGCTGGGAAAAGTGCAAATTACATTTCAAAAGTAGTTGGCAAGTCGTCGGCTTTGCAGCTGCTTTTGTTTCACTGTCCTACGTGACTCAGCCAAATTGGTAGTGGCCAGGTGGCAGAGGGAATATGGGGTTGGAGGTCCTTCAGCATACGCTTTAAGTGCGCCTTGAACTTTACGGCAGAAGCGAGCTCTCGAGAGCCTATTTGCGATGATTACACGGCGTATGAGTGATTTTAATTTAACGCAGAGATAAACACACGAATGCCCCCATACGACCAGACCATACGAGGTCCCGATTCAAGCCCATGTAAGTACCAGAACATGCCGTATTCGTGCCGTGCCGGTTGCTTTAAGTAGTTATGCAAATATTAAGCGCACAGCCGCCTTTTGACCTGAAAAGTCAATAGGAGAAACTCACACGGCCACAGCAATGAGCACGGCCACTACTCACACAGGCGCATTGGAAAAATCCACCCCACATGTGAATGTATGTACTATATACATATTCGTGTACCCACACTCGAGAACTTTTCTCGGTGGGGAAAAGTCAGCGGAGAAAACTGCTTTCGCTGGCCTGATAACCGACACTGAGGCACCAACCACAGCCATACCGATTGCAAATGTCAAGAGCGGAGATTTTTGAAGGATTCCAAAGGCAAAAGTTGGTCCGAACAAATCTCCGGAGAACCTCTTCAATTTAAACAAACACGAAACATAAATTGGGCCAAGTAAATATCAATAAATATACATGCATTTCAGGGTTACTTTAAATATACCATTGTTTAATCCTTCTAGAAAATATATATAATAAAAATTCAAACTGCTTTTTCTTACTTTAATTATATTAATCAGACCATCTTCTTCAGTAAGATGTAAAGTAAATATCACGACTCTTATTGTAAATTTAAACATAATCAATATGTGCTTATATAGTAAAGAAAAGGCTAAACTTTATATAACATTTAAAATTTCCACTCACCTTCTCTTGGCTGACGACGCCACATTTGCTGGGTGCACCGCTGACCGACAGAAAAATAAATAAGAGACGGGAATTATGGGTGGAGAAATCGAATTCCGAGAGTGTAAACTTAATTAAGAGCCTGCGAGGAGAGTTGATTTTGTTTGATTTACACGCCAGCAGCTGCATGCTTTAATTATATAGACGTGGGGCTGGTCGGTTGTCGGTGGGTCGAGCTGGGTCAGGGCCCCCGACCGAGGGACATTCGAGTAGACAGCTGTCGCTGATTGCCCACCAGGAAATGACCCACCGAAAAAAAAAGATGGTGTGCGGGGAAAAAAGGATCCAGGCCCTGGCATTTCATGGCTCATTAGGCATGCACATACGTTTGCTCCCGTTGGGGTTCCGGATCGGGCTTAAGGAGGAGCGGCTCCTTCTCGTTCTGCGTTCTCCTCCTCTGCCAAATCGTAACAAATTCAATTTTCTACGACGCCGATTTGGTTTCCGCACGTCTTAAGCTATCGTCGGCTACAGTCGACGCCATGAATATAGTTATTGGCTGCAAGTGTTTGTCTAGATGTCTGCCAGCAGCAGCAGCCGCCAGCAGTCCCTCCTTTCCATCCTCAGTCGATACCGATTGCGCAGTAAAATAAATGATAAGAATCTGTGCGCTCTGCTCATGAATTACAAATCGCATAAAGGATTTGCCAGTGGCTCAAGACAGCGGCAAGGACGAGCAGCAGCAGCAGCAGCAGCAGCTCCTTCCCTGCAGCTTGCACACTGCCGACTGTTTGTTCGTCCGCAGGATGCGAAAGGGATCAGGACCTGGGGCCGTGAAGCGCTGGAGGGCTGGGCAAACAACGCACAGCACGCCGAGCATTTTAATGCTGCATTGAGAGGTTGGCTATTCCGGTGGCTCTTCAATGATTAGGATAAAAAATGCATTAATGTCCTGAAAGAAAATATGCAAGCCGTAGTAAAACAACTGCTTTAAGTTTTCATTTTTCATTCTTTCTCCTTTTTTTATAAAATGTAGAATTTGTCAGCTTTTCCATTAGGTCTAATTATTAATTTCAATTATTTTTTTAGGACTACATAGTCGATTAATAGTTTATTATTGGCTAATTCTTTATACATTTCAGATCAGTTCGCGCTCCCGCGATTAACTCTTAAATGCTTAGTAATACTAATCAATTTTTACATTTGATCGATTTCATTTCCATTACATTTTTATACAGAGAGTCAAGGAGTTGCCATTCTATATCGTAGAAAAAATTATTATCACCGTTGGTTTTTCTTTGTTCTCGAAACTTGCTTAAGACATTGTTTTTTTTTCCTTTCTTTATTTGTTTCTTCATATTGGATTTCTCAGTTTGTAGTATGCTTTTAGGAAAATATGCCTTTCTAACACCCTAAGTAGACTAGGTTCTTGAAATTTATACAATAGATTATTGTTCTTAGTATTGTTTATTATTGGTATCAATAAGGTTAAGGTTTTTTTTTGCATTCGTAAGGTATTTCATTGGTTTCGAATAAAAAGTGAAAAAGATTACAAGTCAAAAAGGCAAAAAGGCAGGCAGGCTTAGTTTATTATAGAATAGAGGAATAGTATAGGAAAGAGATTGAAGAGGAATAATGGAGGAGGCGCAAGGGTTCGTTCACCAAATCCGGTATCTCTCAAACAGCCATTTTTGTGGTGTGAAAAAAGATAGAAAAGCTTTTTTTTTATTGCGGCAGTCGTTTTGGTTAGTTGAGTTCCCCACATTTCACTATCCTCTATTTATTATATGTATATGGCAATATATCATATTTTTTGTGTGGTTTCTCTGTTACAACTATTATGAGCACAATTAATTACGACTTCTGTGTCTGCTTCTGCTTCTGCCTGACAAATTCCTGCTTGCTTATTCAATTTATTTCGTTTTCCGAGCGCTCATAAAATATGCTAAGGCCACATTTAATTTATTTATACTTCTATACCTATTTGATATTCTTGAGCTCAACGGAATATGAGTGGAAAGGAAGCGTGGAAAGTGAAATTGGTTTAGTATATCTAATCAGGCTTCAGTAAAGGTAAAGTGAAGTGAAGGAAAAGACAAACAAAGGCTAGATATAAGGACGCTGTAAAAGGGTAATTGAAACGAAATAGCTGCACACAATGTGGATGGCAAAAAGTGTGAACAGAACAGAACGGGCGGCAGGCAAGGTAAACAAATTGAAATTGGAATAAGAAAGGTAAATAGAAGCGAGGGGAAAAGCTGTACATGAAAAATTTGTTAGCCATTCCTAAATACCTTCGCGAATAGTGAGGCAAGTCACGAAGAGTATTGGAGTTTGGGTAGAAAAATAGCAGTAATATTATCTGACAGAACTTGTAGTTAATGCTAAGTAATTGAATGAAAACGTTGCCAATTATACTGGATAAGGTTTATAATTTTAGTAAGAAATAAAATAGATATGAGAACAAAGTTAAATAAAGCAACGTGCCATATGTGCTTGGCCCTTATTTCAGCGAGCTCATTGGGGGGTCAAATTGAATTAGGACAACTAACTTAGGGGCTGTACCGGCAAGTCCGGCATAAGCGTAAAACATAAGCTGGCTAAAAGCTAATCATCGTTAAATATACATACATATATATACATAGTATACAGAAGCACATTTTTACATTTTTATTCCCTCAACTCTTTTTTTTTTCTGCGGCTCTGTGGGCCTCCTCCCTGTGGTGGCTTGCATTCAAATGACGGCGGCGACGTCCAGAATCTTGAATCGTGAGCGGAAAAAGTGTCAACACTCATTTTTTTTGGACGTGGAAGGGTAGGGGAGATGGAGAGAGCTTGTTGGATATTCCGAGTGTTCATTATCACGCAACGATGGCGGCCATTGTGGAAGTAGTGGACGATGATGGCGATGACGGGTGACGCAAAGTGGGGGCAACCTGAGAATGATGCTGATGCTGATGATGATGATGATGCTGCTGCTGCTCCTGTTGGGGTGGATGTGGTGGCTGCTGATGTTGCTGCTGAAAGCGGGATTGGGAATGGAAATGGGTATGGGTATGGCTGTGGGGGTGGGATTGCGATTGAGGCTGGGAAATGTGATGGACCGGAAAACTCCACAGAGCAAAAGGCATCTGCTGCTGAACCAACAAAAGCAGTTGGCGTAATTTGTTGGTCGTCGTTGTTGCTGCCGTTGTATCTTTCGCAGCGACCGTTGTTCCTGCTCCAGTTATTGTCGCCATCGCTGTCGCTGCTCTTGTTTCACCTGCAATTCCCATGCCCGGGCAGGTGACATCCTCGCTCCCATTCCGCCGCCTGGCGCAGCGCATCTGCATCTGCGCCAGCTGCAGCTCGCCTCGTCGTCATTCATCCCAGAGGCACTGTTGTTTCTGCCGCACATAATAGGTGAACTGTGTGCACTTGCGGCAGGTCTTGATGCCGCAGCGATAATTCGTCTGCTGCTGCTGCTGGGCCCCGGAGGAGTCCGCTCCAGTTGCCCCCTTGCCTTTGCAGTACTTGAGCCCGCAGGGATACCAACCGATGCAGGTCTCCAGGGTACAAAGACAGGGGGCCCACAGGCTGCTCACCTCGTTGCAGCGCGTCGATAGCGTGTCCGGGAACTTCTCGGTGGCGGCCTCCAGGCTGGATATCGATGAGCCTGTGGTCGCCGCCAAACAAGATAAGGCCAAGAATGAGGGGGAGAAGGCGAAACAATAATGTAAACTGAAAAGTTTGAAAGCGGAAAATACCCACGAATGCTATACGTACACCTACTCCCAATATTTTGCCTTGTTTTATTATCTTTACCACGATTACAGACAAACATCCGAACTCAAAGCTCCCTACTTTGAATAAAGCAATAAACATAGGAAATTCGCTGCTTCATTCTGCCTGTTCTGTTTATACTTTCGGGAAACTAGATTCTATTACACTGGCTAGGCATTAATAAAATTATTTGAGTTACGATAAATATACAATAAGTAGACCTTCTCAAAACCTGAAACCTAAAACCTTTTTCAATGCCAGTTTTTCTTATCTATAAGTGTATGTAATTATCGCCTTGATTGCTGAGATATAGTGTAGTTTTATATATGCCCTGTACCTGTAGCATGTTACCCCACAAGTAAATATTTCATATTTTTCGTATAACATATAAATCGTGCTTGCAACTTGACCTAGTTTTTGCGATACACGCAAATATAATCTGATAAGTCCGTTTTAAATGGTCATAGAGTTTTGCAAGAACGTTATTAAAACCGAATTAAGTTAGTATAACGGGTAACGCGATTTGTATGTTTTGTCTCGATTAACATGCTAACGAAAATAATTGTTCTCAAAAAGAGGAAGACCATTATTTTCAGGACTAAAGCTTAACTTAATCTTTTGAAATAATAAACTAATTTTGTAATCCCTTACACATCTCCTAACTCAATAACTTGTCAATTATAAGCCCGCTTGATTCTTTAAACCCGAATATACGTAAAAAGGCACTCACCTGACAGATCTGCCCAGGACTTGAGGTCCACCTCCCTCACGTAGGTGGCGTCCATTGCCTCCGAGCAGAGGCCCTGCAGGTGGCGAGTGATGGGCAGAGAACGGTTCAACTGCACCCAGCTGCTCATCGTGTAGGTTTCGCGACCCTTGTCCTCCTCTGGAGTGCGTATAGTGTGCGGATTCTTTTGGCGTAGCTTGGCCATTGCCGCCGAGGAGATGAAGTCGCCCTTGTTGAACTTGGTGGCGAAGCACATGACCTGGTACTGACTTTGGCCGCGCTCCTCCTCGCCCAACACCAAGGCCTTGAGGATTTGAACCTCCTGGCAAAGGGAAAATGAGAAATATTCACGTTTTAATTTAAAATTCCTGCTTCGCGGACTCGGTTGTTCCTTTTTTACTCACATTGCGAAAGTCAATGACCTGGGTGATGAGTGTTCCGTCAGTCTTCTGGAATTCCAGCGTAATCAGGTCTTCGCCAATGTTGGAGGTAATACTCTCCTGGATCACCTCGCCGCCCTGCAAGCAATCGGATTAAAGAGCAACAAGTGTTAGAGGATGTTAAATTACTTTTTCAGCATATCCCCTTACCCCCCACCAACATCTAAAATATTAATAAAAGCGCCAAGGCAGCCAAGCCTGGGGGGGTATGGCATCCCTGTGTTGTCAGGACTTGAATTAACTATGACAGGTCATGAAGCTGGGCGGCCATGAACCAAATTAGAGTCAAGAGAGTTGAAAAATAGAAAAAGGAAAAAACACACAAGTGGGGGTCGGCAGCGGGAGACGGAGAACGAAAACGAAACGGAGATGAGCTTTGGCAAGGAGCAGGATGAGAGGAACTCAGCCTTGTCGCCCCACCACAACATCTCGAAATGTAGTTCAACAACAGCAAAATTTGCCCTTTACACGTGTACACGAGCAAATATGTTGGCAGTGGGTGTTATTGTGGCCATATACACTTTGCGAGGGTAATATAAGTTTGGTGGAAACAAGGAGAGTATGTCTGCTGCTCCGGAAAGTATGATTAAGGTATCTAAATATGTCACAAATGGGTACAGAGTTAGGGGCTATACTTTTACTGTTTTAAATACTGTTTTAAATCAAATTTAACATACATTAAAATTGTAAAGCCCTCAAAAAACATATTATTAAATGCAGAGAAGACTCAAATGAGACATCACACATTTAAGGCCCAATCTTGAACTCCTAGTTCTGGTTTTTTGACCCCATTTAGCCTGTAACTATTCGAACTATTGACCTACAAGAGTATTTGGCATTTCGCTCCTCCAAAAAATACTATATCCTTTATTTTCTCTGATGTTGCTTTGGTTCTTGTTGCTGCTGGGCTGCCTCTGCTGTGTGTGTTTGCACAAAGGCGCATGTAAACAAAGAATGACAGGGAGAAGCGCAAAAGGGAAGAGGAAAAAGCAGTATGGAGAACGGAAAAGAGAGAAGGGGGCCAGGAAAGAAGGAGAGAGCCATCAGGAGGACATTTTGGGGCCAGGGACAAAGTGCAGAACAATGAAGGATGTCACATGTAAACAAATATGCTGCCGAAAGAGAGAGAGAGAGAGAGAGAGAGGAGACAGAAGGAGAGGGAGCGTGAGTTTCGGCTGATGTCAACTTTCATTATAAGCCCGGCGCTGTTTTTGGCCAGCTAATCTAAAATTTATGGAAAAGCCAAAAGCAAAGTGTCAATATTGAGACAGTCGAACAACAAAGCCAACTAATATTGAAGCGGAAAAGTGAAATGTCAGAAAAGTGAAATTCCGAAAGTGACATTGAACTGCACTACTTTTAGGGCTATAAATGGGTATTCATGTTTCTCTGAGCACTATGGATATTCACAGATTATACAACTTAGTGAATTAATTTTAAATATTATATTTCAATATTTCACGTTTAAAGCCAATTATTGATGGTAACAAAATTGTTGTTTTAGTAATCCTCACTGATAGTAGTATTTGTTGTATAATTATATCAATTTTATTCTTTTTAGGGATTAGGAATGTCCTTTGCCGGCTTCGACGCGCATCTTCCAACTTGCTTTATGGCTTGGACGCCAACTCACACACGTGAAACAAGTGCATGTAAATGCTTAAAATTTTCTGGAAACCACACTTCCTGGAATATGTCAAAAACTTGAGGGATATTTGGGAATTGTTTTTTAATTTTCTTTGGGGCCATCTAGCGTTTATTCCACGCTCTCTCTCTGTCTCTCGCTCTGTTATTCTTTTTCTCTCCGTTATTTTGGCTGTTTTGTTGTGGTGTGCTCATTTTCGAAATTAGGTGTTCGAAAATCAAATGGCTGCTGGCGTCGCTGTGTTTATTATACGCCGTGATTTTTGGTTTTCTTTGATGTTTGTGGGACTCGCACCTGATTCTGGACGTTGATGAGCAGCTGGGACTTGACCTGGTCCATCGCGAGCATGTTGCAGATCAGCAACCACAGGAAGGCACGACTGCGCTTAAAGTAATGATTGCGACTGACGCCTTGACAGTCGCAGCGACGCTTGGGCGGTATATGACTACGCGGAACCCTTATGTCTTTATTATTTACAATCCGCCAGCGGTTATGAGACCTGCGCGCCACGGCATAAGCGTTCTCGACTCGCTTCCTCGAAATGTCTGGTTCCAGAATCATAGCGCGATGTTTGCGATGCGAAACACGATAAAGTAAAAAAGACTCCCGCACGAACGAACCACTCGCTTTGAAGAAAAAAAATGAATGAATAGCAATTGACTCGAATGGCAAAGGAGATTTTTCGAAATCAGCTGAGCGGTGTGACCGTACCGAAATACCACACGAAATTGACAATAATGGCAATATAGCTATTTTTTCGTTAAAGGTGACCAAATAATTGAACAGGGAACATTCAATATCTGCCATTATTTTCATTTCATAATATGATAAAGCTATTTATTATTCAGCCAACCTATTAGGTTTAAGCTAACTTATCTTTGGCATAATAAGTAAATTAAAACCAATATGTATTACTAAAATACTGTGAAATTATGTTTAATCGCTATTTGCGACCAATTTAATGAATCTGTTATATATTTGGATTTTTTCAAAGGTTAGTTTAGCTTTTTGTGGCTGGAATGGTTGAAACTCTGGTCTAATGATAGTGTAGCCCTGGTATATTCAAGTTGCTTCGTATTTTTTCAGCAGAATGTACCGGTATTCTTTGTTCATACAATCATACTGCGATCCAGCTGTTGCCTCCACTATGCACTAAAATTGGCTAAACGCGTTGCCCCGCAGTCGCTTGTGACGTGTTGTTTTTTTGTAAACTATGTTTTTTACCTTTTAAACAGGGAATAGTTTGCTGAAGATTAACCGAAATCCATCTTATTCGCCACCTACCACACACAGAACACCATGCTGACCCTGCGGGAGCGCCAAATCAGTGAGAAACCGGCATAAAAATGTCCCTTTCCGGCAGGAAAAGTTTTAATTAATGGCTTTTCCGACTTTTATTGCAGATGCCATTAAGCAGATGCTTAATCTGAACTCGCAGCAGCCGAAGGCGCTGGCTGCAGAGCCCGTGTGGAAGATCCTCATCTATGATCGCGTCGGCCAGGACATTATATCGCCGATTATTTCCATCAAGGAGCTGCGCGAACTGGGCGTCACCCTGCATGTGTGAGTGCCTGAATGATATTCCCCCCGAAGTCCTGAGATATATTTACATATATTTGTCGTTTAACCCCGCAGACAACTCCATTCAGATCGCGACTCCATCCCGGACGTGCCGGCCATCTACTTCTGCCTGCCCACCGACGAGAATCTCGACAGGATTCAGCAGGACTTCTCCAACGGCCTGTACGATGTTTATCACCTGAACTTCCTGGCACCGATAACACGCAGCAAGATCGAAAATCTAGCGGCTGCCGCTTTGCACGCCGGCTGCGTGGCCAACATCCATCGCGTCTACGACCAGTACGTGAACTTCATCAGCCTGGAGGATGACTTCTTCGTGCTGAAGCACCAGCAGAGTGAGCAACTCTCCTACTACGCCATCAATCGAGCCAATACACGCGACGAGGAGATGGAAGCGTTGATGGACTCCATTGTGGACTCGCTCTTCGCTCTGTTTGTGACCCTCGGCAACGTTCCCATTATCCGCTGTCCGCGGAACAGTGCTGCCGAGATGGTTGCTCGCAAGCTGGAAAAGAAGCTGCGCGAAAACCTGTGGGATGCGCGTGCCAATCTGTTCCACATGGATGCCACGCAGGCAGGCGGTGGTGTGTTCAGCTTTCAGCGACCTGTGCTGCTGCTGCTGGACAGGAACATGGATCTGGCTACGCCGCTCCACCACACGTGGTCGTACCAGGCGCTGGTGCACGATGTGCTGGATCTGGGACTGAATTTGGTGTACGTGGAGGATGAAACAGCAAGTGCAGGCAAGTACATGCATCATGGCTCTACACTAGAAGAATGATATACGATTTACCCTTTAGGAGCCCGCAAAAAGCCGAAAGCCTGCGATTTAGACCGCAACGATCGCTTCTGGATGACGCACAAGGGCAGTCCGTTCCCCACTGTTGCCGAGGCCATTCAAGAGGAGCTCGAGTCCTACCGAAACTCCGAGGAAGAGATTAAGCGCTTGAAGACCTCGATGGGCATCGAGGGCGAGTCGGACATTGCCTTCTCGCTGGTCAACGACACTACTGCTCGATTGACCAACGCCGTCAATTCACTGCCGCAGCTGATGGAGAAGAAGCGTCTAATCGACATGCACACCAAGATCGCCACTGCCATCCTGAACTACATCAAGGCACGGCGACTGGACTCGTACTTTGAGATCGAAGAGAAGGTGATGTCGAAGCAGACGCTAGACAGACCGCTGCTGGATCTGCTGAAGGATGGAGAGTTCGGCCAGGCGGAGGATAAGCTGCGCCTGTACATCATTCACTTTATCTGTGCACAGCAGCTGCCCGATTCGGAGCAGGAGCGGCTCAAGGAGGCGCTCCAGGCGGCCGGCTGTGACCTGACTGCTTTGGCGTATGTGCAGCGCTGGAAGGCGATCATGAACCGGTCGCCGGGCATCAGCCAGGCCACTCAGTACGAAGGCGGCGGCACCAAGACCGTGTCCATGTTCACCAAGCTCGTTTCGCAGGGCAGCTCCTTTGTGATGGAAGGCGTCAAGAATCTGGTGGTTAAGCGGCATGTAAGCACTGTCAAATTGGCTACAAAATTACCATCCAGCTTATGGAGATCCTTTTCAGAATCTGCCTGTGACCAAGATCACCGAACAGGTGATGGAATGCCGCAGCAATGCCGAGACGGATGACTACTTGTATCTGGACCCCAAGCTCCTCAAGGGCGGCGATGTATTGCCCAAGAATCGGGCACCATTCCAGGACGCAGTGGTCTTTATGGTCGGCGGTGGGAACTACATCGAGTACCAGAACCTGGTGGACTTCATTAAGCAGAAGCAAACGTCCAACGTTCAGCGACGCATCATCTACGGAGCCTCCACGCTGACCAATGCCCGGCAGTTCCTCAAGGAGTTGTCGGCTCTGGGCGGCGAGATCCAGTCGCCGTCGTCGTCGGCGAGTTAGGAGCGACTGCTCCGATTCCATTGCTGCTGAGCGGAGTGGACAGGGATTGTATTGGGCTGGGTGCGCATGTGTGTCTGTGTGGCTTCTTTCGTTTACTTTAAGCATATCCAAAAATAAATTAAATGCCAGGCAAAAAAAAACTCAAACAAGTTTAAAAAAAAAATGAAAAGCAAGCGAACACAAAGGTAGAACCTCAGCACTCGGCAATTACTCCAACCTGACGCTTAATCCCCGAAGGACAACAAGCAAAAACATGCGTAGCCTCGTGTACAACAAGTCCAGGGAGATGGAGCTGGACCTGGAGCTGGAATGGGAGCTCGGCGGCATGGGCAAGGGGCACTCGCATTCTAGGCACCCATTAACACCAACTTGGCAACGCTTTGATGGACAGCTGACAGACAACCAGTCAACGGCTGAGGCGATGATGGGCCCCAGCCCAATGCCCGATGCCTTCGGCGGCGATGCCACAATTATGGGGCGACAACTATGCGCGGCACTTGGGGACAGCGGCAGAAGCTGGCCGGGCAGACCCTAGCAATTAGCACTATCCCTGGCCAGCTCTATGAATGGACAGTCGTCGATGGCTCCGCGCTGAACTGATATTTTTTTATTCGAGCCACTCCAGGCCAGCCTCGGTTTCTCCACTGATTGAATGTCGCCTGTTTGGGAGACGGACAGGCAGGCAAGTCAATCACACAAGAGCGTTAAATTATCCCCGGAACCCAGAGTGTTGATTTTTAAGTAAGTTTTAAGTTTTTTTCTACGCGGAGTGCCTTGGCCATTGGTTTTATTATTTTTTGTTTTGCTCAAAAAGTATGTACAAAATGAAGCATATAAATACTACATTTATTGTCTTTTTATCTTAAGAGAAGGAAATCTGAAATATTTCAGAAAAGTTAATATAAATGCTTTATAATAACCATTTTTATTGCTAAGCTTTTATGATAATGCTAGGTTGTCTCTAGTATCTTTTTATGTTGTTGATACGATGTAGAACAAATTATTAAATTATATTATTATAACCGTAAAATGAGAGTACAAAAATATTAGGCAATACTATTGTAAAATGAGATAAATATCTTAGCAGTAAATAGATTTAGAGTTAAAGAATTGTTCAAAATAACGGTTCATAATTATAGTAAATATTTAAAAGGTTTAGGACTACTTACAAAACTGTGCAATTTAAATTATATGATATATTATTTAATCGGAATGATGGAATATCTTAATTTAAAGAGTTGTCTTGCTTTCTACTCTCTCTAGTTGTACAAAAAGCAAATTGAAGATGAAACAAGCCTGCATAAACCTTAGGATTAATTTAATCACAAAACTCTACCTAATAAATTGAAATATTTTTATATTTTAATACATGTAATGTTATATTTTAATAATATGTAAAAGAAATTATATTTATATAGCATATTAAATGAAAAGTCTTTCATAAATGAATTCCTTAAGCCACTTTTTAGAGCTCTGACATCTAACTTGCTATATAAATAACTTGCCCAGAGTTTTCCAAAATCGAACCCCATAAATCCCCCCCAAAATGTACGCCAGATTCCACTCTGCCTGAAACTATTCCAAAGCAAATCCAGAGCGCCCACAGTAGACAGTTTTCCGAGATAAGCTGGCAAACACAAATACCAATACAAAAAAAAGAGAAAAATATGGAGAGGAAAGAAGCGATACGTAGGCTAATTAACACTTTTGGTAAATCAGAATTGATGGCCCTGCTGAAAGGCCACAGATGAGATGATGACGCTGAGACGATGACGATGATTATTCATGGAGCGTTGAGTTTAAATATTGGTTTTGGTTGGGCCTGGGATTGGGGGGAACCTGGGTTGGGTTACTATCCAGACTACCCGTGGCCACAATTTAAATGTTAACATAAACAAGAGCAATTTAACAAAAGCCCCGTCCCAGACCCCAAAAAGGCAAAAATCCAAAAATACAGAGGGAGCGGAGGGACTCTCCGCGCCACACAAAACTGGTAACTGGTGGTAACTGGCAACCGGCAACTGGCAACTGGTAACCCAAAGTGATTTCACGGGTGGTCCGAAAAAGATGCGGCTCAAACAAATCATAAAGGAAAAAATGAGAGGGAAAAACGACCAACAGAAACTAACAACGAAACGCAACATGAAAGAAATTCTTAACTTGCCACATGCATGAATCGATTATGTGGTAAATGCAACTGCCGCCGTGTGCGTGAGTATCTGTGTGGACTCCGGAGCAACTTAGCTCCAACTGCCGAGTCCGAGTCCAAAGGAGCACACACAGCCAAAACCCCAAATAAAACCAAAGAAACAAAAAATAAAAATCCAAAAAAAAAGATGGTCAGGCAGCCGTTTCCCACATTCCTGCTGTGAATCATAATGGCTGCCGCTGTCGTCGTCTTGGTTCTGGCTGGCTCCTCCGGCTGCCCTCTTTCCGATCTTCCCGGGTCCCCGTGTGCTGCGAGCACCTCGCACAGATACACACGCGGCTCTCTGCCCCAACATCCCATACATATATCATAATCTTAACAACTCTTAACAAGGCAGAACGAATTCCAAAATTCGAGGAGCCAAGCACAAACAGCCAGTCAGGCGGTCGGACGATCCCACAAAATGAAGTGCCGGGCCAGACAGAGAAGGCGAGCTCTTGCCGCTCGGATCTTCAGCCTCATCTTCATCTTCATCTTCAGCTTAAGCTCTTACCAGACCCATGAATGGTCGCCATGGAAAGTCTGAAAAGATAGAGGCAGAGATCCGGGATGGCCAGGCGATGGGCAGTTGTAAACCTTGGCAGACTTCTAAAATATATTGTATATTATATTGTATATTATATTGGTATTGTTCCTAGTGGGTTAAAATTACTATTTTATGGGGGTAAGTTTAATAGAAAAAGTATCTAAAAAGGCAATTTTTATTAAGTAATAATATGCATTAATATAGCAATAGCCTAAGGTACAAGTTAGATTTTAGTCGTATTTATTAATATTTACATAAATTAATTGTTTTATAATTTATATATAAAATATATCTCTTTGAAATCAAATTATTGTTTATTGTTTATGGTTTGTGGTTTCTTCAACACCTTTCCAACCTTTACGACCTGGAGTTACCATCTAATAAGCTTTCCTAAATATTTAAAAATGGTACATATATACTTCTCCAGCGCATAGTCTGGAACAAAATGTATACTTATTTAATCAAGATAAAGTAAATAATATCAAACCATATTCATTTAACAAGTATAAGTCATAAATTCCGTGAAACTATTTCCAAGCTACTCCCAAATATTCACAATAAACAACTAATGCTTTCCAAACCCCTGAACCACTCCAAATATCGATCATGCATTTACATTTTAATTTTGTTTGATCTTCCCTGGACTCCTTCGGCATTTTATCCTTGTCAGCATTTTGTAGCCGTGTCTATTGGATGTTGTTATTCAAGTTGCTGCTACCACTAACATCGTTGAGAGCCACCGCCTTTGGTGGTCCATTCCACTCGGCGATCGGGAGCGGCATGTTAATTAATCAGCCAAATAATAATACGGCACCCTCGAAGATGAAGAAACGAGCCGAAACGGAGTCGGAGAGGTACCAAATATTTGCTGGCAATAAAAGACCAGGCCGAGATGGATCATCCTGGGAAGCAGACGCAGGAGGCGGAGTGGGAGCTGGCTTGTTAGCGGCTTGTTAGCCGGGCTACCAAAAACACGCTAAATAAAACAAACACAAAAAAATGGGGGGGACCGGGAAAAAAGTGAAATAAAATAATAATAAAAGATGAGGATGCCGCATGGCTGTTGGCCATTTCCTGGAGCCATCACAGAATGTGCAACAAGAAATTGATTTAAACAAAAATCTTATTGCGTGACGCATCCCATGGCCCGGACACGCCCCTCCACTCGCCTCAACCTGGCCAAGGCCTGGTCATTAAAACAAAACGAAAACAAAGTCGAAATAAATGCAAGGAAATTGTAACCGGCCGAGGAGTGGCCAGGGGTATGCGGGTATAGGGGTATGGGGAGGAACGCTACTTTTCTGGGTCTTCATTATCCTGGCCCCGGGCGGTTTTTTGTTCGCCGGACCGCTCCTAATGGCCACCAACAAACAGCAGCCAACAGCTTCATCAAACATAAACAAATACACTGGACATGGTCAGATTTTACCCCACATGCTGCTCGGCAAAAGGGAGACTCCTCGCATGCACTGAAAACAAAAGGGGGATTTTATAATTAAATAAAAATAAATATTTCAGGTATTTATTTATATATAAATACAAAATTAAGTTTATTATTTGGTAAATACTGTTAGAATTATGTTTAATGGAGTATTTAGGCATTTAATATTAGTAAACTCATTGCTTTAAATTTAATATATATTTTAATTTTCAGTGCATGCTCAATTTGCGGGTCAGGCCAGCGAGGTAAACCAGAGAAGACGACGACGTTGCCTTTGCTTTACGATCGCGTATCTCAAGTTTATCGCTTCATTTTCCATGTTTTATGCGCAATTTATGCCGCACAGCCTCAGAGAGTCGAAGTCGCCGGTCGCCCTTAACCCCCTAACGGCTCCCTTAGCCCACCGTATCCTGGCCAGTTCTGGTGGCCGCCGCCTGTGCTGACGCTGCTCTGGCTGGGACTGGCACTTGCACACGCACCGCTTTGTCTGCCGGAGAAGATGCTCCTCTGGGCTGTGCGTCTGCCTTGGGAACCGATGAGGAGCGAGACCCATGCCATATGCCCATTCCCATTCTCATTCCACTTTCGGGCTCATGTCCAACCTCCCTGGCCTCCCGGCCTCATTGGGCATAAGTAGTTTTTGCTGCTCTTCGGCTCTGCCGGTTTTATTTCTGCGTGCGGTTTGTTTTAGACTCGTGCATAATAAAGTCGAACTAACATGCGGTTAGAGAACAGAATGGTTCTCTGGTTATTAGTGGGTGTGGGGGCAGTTCCCTTTGCAGGAAACCTACAAAAAACAAATAAGAAATGTGGCAAATAGAAGATAATTATAATAGGCTTCAATAGAAAAACAGGCAATAAAGATACTTACTAATATTAGGATAATAATAATATGTATTCAAAGAAAACTGAACACGTTTCCAATGCAATTTGTCAGCTTATGACGAATGCATTCTTCTTGAACTGAAAAGAAAGGTATGCGCCTTGGACCCACCCCCGAATGGCTGTGAACTTAGGATCCCTCTGCCATATTCCCTACATCAGTGACTTCTCAAAGAACTTGGGCAATTAGCTGCCGCTTTGTAGGCAATTAACTGGCGATTAATGGGCACACACATGCCCGGCAAATGGGGGTTATAAAAATGTTCTAACTGCCTACACTCGTAACTTACATCTCTATGGGTCCGGGGTTTTTCTTTTGTTTTGTGTGCGTGGTTAATTTTGTATTTTTATGTTTTGTCAGTGTTTATAATTAATCACCTGTTGTATGCATCTGTGGTTCCATTCCATTCCCCGGGGCTCACCTGTCCGTCCCTACCATCTCTCTCTCTATCTCTCTCTTCGTCTCTAGCGCCATTAGCGCCGGCTTCTTTTTCCCATTTCTCATTTTTGGTTGTTTGGTGAAGAAGTCCTCCCCCTGCGCTTTGATGTCTTTATTTACTAATTTCCCGCTTATCATTTGGATGTTTTGTATTTTGTAAATTGAAACATTTTCACTAATTGCCTGAAAATTTGTTGGCCTGGCCAGCAGATGTGCCCTCTGACCCTCGCCTCCATCACCATCTCCCATCTCCTTTCTCCGGCAATTAGAAGCCGCCGCGGCAATCGTCTACATCCGGTGGTGGTGGCCAGGGCAGTCAGAGCCAAAAGTCACTAAGTTAAAAAGAATGGAAAATTATGTGGGCGAGAGTTTTCCAGGAAAAAAAAACTACGCAACTGCCAACTGACTCTTGGCCATGTTCAGCATAGAGAGTCATTAACTTGAGCATTGATTCACACTGTCCGGTAAAGTTAGGAAAGATAATAATAATAAGTACAAGTTAATGCTTTGGAGGGAGAACTTTGCCTATTACTTTAGTTAGTGATTAACTTTTATTGCATTACTTGGTGTTTTAAGCAAATATTTTATTATTTATTTATATAGTAATATTGGTGAAGATATTGGCCTACATATATTACTTTAAAGGCCAGATTGAACTTCAATACCAATGTTCAAAGATTTATTTTACCTTCATACAATATAATCTTATTTACTGCTATTTTTAGTACCCTGAAAAGGCATATTTACTTTTCCCCAGTTCTTGTAGGATGGTGCCGATTCTGGGCAAGCATTCTCGCATCCTGGACACACACTCATTGCCATCAGCGTCTTTTGTTTTTAAGGTTTAAGCGCCGCCTCGCCAAAGCAATTTCACAGTGCTTGACAAAAGTTTCGCAGTTGTCGGCTGTAACTCCTCGTTCCCCAATCCCCAATACCCCAATGCCCATTCTGCCGTCGCCAGTTGGAGTACAAGGCCCAAGAATTTTAAGTGAGTTAAGGCTGGAGCGACGCAGTCTGCAATGGGCTGTGGCCGCGCAGATCCTCTCATTGGAAATGCATTTTTCATGATGTCGCTGCCGCCGCTCCTGCCGCTGCTGTCGCTTACAAGCGGAAAAAGGCAAGTAAGAAAAAAATATAAGAAAAATGGAGAAAAAATAATGAAGCTGGCATAGACGAACGGACGCCGTCGAGCACGATTTGCTTGTAAGGCTCCGGCGACAACAGCAGCTGAAGTTGCAACTCGCAACTCGCGAACAGAACGCAAATTAAGGCAGCGAAATTAATTGAAGTGATGTGCAGGCAAAATTGTAAATGTGCAGCGAAAAGCAGAAGATTACCGAAAGAATTGCAGCATCCGCAGCAGGCAACAGGCAGCAGCAGCAGCAACATCAGCCGCAATCCTGACAAGCCATTTTGTACTTACAAGTCATTATCACCGGCCAAGAGCCGATCGCCAGCCACTGATAAGGGTCCAGCGGGGATCTACGTTTGTGTATTTCTCCTGGCCCAGAGTATTCTGTATCCCTACTCCTGCCACCGTTTATCCTTCCCCAACACTCCCTTTTATCACCGCGCTGCCATCGACAACATCAAAGGCAGCAACAACAACGAGATAACGAGCAACAGAGACATTCGAAACGGGAGCAACCGCCAACCGGAATACAGGGGATCTGATCGGATTGGATCGGGATCTGGATAGGGATTGGGATCGGATATGTATCAGAAGGGAGAGGGAAGGAACTCGGGCTGTGGCACACTGGTAAGATCTATGAACTTAAAATAGCTGCTTACTAATTGTAGAAATATCCAGAGAACCTAAGATGTTCTATTAACTTATATAAGATTTAATTTAAACTTAACTAGAAATATAATTATGGGGGGATTAAATGAGATAAAATAAGTACGTACCTTTGCAGACCCTAAAAAAAGTTCTTAAATATTAAAATTGGGCTTTATCCCAATAATATCCTTATCCTTAATAATAAAAGTATACTTTCTATAATATTTTATATTAAATCCAACAGACGCCTTGAAACCACTGTGGCCCAGGAGCTGGTCTGAGGCTGAGCAACACACACACACTGTGTGTTTGTGCAGCGAACAAAGCCCTGATGATAATGATGTCATTTGGCATTTATTTACGAGGCCCATAGTGGATGCTAAACGAGATCTAATTTACATTTATAAAGCTGTTCTACGCACGCACCCCGGGAATTGTGACTTGTTCGCGTTTAACTCCTGCACATCCTGAACAGAGCCATCCCTGCCCCATCCTTACCCCTACCTCTCCCTCTCCCCAGCCTGATAACTCCTTGTGTGTCCTGTCCTTAATGTTGTTGCTGTTCCCGCCGCTGATCGTTGCGCATTGTTGATAAGATCACAATCGAATCGCCTTAATCGCTCTCCTGTGTGTTGTGTGTGTGACAACAGCCAACAACAATGAGCCTCTGACAGAGCCAGCTACAAAGGATGGGGTGAGAAAGGGACTGAGGATTGAGGGAGTGGGAAAGGAGTGAGCAGCAGGGAGCAGGACAACAGCAACTAAGTGATTCAAAGTACAAGTGCATAAATTACAGATAACGATACGTGGCTTGCTTGTTGTTTTTATTGTGCAACTTGTGCTGGTGTAGCAAAGAAAAATCCAGTGGAGTACCAATGTAATGGGAGAACATACTTAGCTACTAAAGGAAAGTGTTTAGATGAGAATTTAAATTAAATTATAATAAATTCAACAATATTTGTAGCTAATATTGTTTTTAGCTTATCTTTTTGATAAGTTTTTATAAGACTTTAAAGGAATTAATTCCGTGACACAATGGTACATCGCTAGCCAAATTTTCGCGGTGACAACGAAACAGATTCTGGATTTACGTATATTAAATGAAGGGACACAGAACTTAAGTTGGTAGCATAATATAGTAATATAATAATATGTATATTACTTGATACGAACTTTCTAAAATGTAAGAATAAGTCCCATTAATGGCACTCTTCAATAAGCAATGGCCATTATTTACCGCCGAATAAGCCTGGCAATTGGGCTACTCGGGTAATTCGTTAGAGCTAGTTAATTCCAGCGGCGCTGAGTGACCGCCACCCAATCGAAAGGCTGATCGAATTTCGGAGAATCCTTTGGGCTATTGTGTTTGCCGCTGCACGAAATTCCGGGTATTGCATCCGCAGAACCGCCGAAAAAGAACCAGCTCTAAACTGGCCATCAAAAAGCAAAAAAACCGGCCTATTATGAGGCGATCTTGGGTTGCGTTTGCTCGTTTGTTTAACCTTCTTTTTTTTTTTCCTGCTGCTGCTCCGCTCGCTTGGTGGTCAGCAAATGAAGTCATAAAATTTTCAGCGTGCCAAAGCCAAAAAGCAAAGCCAGAACTCCAGAAAAGGGAGCCGGAATGGTTGGGAAGACAGCCAGCCGGCCTTTTGTACGGTAGGCCCAGAGCTGCCATTGATGATGGAGATGATGATGGGCCAGAGCCCGTGGCTACACAATCACACAAAACCCCCACGATCACGACGATGCGTCCTCGTCGGCGGCGGCTCCTTGCGATACAATGATACAATATTATTATGCTGCCCCAGCATCAGATTGAAATCAAAGTGTATCTTCCCTGGATGCCCTTCTGGGTTCCAATCTTTCTCTCTCTTTCCCGGTTTTTGGTTGTGTGTGTTTTTGCCGGGGAGAACAATTCAGCATTGTTTTGGGCACTGCGGGCCACCCAAAAAGTTATGATTAAGTTATGTTGCGGGTCCATCGCAGGAACGGGTCCCAGCCGCCATGAGTCAAAGCAGTTAACTCCAAATAGCCAAAACATGACTAAGAGCAGCCGAAAAAAATCAAGCTTATAAGGGAAAGACGTCTGGCATACCCTAAAATTAGTATCACCTATTAAAAGGTATTTTATGCTGTTTAGAGACTTTATTAAATATATATTTGTTACTTATATGTATAGGTCTTAAAGCCAAATAAGTGTTGTCCCACTTGTTTATGAAAGAGTTTATTGTTATTTAAAAAGTTTATTCTTATAAAAAATTCATGAGAATTATAAAAAGACTTATTATAATGTGGAAAGTATAGAGAAAGATCTAGAATGATTCTGTACACAGACAATTGACTTAAATACATTTTAAAGGATTAAAAACCTATTCCCAATCCCACTTATTATCCCATCCAATGGACAGTATTCCGATATACCAAACCCCTTCAAGGAGCTAATAACAACAACAAGTACCTTTTATAAATGCTCCGGCCAGTCTCAACAAAACTTTCTCACGCTTAAGCCACCTGACGCCTGGGACTAAGCCCCAAAACCCCGATCTTTTAACACAAAAAAAAAAAAAAAAAAGAGAAGAAAAGAAGGAGAACCCTTGCCCCCGACGCTCGACAACCAGGGCTATGTATAATTTTCAATGAAGACATCTGTCAGCAAAAATGTTCAGGCGTTTTGTTTATGGCATTTAAGGCAAAACCGATTTTTATTACCACAGCGACAGCAGGAAAACCACACGCGTCGCCGTCGTTGTTGTCGTCGTCGAAGTCCACATCATTGACACATCGTATGCAAATTAAGAGCGTCTCAGAGCCCAGATCATAAAATCGCAGCTACAGATTCCAGAGCCTCGGATCCCAGAGTGCAAATCGGCAGATCCACGGATCCAAAGATCCACAGATTTGCAAATGCCAGATCGCGGATCCCGAACCCCAGCTCGAGGTCAAAAGGACGCGTCCCATTCGACGCGATCTGTGGCATGAAAGCAGTTAAATGAAACACCGCAGCGCATACACCGAGGGAAACGATCTTTAATATAAGTACAAGTATTATAATATATCCATAAATCCAAAAGATATATGATTTTAAAGGCTTTTGTACTGAATATGTGATAAGTATTATCAAAAAAATAATTGTTCAAGGGTTCAATGATAATTACAATCCCTAAAAAGATCTGAAATTATTTTAATTACTTATTTTTAAGTATCTTGGATAATGTTTTACATTTCAATTTCAAATTTCAATTGTTATATTTCCTTCATAATCTCAAGTTATAAAAAATGATGCTTAAATTTATAAGAGATTATGCACTTAAAATATAATTTAATTTCTGTGTAACTGTTCAAACGCAAATCGGCTGGGGGAAGGGTATACACTGGACCGCCCGTGAGGATCGGAGGATCTCTGGGACCGGGTTGGTTAATCAGGCTCATTAGGTGGCCGCATCTCATTTATATACAAAATTACGAACATGGCTCGCAGATTTTTGCGGTCGTCCCGCGCCATGTCTTCTGGAAATGTGATTAAGTTATTTCGCCGTGGCACTCGGTCGGAGATCCAACATATGATACACGCTAACGTATATATTGGTATATATGTACGGGTATATCCATCGGTTTTGTTTTTAGTTGTTTTTTTGTTTTGTTTTTTTTTTTTTCGAACGCTCCATTAACCGTAATTAAGGTATTCTCCCTGCCTGCGCTTTCTTTTTGTTCGCTGGCCGCTCATCCTTTTCGCCGACGTTCCTTCTTTATTGGCTTATATCTTGTTGTTGAAAACTTGAGACGTACAATCCACCACATGCACACACAGCTGCGCCTACACTGGGGGAAATTTTTAATCCAATTTTTATTTAAACATTCCTATTACCCATTTGGCTGAAGTCATAATTTTGAGACATTACTTTGATGGAAATATAGCAGAGAAAAATTATATTTAAACAAGTTATACAGTTTACTACAATAAGGCTCATTTAATTTTGAAATTATTACTATGTAATACTTAAATTAAATAGAATTTCTCAGTGTGCGACAGAACTTACGCCGTGTGGGGCACAAACAGAAAGCTAAGGAAGAAAAGGAAAGGGGCGGTGGCCAAGGAACTGGATGTGCGACTGACTGGCTGACAAGGCGGCTGGAATCTCCTTAGCTCTCTCTCTGTCTTGCTCTACTGTTACTTACATTGAAAGAAAACTCTTCAATAAATATTAATAGTAATTAATGTAAATATTATATATTATTATTTCGAATTGTCATGTAATATTTTCCGTAATAAGTACGTATTTATTTGGTTTTCTAAACAATGTATGGTTGGTATTACTTTATAAAACTGTTGCATACTTATCAGACAATTATGAGAAAGGCTTTAAATTAAATACATATTTAATTAAATATATGTATTCAGGTGAATATAGAAGCAGGTATAATAAATATAGAAAATTGTATATTAATAATAATTATTAGCAAAAGCTTTTGAAGCCTCATCTGCCATTCCTTATTCTCCATCTAAATAGTTTGGTTTTTTATTTTTATTTTTATAGTTTTTGTCAGTGCAATTTGTTCAACATTTTTGACCTCCTTGGTTATTATTTATGAAGCTATTAGTAGAGTGTGTGAACATATTTGCCTTTATAGGCCCTGCGCACACATTGACACACACCCTGGCAATCGCACACAGTCTCACCTGCGGATGATGGCGAAAAAGGACCGCACAGGGCTACAAATTGCCTTAAGCCGTGGCCGTTTTGGTCCCATTCCCCTTTGCTTAACCGAAACTGATTTAATTTTTGCCTCATTTCTCAATCCGCCGGGCCACCAGAGGCAGAAAGACGAAAACATATAGATATATTGGAGGGAGAATCGAACCAACGCCCCAGCGCCCAAGATGATGAGTTAATAGGAATCGAGTTACATTCCAGGCAAGTAGCCGGGCTTTAGTTGCCGATTTCAAGCTTCGATCCTCGATCCTTGGCTCTCGATCCCGGCTCCTTTTGGGCCCGCACATGGCGCGCTACATTTTTTATTGCCACTGCCACTGCCGCTGCCGCTGTTGCTGCTGTTGTTGCTGATGATGATGGGTCGCTTGAATGGACGACGACATGGACAGGGACATGGACATGGCTTGATGGCCAGTTTCCCCTGCCTGCGTCCTGCTGCATTTCGGGGCCCGGTATTGACAGATTTAATTAACTCATCCACAGGTTAAGCAGGCATTTTGTAGGCAGTTAGTCGCCTTGGCCATATCCTTCGGCATTTTGCTCCTCAAATGCCCGAACATGGCCTTTGCAGACATCCGGTGTCGTATGTTTCTCGGCCCTCGTACTCGTATCTTTTTCGATTCGTTTGATAATTTCCGTTTTTCAATATGAATAAGCGTCTTGCCAGGATCTTAGCACAGTGAAGCAGGCCTACAGAAACTAACTTTGAAATACATTTATTCTATTAATCATATTCATTAAGTAAAAGTTATAAGATCGAATAAGTATTTTAGGGATACGATCTTTCCAATAATGACTACATTAACCAATAGTTGGTTAAACGTTCGTGTCCGAACCACTGTCCTTGGTCTTGAACATTTTTTTGTGATCTATCAGAACGCATCTAAAACAAAAATCAAATGAGCCATGCAAAACGCCGCCAAAAAGGGTTCCTCCATTCGAACCTTTTTTTGTGTGTGAAACAAAAGCGAAACGAAACTGCGGCGCGTTTTGATCGAAAGTTGATTGAGGAGATCCGATGAGAGGAGGACGAGATCGAGATGAGGAGCCAGGAGCCTGCGACACAAAGTCTGCCCAAGCCGGGGCTAATCTGCACTTAAATTTGGCAAAGACCGGGCTCGTTAGCAGCTCCTTTTGTCTTTCCAGCCCCAGAAGACAATTAGTGCGAATGCGAAATTTGAATAAAGCGACATTTATTTGACAGGCCGTCAAGAGTCTGTCGGCAAATCTTTGAACAAGACAAGAAAACCCATGCGAATTGCCCGACGAGAACTTTGATTTCAGGCGAATTTCTTGTCTTGTTTTATTTGCATAAAGTGCAGTCATGTGGGAAAATATTTTTCGGCATGCTATTCAAGTTGGCTACGGCTCCGAGTGTATACGAGTACATATATATAATATGCACATATCGATGTATATATTTAAGCTACGACGGCAGTTTCCACCAGCGACGATGGAAAATTTTTTCAAAGACAACAAGTCGCCACTGCAACAGCAGCAAAAACAAATTAATGTTGCGGCAAGTAAACAAAATTAATTAAATGACATGAATTTGACGTGACAATGTTTTTTTTTCTCTCCTTTTTTTTTGCCTCACTATTTTGCTTATTTTTTCCTACTATTTTATTTGATTGCTCAACTTTTGTTGTTGTTGGTGCCGCCGCAGGCTTAAGTCTGGGCCCAAGCATCGTAAGTATAACGTTGTTGCCGCCGGAGCTTCGTGCAATAAATGAAGCCCCAGCAACCAGAGCGGAGACGATGACGATGACGACTAGACAAGCGGCAGACAATTGTTTGAGCCACTCGCCGGAATACCCTGCAAAGCTAAAGTAAGTACGGCTCAGCTTGGCATCTAGATCCTAGGTTAATTTACAAATGGTCTTATAGAGTTTTAAATTGATTGATTAAGTAATATTTGTAGGCATTTCCTTAACGATTTATTAGTAGAAAATATTTAATAATATCCAATTTAAAGAGGTCAAGACTGTGAAAGGTTATACCTTACGATCGTTCTTAAACTATCATTCAACAATTTCCTCTAAAATATTATGCAAGATTATTGTACTTACCATAAAGGGTAACTCAGCTTCTCAATAGAGAAACTCTTAGTACTTTCCTTTTCACGCTGGTGCCGCGATTTTAAACAAATTGTGGCAGAGCATTTTGTTTGCCTTCGCCGAGCGGAGCTCAAAGCCTGGGCCACTGCAATTAAAATGCATGTTCAGGTTTTTCGTGGCAAAGTGTGGCTCTGGGTTTGGTTCCGACACAAAATCCAAACAAATCCAGCTCTTGCGGCACTCGAAAGTCGCCGCTGATGTCGTGGCTGCTGCTGCTGCTGCTGCCTCGCGTGTTTCTGATTTTGCCAAATTAATATTTCTTGTTCATTAGTTTTATTTGCTTTAACTATGTGCGCTAATATTTCCTGCTTAGTAATTAAGTTTTGTGCCTTGCTGCAGGTGCAACGTTGCGTATGAGTAATAGGTTTCGTTTGAAGTCAGGTCTCACGGGTAGCTGCCCCCTACCTTCGACCAACTCCACTTAATGCCAACACATTTCGCTTTTAATCATGAAAAATTGACGTGGCCAATACGCTAATGAATAATACCAAAAGCAACAACAATCAGAGCCAAGCCAAGCCACTTCAAGGAGCCAACTTGTCGCCAGAGTTAATCCTGTTATTTACGTTGGAAAAATCGAACTATGCGTTGAACTGTCATAAATATAATGATGTTAGGAAACATTTTTGTTATAAATATTTAACAACATTAATGGTTATACCCTTTTTAAAATGTTCTTTACTGTATTTATATATTTATAAATATTCGTAAATCTAGTTTAATAAAGAGAAACAGCAGTACAGTTCTTATCTTTATAAATATATAAATATGATCTATACAACTGGGAAAAATACTTATTTCCTATCATTACTTTATCTATATTTTGAATTATTTACACCGACAGCATTATATCTTCCTTTATTACTCACCCTATTTAATGCCTGCCTGCCCACTATCACTTTTGATCCGCATTAATCTCTTTGGGACTTGTTGCTCGGTTTTCAAGCACCAACGCCTTCGAAAGTGTTGCCAGATAGAGCAGCAGCACCCGCCCACGCCTTTTGGCCGGGTAAAACACACCCCAACTAGCGAATAAATAATAGCGCTTGAACAAAGTGTTAGCCACAAAACCGCAATCGTGGAAATAGACTTGGATTTTTATTTTCCTGAAATAATAGAGATACAATAAGAGTTAAATGCAAAAAAATAAACAGACGCCGGGGAGGTCCGTTCCGGTGGGGGCGTGGTGAAGCTGCTGCTGTTGGTAAACGCGTTTGCGGCTTTAATTTGCCATTAAGATATTGTTTACTTTTAGTGCGACAAACCCAGTTGGCAGCCCGCCGCCCCTCACGTGCCGAATGGATGTAGCTTATGACATCTGGGACCGTTAGTTGGTCTGTCGGTCATTACGATTTAATTACGTTGACAGCGTTGATTTGCATGCCTAATTGTGAATGGATCCGAGAGTTCGAGCAGCACCCACAGCGCGTTCGCTGTCTCAGTCTTTTGTTCTGGCCATGTCGCGCAGCGAGAATTTGCTTGTATATTGCCCTATAACTGTCAGGCTTAGTGACCCATTTTGACGGGGTGGCCAAAACCACTCGCATATTTATTTCTAAATTGCGCATTTCATAAATAAAAATTCCATAAATTACCAAAGCCGAGGAACATTAAAAAATAATCAAAAACCATAAGTGGATGGTAATTTATGGCTTGGACGACTCGTAAAAACTTGACTTTGACTTGTTTTAGACGGCATTTTAATATTTAGCCAGCATAGCACAAAATCACTCCATGTTTGCACAAACTAAAAATTTGATAGCGGTTAGCATTCATTAAAAATGCTATTGAGAGTCTTAATAATATAAAAACAATATTAAATGTAATAAAAAGGTAATATAAATAAAGAAAAACAAATTTAACACAATTCATAGTATGGTTTTTATTACTAATAATATATTTACGATATAATCATTCATTCTCTCTCATTCAGACAAGTTTGCAATGGGTTTTAAGTGTGAAAAGAAACAGTGTTAAGACAACTGCATTCAGGAATATGATTTTATAATATATTGTATTGCCTTTCATTCAGAGAAATACCTTTGAAAATGTAATTGTGTTCTATGGAGCACTTAAAAGTATAAATAGACTTGCACAAAATAATTCCACTTAAATATGACCGAATAAATAATGTTAAGCTCTAACTTTCTAACCGTATGTACACACACTCACGACATACACACACTCGCTGGCCACCACAACAGCGGAATCAACAACAAATCAGCTTAAACAAACAACCAACCAGACAATTTGGCTCCACAAGTTTTGCACGTCGTTTTGACGTCGCGCGCTTTTTGTTGAGGATTTTTGTAGCTGTTCGGGCATCACGACGCTAATTTGTCACACCCAGCAGCACCTTAAACAAAAAAAATAATACAAAAAATCGACAACGAATAATAATAATAATAATAATAATGTGAAACACAAACAACAAACGGCAGGGGCTGGCGAAATTTTTCAGCGATGACAGCAGCCGAAAAGACGAAAGATCTCAGATCTCTGACAGATCTTCGAGCTCAAAGCCGCTTAAACGCTTTTCAAAGTCGCACTCGATGGCGATGGCGTTGGAGATGGCGAATGCGAAGCCTTGGCCAAAGCCAAAGCCACACGCCTTTTGTTTATTTAAGCAGCCATAAAATAAAGTATAAGCAGACCGAGTGGCAGCGGTAGTCAGAACAGTAACAACAACACGCGGCCCCACTAAGCCTTATTTATTAATAATAAAAAGAATTATTAAGACAGCTCCGGCACCCCTTTCGATCGTCCAACCGTATTTAGCCAGCTCCGTTGTTTGTTGTTTTTTTTTTTGTTTTTGGCCTTTATTATGCTAGACTTTGTGGGGCCCCTCGGCTCGAAAGTTTCCCGAAACGGAGAGCGTAAACATTCGAGTGCAATTGTAATCGATACTCGTCGCCCTCCGCTGAAACGCACATCGAAAACTTGTTGAGCTCAAATAAAACGGCTCTTCGTCTCTTTTTTCGGTTTTGGCGACAAATTGTCTGCAATTGTGTTTTTTATGGGGCAATTGGAGACGCTTGTTTACGCATCGCAGACGAATCGGCGCGCGATCAAAGAATTTGTCGGCCTTGAAAAGCGAATTGGAAGCGATCCAAAAATAAATCGTGGTGATCTGAGAATCTGAGGATAGCATAGAAACAGAAATTTTCAGTTTCAACAAAGTAATAGATTCAATTTATTTGCTGTTAAATATAATAATAAAGTTTGAGGGGAACTGAAATTAGCTTAATAAATTTTCAAGCATTTCAAGTGAATTAATTCTGTTTATTTCCATTTTTAGAACAGCAATAAGCAACAAAGTCTGCCCTGCAGTAAATCTCTTAAGTAGTTATAGACCATTTTCCCCCAACTAATCACTGTAGTTTCGTAGAACTATTATCTCAAGTCAACTGCTTTTGGCATGGTGTGATGGCTACTTAAATCCTTATGGCTATGGGATTTGCTTTGTTTTTGTCTAGATACCCACTTGCCGGCCATAGAGGGCAGCATATTTATTCGCTGCGGCTATTAGAAAACTATTAAAAATATTTCCACGCAGCAGCGGCCCCGTCGGCGGCTCAAGTGATTTTCGTACACCGAAAAGCTGCCACCATGAGTTGGAAAACGTGAGACGGCAATTGCCCGACGGACCACCAACGTGACCATGCCAGACGGCGGCGAGGGGAACTTGTTAGAACTGTTCGAGAATAATATAGAATTCTTTCATTTCTGTAAGTATTTGGAGGCCAATTTTGGTGAAGCCATCAAAAAATATTTGAAAATTCCAGCTGTCTTAATGCACATGTTGTTGGCCATTTAAATTGCGCCTGTCAGATGAAATATTTTTTTACAAAATGGAAATCTTGTCGACAAATGCCGCAAATAGTTTTGTCTGATGTTCATACAAGCTACTAACTAACTCAGGGTATACATTTTTTGGCTTGGAGCTTCTGTATATATTTTTTCTGTGTTCTGTATTTTACTTCTATATTTGGTTTAAAGCTAAAGCTTATATTTAAAAGCTTTCTATATGTTTGTTTTGGTTTGTTGATTATTATTCTTATTTGTATTAATATTATAATTTATTTATTTAATAAAAATACTACATTTGGTAGAAATATTAAAATTTAAGACATATTTTCTGTAAAGTACACATTTTTTCGTATTTTGTTAAATAGGTTTCGTTTCTTAATTTATAATAGAGTGTATGCCGGTCGTCACCTTTGATTAAATTGTTTAGTTAAAATGCTTGGCGCATCCATTGGGTCCGGATCGTGGGTTGCCATTTTCGGAATGCCTTCTAAATTGTTTTGTAATTTGTTAGCAATTTAATTTGCGGTTGCATTGCCGTTTGTTGTTCCCACTTGTTGTTGCTGCCGTTTAAGTAGTGGTTAACTAATTGCCAATGCAACGGACTGCGCATAGTTTGATGTGACATATTACAAAAACGTGCGCGCCATGAATTGCTACAAAGCAGCTCGAGAGATACAAATAGGAACAATAAGCTAGCGGCCAACAGATCGATAAGCAATATATTCAACATTTTATGAAGCATTAAAATTAATTGTTGCAGATTGATTTACTAGCGTGCTTTTTTGTCAGCTCCTACAGCTCGTAGCTAGGCAATGGAATAATAAACTTTATTATATAATTTAATTATATTAACACTCTTTGCTCTTATGGAAACCTCTGGTTTCTGACTCTTTTCCTTGCCAATATCTGCACTTGAACTTTAGTGGTGCAGTGGGGCGCGTAGGATGACGTTAAAAGCTTTTTAAGTCGGCTGGCACTTCCTTATTGCGCATACGCCCTGTGAGATCTTACTGGTGTTAACCCACTGACTTTTGAAAGGTAGTAAACAAATTATTAGTGTCTTTATTTGTACTAGTTTATACTAACTATTCATTCATTCATTTATAATACTTTCAACCATTTAATTAATTAATTTTTAGATGTAATTAATAATTTCCCTCATTTTAAATGAAAAATATAAGTAAACAATTTCCCATATCAATATATAGGCAACAATTACTGCCTCATTAATTTTCTTGAGAAATTCTTAAGCTTTATGGCCCCCGAAAAAAACCGTTAATGGGTTAATACCAATTCGAAAACAAGTTTCGAGTTCTCAACTCCTCTCGTTGATGCACATAAAGAATCATTTAATCATGGCATAAAAATAAAATTGCTTATCGACCAAATCAGCTCAGCGCGCAGAGACGGACAATATTTGGCTGATTTTCTCATCGTTTTCGAGTCAATAAACAGAACTTTAACAACTTCTTCAAGAGCAAGTGTAGCAGCGCAGCGATTGGAGCATCGGAGTGGGAAAGAGCGAGGACAGATAGCGGGCCATAAACTTGAACTTGTTTCAGTTTGTGTTTGAAGCTTGAGCTTAGGTTTTGGGGCTGAGCAAATACAAAAGAAATTAATGATTAAGCTTATCTGGGGAGTTTTACTACCAAAATCGGCCTGTCGCTGCCTCTGTCGCACACACGGAGTGGAGCACGCTTTCTAACCGAGAGACAGACCTTTTTTTCTTTCCTTGACTAATTAATTAATATTTTATGATGTTGAGCAGCGCTGCCGACGCTATGCAAACAAAGCAGCGGGAGATACGTGTGTGCGTTGAGCCAAGAATTTGAAATTTATTTAGATGTAGGATTTATTTGCGAGCGAGGAATTTCGGGTGATGATATCATATGATAATAACGCAACAACAACCAGCGAGGGCCGGGTTCGAGCCGGTACAGAGGCAGGGTTGCCCAGCAGGTGTTTCGCCGCCCCTCCACTCTCTCTCTCTCTCTCACTCTATCCATCTCTGGTGGTGGGTTTTGTGTAGCACACGACTGTCGGACGTATCTCTCGCAGTGGATCATTCACAGCACGCCATCAAATGCCTTTGCTCAATAAATAAAAAAATTAATTTTTATGAAACGTGTTTAAAACAAACAACAAAGATTGATTGGCCAGATAAGATACAGCTACGCTTCGCTACACAACCACACATGCTCGCAAACACACACACTCGCGACTTGATAAGCAAAGAAATGTGCCACAGCGGTTTCAAGTTTGTTGCCTGAGTCTTTTGTTTTGCGCTGTTGCCAACGTCACTATCCCGACACATCGGCGCACCGTTGGCGCTGTGATGTCTACGACATCAGCCCGAGCCCATGATGTGTAGATAAGCGGCAATAGCAACTACTATTTTCCAGGTTTATGCCTTGCATTCGCTAATTACATAGCTTGGATGCACCTAGTCATGCGTAGAGCCCTGCTTAGGACGATACGGCAATAATTTTATTGTAGATTTTATATTCCTAATAATAAGATTAAAGTCAAACGCCCATAAAGTTGGCTAAAACATTCATAAGCCTTAAAAGTCACATCAGTTTATACATTGGTTTAAAAATGCAAAGACACATCTGCTTTTAAAATTTGCTGAAAAATTCATGAGGCTTAGCAGTCACATCTGGTTACCAGTGTCAAAAGATACGAATATAAATAATTATTTATTGGAAATATTTCTAGCAAAACCATTCGATTCAAATGAAACTTAAAATCCTTAAATTTTTCAAGTTTTTATTTAGGAAAATACAATTTAATTTGTTAATTAAAGTTTAATTTTCGTAAGGCCAGCATTTCATATTTATTAATAATAAATTAGTCTACAATTATCGATTATTGGTCACACCCAGGCAGCGCTTTTGTTTGTCAATTGCTAAATTTATTGTCGTTGTTGTTGCTGTTTGTACAGCTAATGGATTTATTGGGTAAACAGCTGTCGCATGTTGAGCATTTGTCAAAAAACCACAATACAGGTTTCAATTTCAGGCAAAGAAAAGAGTTCCGTCCCCCCTTTCCCATCGCAACCGCTTCGCTATCTATTTGTTGATGCTGGTCTCGCCGATCGGCTTGGGTTTGCCTAGTTTTGGCGTAGACTTTTGGCTGCCAGACAACACGTCTCCAGTTAGAGCCAGAAACATTTAATACGATATGCGTAGAGCATTTCTAGCCATTAAAGTTAATTTAAATATTGCTATACATTTGGATTTCACCTGGTAAATTGTGTGTAATTTTTTTAAAATTATTTACAGATTCTCTAGTCAGCACATTTATTTTTGTAATTTTCTTGCATCAGCCGAGCATATAAGTAAATATGCAGCTTAATTTTGCATGTAAACACAAAAGATTTGAGATGTTATTGACTGCAAATTTTAAGCAACTTCCTCCTGGCCCTCGATCCCCCATTTACCACTTGGGGGTCACGCATCTTGCGCTTGCCGCGATTTAAGCATTAATAATAACCGTATCGATGTGAGAGACTTTGGACAAGGTCAGAAGAGCGAAGCAAAATGCCTGTGTTTGCCTCTCTCTCGCCTCGTGCAGTTTAGCCGGCACACGCTGCGTATGTGCAATGCGGCTGAAGCGGCTTAATTAACTGCAGCGGCGACAGCGGCGATGGAGAACGAAAAATTAAGTGCAAATTGGCAATTAAGTGAGTAATTTATGAAGCGAAATTTCACCAGCTGGGGATGATCTCTCGACCGGTTACAAATTGAGACCTGGCCGCAGAATCGGACCGCATCCCTATGCTTATTTTTGTATTAACTCATAAATTTGGGGTTCGTTAAGAATGTCGAAATAATAAATGCGGCTGCCACATTAAGACCCCCAGCAGCAGCACCACCACCGCCATCGCCGAACAAAACAATGAACAATCGATTAAATACAAAATAAGAGGAAAAAAAGGCAGGCAAAAATGCAGCAGCCCAGCAGCGCAGAACAAAGACCAAAAGTGCCGACAAAATGTTGCCAACTCTGGGACATCGGGGGACAGATGCCGCGATAAACGCTAAAGCCACTAAAAACAATCACAACAACCACACGGCGGCCGCAGCAAGTGGAAAAGCAAAAGAGGCAGCGAACATGGAAATTTATTAAAAATCTGGCGGCAATGATATGCAAATAATAAAAGGCAAGTGGAGTCAAAGGAAGACAAAGGGCAAACAGAGACATTGCAATTTGTAGCTGAGTCTCCATTAACATAAATTAAGGAGATCCAATTCCATCTGTGGGGTGAAACACACACAGTTTTGTTCAGAATTTATTGAGAGTGCTAACAAAACAATTTATACCCTTATAATGGCCTTATTAGCCATTATTAGTACCGCTTATCGCAGGTCACTCCGACTCTCGCATATGCCAGCCACACACACACGCACAGGTAGTATTATTTCTTGCGGGACCCCTCTCAAATTTCAGCTCCGGTGTTCGTTTTTTTTGCCTCTTTGGATCTTGGCTGTTCCCCTTCTGGCTGTTGACAAAAATAAAAATGAAAAATTATCGCAATAAATTAAATTTGCTATCGCAAGACATTAATTCTCGGCTGAGCAACCACAAATCGAAAGGAATGCCGAGCTCTGGCATCGCTGTTGAAAGTGAAGCTTAGTGGCAGCAACAAAAGACTTGGACAGCGAACTTGCCAGCGCTGGGAGAGTGATTTCGGAGTTTTGCATTTGGGAATTCCCAAGCGATTTGAGCTCGTCTGAATTTATGAAGGAATTTCGTTGAATACGCTGGAATACACGAATTAATCGATCAATTAATTTTCATCACACAGAATTAGCATAGAAATTTTAGGATTATTTAAATTGCACGAGAAATGTTTGTTTTGGAATTCTAGTGAGTGTTTTATGGTCTGCTAGATTTTGGTTTATTAGTTTATAACTTAATACCAATGAAATTAATTATTATTCTGCAATATTTATGGTCATAGGTGGCCAACATGCACCCATATCCTTCGACCATTACAACTTGTATTCTTCACAATTATATTCAAATTAACGCTGCCTGCCCTTAAGCTCTCCTGGTGCCTCTTCTGAAGATCTCAGTGCTCCTCGGGTCCTAGCTGCTAATTAGCAAATGATTTACTACGCAGTATGCCAATACAAAAACATACACATACACAAATGGCACAGATGGGGAACCACCCAAAAAGCTGGAGAAGAAGACACAAAGTCAAACCGCAGGAGACAGGCTGGCCGCCAGGGAACCATTAAAGGCTGAAACAAAATCAAGGGCTGTGGCAAACCAACAATTTTCAGACATAAAACAATTTCTGCTCGCCACACAGGCCGAGCGACGGTGCGAGAGGTAGTCTCTGGCCTCGACTCGATGATCATCGCGGAGATAATGATGATCTGCGTGTGTGGTGTGATCGGTGGTCAGATGCTGCCCTTACCCCTCTCTTTACCCGCCGAAAATTATTAATTATAGTCACGAAAGGAAATAAAGATTTCATTTCAACAGAATGTAAAACAAAGGTAGTAAAAAATAAACAAAAAACTGAAAAAGCGGGGCCCGCACAGGCATTTCTCACAGTGCAGCTGCCGGCCGCTTTTGGGAGAGCCCCTAAAAGGATTATAAAAAAGTTGTCGAAACAAGCCATTGGCAACAACAGCCAGGCAGCCTCAACATTATTAAGAAATTAAGTAATTTCTTTTTTATTTATGCTCCACGGGTTTTACTTTAGATTATCTGGCCTCGGGCCCAAAGCTGGCCGCATAAAAGGGTAGCTCTACTCACTCCACTCCATTCTGCAGCTGCTGCTGCCAGTCCCGATCGGGATTCGGATCGGATCCCCATCCACCTAATATCCCCCAGATCCAGTCCCAGTCCGTACCTCTGTCCGTCTGTGAAATTTATTAACGATTTTTTATATGATTTTTGTATTTTATTTTATATCTCTGTTTCGACTGCGGATCGGAGCTGGGCATAGGATGTAGTGGAGGTGTCCGCATAGACACTTCGGGTGTTGGCCAAGTTTTCGCTTTTTGGGAAGCCTCCGCTCTTTACCGAATAATTCCCGATCGCCGGCCTTAAGTGGGGCTAATTTGTTTGGCTGCTAAAAAATGTTTGAGCCGCGCTAATCAGCCGCATAAATTTCAGACCGCGACCCATCGTGTGAGTCGGAGTCTGGAGACCGGGCTGATTAGTAATTTGCGGTCTGGATATGACTGCGACCACACAGACTGTCCCAAAAATAGCAACAAGTTAATTGAGTGGGTGCTGAAAAGGAAGTTGGTAATCTGTTTGACCGCAAAAGCGGGCAGTAAAATTAATGGCTTCATTTTCGGGATAAAAGGAAGCCATCTAACAGATAAATGGTAATTAAACCTAAACAAATTCGTTTATTGTTTTATTTTGGCATTATAAACTGACAACAACAAGCATTTGATTTTTTGTTATAACTATTGAACTCTCTTAAAACTAGGGAAGCACTTTTACTAAGATATTTTTGGTTTCATGAAAATAATTGTATAATAAATATATTACTAAAAACCACTACGATATTAATTTATAGAAAACAATACACTTATGTAAATTATTAGATACATTTATGGCAAAACGGTTAGCTTTAAATAATGGCTTTATGGCCATTTAGCAACGGTTGTAAAAAGCAGTAATCTTATTTGGCAATTGATTTTCGGAGTAGGCATTTCTGGCGTCTAGTAATTTCGCAGACTTCTACAAATACAATATGTGTTTTATCCACAAGCCATGGAATTCGCATCAATTTTGATCGTTTAAAGTTCAACAACGCCAAACACTCCCATAAAGCACAGCCTCCAAAATTCTGACAACCATTACAAATCATTAAAATAATGTTGAATGTTCGCTGCTCATTCGTTCGTATAACACATTTATGGCATTTCTGCCTGTCATAAGGCCAGCAAACAGACATTTTTATTTGTTGTTTGCTGTGCACGCAAAACGCATTGGTTATTGAACATGATAAATGGTAATGATGAACGATCATCATGATCGGCCCGCTGTGAGAGCTTCATCTTCATCTTCATCCTGTGAGCTGCTGTTGGTTTTTCTAATTTGTAAGCCGAAAGATCAGCGATCGACACACGCTTGGCTACTTTTTGGCGCTCCACGGGGTGCGCAAAAAATAAAAATAAATAAATAAATACAGCCAAAGGCTTTGATGCCGCCAACGTTGATGGGCAATGAATAGTGAACATTGTTTTCATTTACATATGACGGGGAAAGAGAGGGAGACGGTGGTGGCAAAAAGTACTAAACGGGACGGTAAAATCGGTGAACTTAGAAGGAGAATCACCTGTGAAAGTATGGAAAATATTGCCCATACTTTTTTAAGATCTTTGAGCATTATTTTTACCTTTTAAAATATAAGCCTTCTTATATAATTAATATATGAATTTCTTTGGCTACAAACAAGACTCCCTGTCAGTGTATAATTTAAAGATCAAATAAAATTGTTAAGCAAACAACAAATTAAATTGAAAAAATCATTTTTAAAGCGTGCAAAAAATTTAGTTAAACCAATTTGTTATCCATCCACCCGCGTATACATTTTGTAGTTCCCACCCCAACAATTATTAGATTTAATAAATTGTAAATACCCGTTGAAATATGAGAACGAGACCCACCTCTATCTGTTGCCATGGTTCCCATATTCAGCCACAGATTTAACTCCAGCTCCGACGGCATCCCCATCGACATCAGTCAAACATCATTTAACTGGAGGCTAATCCGCAATCAGCGCGATTTCTAATTTGCACCACAAGGTGTGCCCCGCCACTCCACTTGAATCCACTCAATTCCACACGAGCGCAAACACCAGCCGGGGCTAAATACTAATAAATTTTTAATGAAATTTTTCATATTTATATTTCGCCCGAGAGTCTCGGCCAGTTACAGTCACAGACAGCGTGTCGCTCCCAACCCTTGAGCTGCGACGACCGAGCCGAGCGCTGAGCTGAGCAATTGATGTGGCTGCCTTACCTGCTCCATTGAATTGAAAATAATTAATAACAATAATTTGCTGCACGATAAGAATTCCATTAAAGACGCAAAATGTATTGAGCAGTTGTTCGTCGTTGATCGTTTGTTGGCGGGGCTGGAGGGGGGCGTGGCAATCGGTCCCCTTCGAAAGAAAAAAACAAAAAATTATGAGAAACAACAAAGGAGGGGAAACCTCGACTTACCTTTATTTAGTTTTTTTTTTCTTTGTTGAAGCACTTTTCGGGGCTGATTGTCGATGATTTTCTTCGCTTTTTTCCCCCATGTTTCTTTGTGTGTCCAATATCTAGATTAAGCCCTCGGGGCAGAAACACATAAAATCAAAAGCCGAAAATCAACAACCAGAAACAACGGGCACGCCGTTGATTATTGAAATCAGTGTGTGTTGAATCTCTTACTTTTCGGCCGTTCGCAGCTAGACATTTTGGCATTTCATGACACCCCGCTCAGTCGCTGTTTTCAGCGTTCAGTGTTCAGTATTCAGTATTCAGTTGTTTTCAGTTTTCAGATCCCGTCTCCCAGATCTCTGCCGATCACTCCGCACCAATCTACAGCCACATCCACTCGAGACGGAGCCCAGTTTGGGCGACTGTGGAGCGTGGAGCTTTTGTCATGGCAGACTTCTTGGCAACGCCAAATGCTTTGTGTTTCGTTATGCCCGCGGGGCGGAAGCTCATAAGTTCGAGGGTGGCTTCTATATTATTGGGGAGTAAATCATGTATTTATCTATTAGATACAACATTTACAATCTTAACATTAAAGGGGGTCAACGATAATAATTATATGTTATATTTCGTATTTTATATATATTTTTGTCACTAATACTCAATCACACCTCGCCCATAGACGGCATATGTTCGTGTGGCAGCCTCATCATCATTTTGGCTCGCCTGGTGCGGGTGTTGGGTGTTCCTTTTCCCCTTTCGCTTGCCAGAGAACTTGACCTGCCCATATCCCCATCCCCAATGCTGTCTTCATCGCCATTCCACACAATCGCAGTCAGTCCCCTTTCCCAGCTGTAGACCAAGTCCAAGTCCAAATACAAGTTGCATCGGTCTGCACCGGGGTGGTCCAATTGTACTTGGACTTGAACGATTGGCTGGCTCACGAATTGCATTAAAATTGCAATTTCAGCAGCGCGCAAAGTTCATGTCAGACATTATGTTTGCTCCGCCAAGGGAATTGTGGGAGGATGGAGAACAGAGGCTGAGTTCGAGTTCGAGTCCGAGTCCGGGGCCACACTGGCTGGCTGGATTCGAGGGAACGGCCATTTTCCCTCAATATGTTATGTTTGTTTGTTTGTTTAGCTGAACTGAACTGAACTGAGCTGAGCTGAGCTGATCTGAGCTGAACAGTTCCTGTTCGGACAAAAGCCACGACGATTTCAACGCTTCGTCGTGTTCTTTGTGCGCCTGTCTGAGCCAGAGTCTGCTACAAGAGTTCTTGAGCTTGGACTTGGCTTGGACTTGGGGCCGAAAGTAATTTATTTCTTTATTGTTTTACGAATTTACAATGCAACTGTGGGGAAACAAGGCAGGGAGAGCCAGAGACAGAGTCAGAGTCCGCGTCAGAGCCAGGCAACCAGAGCCATAACAATCACGCCGCAGTTGTTGTTGCGTGTTGCATTTGGGGTGACCACCTTGGCGGCCAGATGCGATGCTCTTGCTCTTGCTCTTGCTCTGACTGGGACTGAGTATCTTGCCTCTGGCAACGACATTCGAGGCTGCTGCGCCGCCGCACTCATCAGTGTCAATGCCGGCAAAACGAACGATGGTGCAGGGGCCCATGATACCATGGATTCATGGTGGATGGGATCCATGGATCTCGGTGTGTCCTCCTTGGTGTGTGGTACGCATGCGCCCGGCAGCGCCCCGAGGAATGCGTTGCACGAAATGCAAAATGTCAGCGGCGGCGGCGGCCCAATCGCAGCTCCGCTCGCCACTCACTCGCCGAAACATTCCTGCGGACCAACTGGAATTTCCTTTGTTTTCTGTGAGAAATTTCAAGCCAACACATAAATTGTCGTAGGCGCAAGCGGCCAAAAGGCTCCTGCCTGCCACACAGCTACCACAGTTTCCCAAGTTTCATCTGGGCGGCGAGTTTCGAGTACACTCATCAGGAGGATAATTAATATCCAAAATAAATATATTGCCAGTTTCTATCTAATTTGATGCACATTTTGTTTACCTAATAAAACTCTAAAGCCATAATTTCCATGTTGTTTGTAAACAGAATAGAAATAGGTAATTCATTGTTATATAAAGAGAATAAATATACAATGCTAAAAATATATATATATATTAAGTAAAGAAAAATCTATACCTTCTTTAAGTAATTGCTACAAAATTTCAATTAGCTTACCATCAAAAAACCCATCCTTGTTGCAGAGTGTGACTTCAAAGAGTCGAGCAATTGTTGCTGGTTGCTTTCGGGTTGGCTTGTTGTTGTCGGCTTTGGGAGCTGATCATCAGCGCTGGCATTTAGACAATTAAAATACTTCAAGTGCTTGTCTTTCGCTCAATGTCACATTTTGTTTATTTATGTGCATTAATTCGCCGGGTAGCTTATAAATTTTCGCATTCCTCCCCGCGGCAGCCACCCCGCCGCCAAAGGATAACAATGAGATCCGTTCGCTGAGTGTTCGCGATCAAGTTCGTTTGCCAAGTCATTCGATTGCAGCGGAATGGCAGCGCGCCTATTTGACGATTGGCTATTTTTAGACCGGCACTTACACAATTCGTTTACATATTAAATACGAAAATCAGCCATTCGATTACTTATTCAACTCAATCAAAATTCCAAAGAAAAATTCCCCAGTCGTATCATTTACAACCCCTGCGCCTGGGCAGCGTGCTTGATTCCAAGTCGGGTCGGATCATTCAGTAAATTGGCACTGTCACAGCACCGCGCCTCCCCCACGATCACCCCCATATGACAACATTTTAACTAACTGCCTGACAAATACAAAACAGTATAATTTTTCAATTAGCAAATGATAAATCAAACTAACACTCAACGGCGACTGGGACGCGGGGGAACCAGTGTCAAATTGAAAATTCAAATGCAGTCTTTAGTTTATTAATTGCTTGAAGCGTTGGACTGGATGAATTTGTGAGCGGGTCGTGGGGGGCGCTGGAAAATTGCTTAGGCTGATGCGATTCATAATTACGCATATAAGCAACTATTTTGTTTATTTAATGCAATTAGGGACGGAGAACTTGAAGGGAGAACTTGTAATGACCTGACTATGGGATTACAGAGAAATTGGTTTGAAGTACGGGGATGATGAAACGATCAACAATGCTCAAGTACTTGCTAATATTGTTGATATTTTAGAAATTCCCTTTGAGTAATTCCAAGCTAATAATAATGAATAATGTATTGTAAACTTAGTAGATCAATAAGTTCTTATCGACAGAGGAAATCTTTATTAGGCAAACAAATTTTATAATATTTTTCATACTTTGTCATAATATTAATATTAATATTATGATTACTTGCATTATTTTAAACAATTCAAATATAAATTGTGTGTCCTATTAAAATAAATTGCATCTCATTTACTGTGCATAACTTTCAGACTTGCTTGCATTTATGAATATTTCAATAATAAAATATAGCAATTAATTATGAAAATAAGAAAGAGAGCTGTAGTGGAGTGCCTCGACTGTAATATTCCCTATATAGTTGCACATAATAGTCATCAATATGAGTAAAGTAAAATAAAGGAAACTGGTGTATGTGTAATCCCATTCCAATTATATATGCAGGACAGATATCCTGTTGAACAGAAGTTGCCACGCCCATTGATGGGTATGCGAATTAAAATTTTTTGCATAAATCTAGCTTTACTGCACTATTGCTTTGTTGTATGGCAACCGTTTTATTGGGTATTTTGCACATAAAGGGATAATTAAAATTTAATTTATGCCTAACTGTAAAGATAAATTTCAATTGGATTCTAATGACGGTCAGCGGAGCTGGAGTAGGAAATCAAATTGGCATTTTATGGTCCAGTTTGGTTGAGTCATTAGGACTTGTGAAACAAGCCCATAAATGTCACAGCGAGTGCCGCAAGTTATTAAGTCGAGTAACAAACAAATTTCCAAGCGGCAGAGCAAAGTAGAAGACAAACTCCAGCTGAGTTCACACGGCTCGAACATGCTGCAATGAATTCACATTCAATTAACTTCGCGCCTCATTTGAATAGCAGGGCACACGTTCGGAAATGCTAATTGGATATTAAATACAAATATATTCGATTCACAGGCAGTCATTGCCATTGCGAGACTTCTGCTGATTAATTGTTTTGTTTTTGTTTTGATTACACTCAAATATGCCACCAATAGCCGCCTCACTTACCTCATGCGCTCGTTTCCGCCAGATCCTCCTGGCGCGCGACTTAGGCAGCGAACTTGTCTGCTCCTAACGAATGACTTAGGCAGCGAACTTGCCCCAGAGGCACTGCCAGCGGCAGCAGCCTTGCAGTTGCCTTCATTAGTTGACTGGGGCTTATATGCTAATGGCGCATGTGGGGTCCACTTCCACCCAGCGTGTCCTGCTGTCAGACCGGCCACTAAACTGGCATTTATGCGCAGCACCTGTTGGGTGCCACCGCCTGTTAGACATTAATCCGTGGCATTTAGTTACGCTTTAATAAGATTTCTTGCTGCCGGCGAGTACGTTCTTCTCGGTCTGCCAGGGAAAGCTGGAAAGTATTCTTGGTAGTCTGTTCTTTTTTTATATGTTTTTATTTTTCTTCTTTTTTTGCGGCAACCGAAGCTGCAGACAAAGCGACGCGCTGCTTCCACCGCAACCTCAGCGGCTGGCTGGGCTTTCCATAGCTGTGGCGCCCCATTTTAACACCCGAGTTTGTGTGTGGTTATTAAAATACCAAGGCTTTTGCCTTATTCATGGTATTTACTGCCTTATAGCAGGGTAGCCAAAGGAGACGTTACAAGAAGTAGGTGAAGGATGCTGATTACAGTGTTTAAAGGCAATAAAAGTAGAGGAACAAAAACTATGACTGGAAATGATAAGAAAAGTTCAAACGAGATCCTTTTTGTGCTGAACAAATTATTTACGCTTAAAAAAAGGCGGCAAAGTTACGTTTTTTTATCTATTTAATTTATTTTCATATTTAGTTAGCCAGTTTATTTTTAAATTATCATATAATTTTATAAAAAAAGATAGTACAGATGGACATGCTATGAGGTCGTATAAGTCATTTATAAAACCATATTTAATTGCGTAAAATTCAAGGTTAATAATGTCAAAATAATTGTTAGTGTATGTTAAGTTCTCATTACGCTCAGGCCTCTCTGCTTCTTCCGATCTAATGGAATTTCAATAATGAGGAAAAAACTGTTCTCCAACGTGAGTATTAAGTTCTTCGACGGCATGCCATCGACATGATCAGCGGCATGCAAATGGGCACCGGCGGATGCCTGTGGCTTGTGGAATATCTAACGAGTGTTGAACTAATTAAGGTCGAGCACACCAGACCTATATAAGGCTTCGCAGCAAAGAGAGCTATACATCATGCACTCTTGTCGGAATGGATCGGAGCCATTAAGAAATTACACGAATTTCGAACTTCGGGCAGGCAAAAGTGCAACTGTTATATGGCCAAGAGATCGAGCTCGAGATCGAGATCGCTGAAAGGGCAAACACTCTTGAGTTGTACGCCTGAACACTCGACTTGGAAGTGGAAGTGGTGGGAGAAGGGGAACGCAGATCGGGGAGGATGACGGCTGAGACAATGCCGGATGATGATCTGCCAAGATCCAGATGCAGATCCAGATCTACCCAAGGAGCCAGTGAGCAATTCATTCATATTTGTATTTACTTAACTTGCCGATGAGGAGGATGATGATGGTTCCCGAGGAGGAGATGCGATGATGATGACTTGCATCTTAAACAGACCTGAATCTGTGTCTGTTTTCTGCCTTTCTGCCTTCATATTTCCAGCGATATGAAAGGCGCAGTCTGGGTGCGAGTGAGTATTTTATGGGACGCCCGTTGGCCGTGTAAATGGAGTTTCGACAGCCTAATTGGAGATCAACGCAGTATAATTGTCTGGCCGGGCCAGGCTGCCGCTGCTCCGGCTTCTGATGATGAAGTCGTGGCCCGAGAACAGGTGAATGAATTTGTGACAGCCGCACAAAGGCAAATGATGTATTGATAGCATCTGTTTCGGGAGGAGGAGCAGAAGCAGGAGCAGGAGCAACTGGAAAGAAACGGCAGCCAAAGCGGCAGGACGTCTGCAGCAATTCGATTCAGAGGCTGTGAGTCAAAAAGTCTGGACTTTTATGCCGAACCCAAAGGCCTTTGTTGCCTTTTTGGCTGCCAGTTGTTATTATTCTGGCTCTTCTGGCTTTGTTGCCTCCTCTTTTGTGGTAGGACAAATGCAAATTGAGGGCTGTAATTTCTGTTACAATTTGTTTTCTCTTTTATGATCTGCTTCAGATTTATCAGAGACCTCTTTACAACTCTTTTTTACTCTCATTTATGCCTGTTGAGTTTGTCTCTTGGTGGTATAAACATTTGATGTATGGCTTGGCTTTACTTCTTGAGTTTGTTAACCAAAAACCATACTTGCAACTCAAGGCATAATTTAAATTAAGTTGATTTCAATGTCTAAAGATGTTTAACAATACCTACCTTTTGAGTTTTATATTTATTTGGGTAACTTCCCTCTTAATAAATAGTGAAAAGAATTGTGAAAAGAAACCATAAAAAAATGTGACAAAAAAATTGATCCTTCGAGCCGGATTTGAACCAGCGACCTATGGATGTCTACTTTGCGTTTCCAACTACAGTCCACCGCTCTACCAACTGAGCTATCGAAGGTCTATATATGGCTCAACGCAAAACGAGTTCATAAACAAACCGAATGAAAGACAACTTATCAGCAAAAGCCAAATTTAAGTGGCTGGAGTGCATTGTGGTGAGAGGGGCTGAGGCGGGGAAATGAGCTTGGCTTTATGCAGAGCCAGCAGCAATGAATATCGAATGTGAGTGGCGATTGTTTTGAATTTCTCGTTTCGGGTAGATGAAACGACGGCGCGCCGGGTGTAAACAAAGACAGTGCGTATCGGGGGCGACAATTAACGTGGCCACCTAGTAAACGCCGGTCCGGTGAGTCATCTCCCCGGGATGCTATATTTGTGATACGCAACAAACATCTACGCAGCATCGCCTGTGGCCCGCCCTGCAACCAAGTGAAGTGAATCATGCCTCAGGCGCGCAGAAGACACGATCCGTCTTATCAGTCGGCCGCCCGGGTCCAAGGGTCCACAGAGAACACTCCTGGAGGCCTAGGAGCCGTTGCGGGCCATGTCACGAAGGCCACAGCAGCCGCTCGGTCGGACAAAGTGTGTTCCCGATAAGCCAAAGGGGCAATTTTTGACGGCCCGCAAGGCAAAGGCGAAGGGGAATACTTAACAAACCAATTAGGATGCCAAAAATGCGGCAAGTCATAAAAATCGAAAAACGAAAACGGCCAGCGGACCAATATCAGTTGATCTATATGTGTATATATCTTAGCGATGCCAGCGTGATAGGAATAAAAGAAATGACATCATTTAAATTAAAATTTAAGTGCCAATAAAGTCTAAACAACACACTTTGCGTATAAAATAATTGTTATATACAAATTAATAATTAAATATATCGCAAGGAACCTTTATCGATAAGTACAGCCATCACACGATTGACTTCTTAAGGAGGTTGAGATTTTGAAAATATCGAAAGTCTGATCACGATTGAGAACTGCCATCTCTAAGGCTGTTCACTTACCGTGGTCAGAAAAGGTTAGCCAAGAAGTGCATTGGAGGAAGCGGAGCGAAAAAACTGACAGCTTACGGATAATTACCGACAAAACACACACTGGCACACACAGATGCAGCCGCAGTCGCAGCCGCCGGAGGAGATGAGGGACAGGTGAGAGGTGAGAGGGCAGGTGAAGAGGGGAGAAGAGCTAAGCGCCATGAGCGGCGATTTGTGTGTGATCCATTGAGCAAGGTCTCTAAGAGTTAGGGCCGAGTGTGTGTGTGTGTCCGAGTGTGCGGATCGATTGCTCAGAACGTCTTGTTAGATAAGAAAAAATGATTCCCGCGGTGAGGGTTCCGTGGGCTATTGGTAATTTGCCCAGGTATGTTACAACAAATGTTCATAATTTTTAAGAATGACTCGATATTGGAATTTCGGAATAGGCTCGCCCGGCTTAGTTTCTCCCTTTTAGAATTTTCCAGCCAGTTTTGCTTATCAGCGGTCTTCGATCAGGTCGGGGTCGGTGAAGCCCCTTGATCTGAGTATCAATTTCCCGCTATGATTGAATGAATTTTTCCCAACAGCCGCCCCCTGCCTCGATATGTGGGCGTTGTCCTATCTCCTGGATAGATCTAAAAAATTGCCAAGTTCCTAGGAAACCAAACGGAGAGTACTCTGTTTTTTTTTTGGCAAGGACCCCCGAGCGACTTTATCTCGTCCGGCTTTGTGTGTGGCAAGTCAATGGCTCTTAGTTTTCTCCTCGCCGCATGATGAGTCATTTAATTGAGCCGAAAAAGCAAACGCACTGTGTCCGGTCTTTCGGGAATGGGATGGGTAAATTAATTTACTCTCCCGATAAACCCCGTCGAAGTCCCCGCATGACTCATCCAACCTCGAGCTCACATGAAATGGTATTGCATCTTGAGTTTGATTTTCATTTCATTTCATTCGGTTTTGTAATAGCTTCCTATCGGCGGCTCTATAAATAGACAAAGGTCGAATCTAGGTTCTGAGCTACAGCAGACTCTAGGGCAATCCCCACACTTATCAACGGAGCAATCAATAGTGCGGTTTAACTTGGGATCTATGCTTTGTATTTTCAAGCAAATATATGTCATTTATTATTTCTTAGTTATTGTATTTAAGCTGGCTACTTTAATTTAAAAGTACGTGTCAGCCCATATATAATTTAAAGTAATTTAAGGCAGTTGCGTAATTCCATTTACTTGACATTGATTTAAAGAATCAATGGAATGCGACTGAATATTTGTTGCTGGCCACTACTACAGTATGTATAATTTAAATTTATTACCCAGCCTTATCAGCATCAAAGTTCATTCAGCTGCCTGAATAGTTTTTCCAGATTCCGGTCATCTCATTTGCCAGCAATTTGTTAAGCTCAGCTGGACAGTTTTCTAGGAAAGTTGATATGCAGGCTGATCGTTATCAAGCGCTTAGATCTGACTTATTTAGTGTCACTAGCATTAAGTCCCACAACAAATTACCCGTTGTGCCGCGGCTTAATAGCTGGTTCTCTGATTTATTTACATTCAATAAATGCTTCGCTGTTCTTATGCTTTAATCTAAATACTTAGTATAGACCGCTTTTGCACACGCTTCTTATCGGCGACCGACGCGCAACACGTAGTGCGGTGCTATACCTGTAACAGCCTTCTTTTGTTGCGTTTAATGCTACGATAAGCACTTCGCTTTGTTTCGCTCAATTTCGTTCTTTTGCCGAGCACTTCTTGAACTAAATTTGATAAGCGAGCGAAATTCGGAATCAACACCTGAACTGACAACACCTTCGATAGCTCAGTTGGTAGAGCGGTGGACTGTAGAAGTGTTCAAATTGCATCATTCCGCTGGAGTGATCAGCAGGCATCCATAGGTCGCTGGTTCAAATCCGGCTCGAAGGATTTTTTTGTTACATTTTTGTAGATCACTCAAAAAAATCAAAGCTTCCTATTTGGAGAGTGTACTTGATATTTTTAAATCAATGTCTTTAATTGAAACTAATATATAATTAAAAGCTGCACTGATAACACCTTCGATAGCTCAGTTGGTAGAGCGGTGGACTGTAGAAGTGTTCAGATTGCAATAGCAGGCATCCATAGGTCGCTGGTTCAAATCCGGCTCGAAGGATTTTTTTGTTTTATTTATTTGGTATATTGTTGCTAACTCCCAAATGAATAAAGACTTGCCAGTTTCCTTCCAAGAAACCTTACCCACATGTTGTCGTTGAATTTTTACTGGGGAATTCTATGAGCAATCCAATCCCTGCCACAACTTACTCTGAATATTTCCATATTTGATTCAAATAAATAAACAGTATTGAATATTTTTTTAATAAATTGTTTTTCTTTTATATTTTCCATTTTTCTTTTTCATCATCGCTCCCGCATCATCATCATCATCATCTTCATCAAAAATATGCTTTGTTTTAAATAAATAAAATAATAAAATTTATATGAAAAGTTACATATACAAATCGTGCTCTGCAACATCAGGCACGAATCGATATTTTCATTTCTTCGGGTTTTCTTTTTTATGGGGTTTTTTTCTTCAGTTTTCTTTCGTCACTATTAATTTATCCAACATGCTGAGCTTAACGGTTAGGGCTTACGTGGCTAGATTAATTAACGTTTACGGATTTATTCGAGCTTAGCTTAGAACGCATAACGATGTAAATAGTTATTTATATATTTATATAGCATACGTTTTTAGTTCAGAAAGGTTCTTCCCTTCTAGTTGTTTATACAGTTACAGTTACGTTTAGTTCAATTCGGAACGATGTTTAAATACCATTTCGTTTGTGTGCTTATGGATGAGTGTATGCGTGTGTGTGAGTCTGTGTGTGTGTGTGTGTGTGTGTGTGTGTGAGTGTATTTAGTACATATACAAGAGAGTTACATATGCCATAACTGATAGTTCCTAGATAATTTCAAGTCATTATTCATCGATTATACTCGTTAACTAGCTAATTTACAATGGATTGCTTTATAAAATTATTAACAAAAAACGTCTAGTCGAAGAGTTCTTCTTCCATATACATATACATACATATGCATACATATACATACAACAGAGCTGCCCACTCAGAGTCATCGCGGACCGTGAGCCATTCGGCTTATCGCACGAAGCTTACCGACCCCTGGGGACCCTGTGCGAGCAGCTCCGACGTACATAAATTCCAGTGTATTCGCGTAGATATAGTAGTTTAATATATTAGCATTTCTATACAATTTGTTCAATTGGTCTCCTCTCTCTTCCGAAATCTTCGCTTCATCTCCAGCAGCTCACGGGACGGGACACGAGGGTGTCCGGATTGGAGGAGGACATGGCATGGCGGCTATTTACAGTGGACTCTGCGTTCGCTCTGCTCCAGGGGTTTCCCCAGCCTGGCTGGGGAAAGCGGACAGAGGCTCCCAAGGTCGACGGAGGGTGGGTGTGGTGGTTTGTGGGCGTGGGCGTGGTTTTGTGGGCGTGGCTGCAGCCGGATACATACGATTAAAGTCTAACGATTTACACTTAAAATTCAAATATTCAGTCCATTTTGTTTGCGTTGTGTTTAAAGCATTGACGGCTTGGAACCAAACAGCATTTGATGCTCTCTCGCTCGCTTCTCGATCTGCGATCTCCGATCTCCATCTGTACTCCGGGCTATAGAATCTCGAATCTATCGACAGCCACAGCCCACCACGGTCATCTCCTGGTAGTTCTTCAGCACCACCGTACTTTGGTCGTTGAGATAGAGCATGGCCACGCTGTCCAGTTGCGTGGGCACGCAGCAGGCCTTCGGCACCTTGCCGGGATTCAAATTGTTGACCAGCGTCTGGACCACAGCATGGTTCGTGGAGTTCAAGTGGTCAGCCAACGGGAACGGGCACTTCCCGTGGCAGTAGAACGCATCGTAGCCCAGCGGCGCCACAATCCAATCGTCCCAGCCCACGTCCGAGAAGTCCACGTATAGCGAATGCCGACGGCAGGTGTCGTCGTGGTTCTTACGTCGCCGCTGGTGTCGCCTATTCCTTCCTCCACCGCCGCCCTTGCCGGACCCACCCTCGCCACCACCACGCTCGGACACATCCCGAATGGAGCGCGCCTTGTGCCGCCCATCATCCGTGTAGGTGAACAGGAGCGGCTGCTTGTGCTGCCAGTGTTCGTGCGCCTCGTCCGCACTGCGCCGCAGCCGCACATGATGGTGCGGCGCCGGCTTCAGGGAGCGCACAGTGCGCACCTCCACCAGGAGTCCGTAGTTGCGCTTCGGCTCCGCCAGCCACCGGTCCACGGCCGGCTGGACGTCCAGGCTCACCGTGTCCGTGCTGTTCAGCCGGACCGTCTTGGTGTCCAGCAGCAGGTAGCCCGGCTCCCGCTGCCCTCGGAGCCCCACCTGCGTGATGTCGTAGACGAGCACCTGATAGCGCGTCCTATTCACTGCCGCCGCCGACGATGCCGTCCTGGCCACCACCTGCGGACTGAGCGCATCGCGGGTTAGCTGCAATTCCGCCGCCTTCAGCTTCTCCTCGGCGGGAATGCTCTTCACGTCGAAGTGCAGGCGAAACCGATGGTGGTGCGGAAACCGATCGTCGATTTTACTATCTGCAAGGAGAAATTGAAAAATGCAAAATACGAGCATGAGTTTCGGTGTGGATGTACATACTATATAAAAATTAGCTATGAATCATAATCAATATTCCTTCTCCTATAAACACGAAAGCACCTAATGTACCTTCAATTAATACTTAATATCTATATATCCCTCCTGTAAAGCTAACTTCTAATCTCCATGTGAGTATCTAAAAAACGAATTCAGTTTTTTGTACAGCCAGTGCTTCCAGATGTCCGCTTTATGGCTCCGCGATTGGGATCCGGCGAATTAAGCCGGACTATCCGCCAGATCAAGTGCATGAGCCTCGGTCGATCGGTGGGGTTATGGGATGAGCAGATGAGCAGGGCGTTCGTTGTCTACCTGCCACTGGTAAGTACCTCCTGCTTAAGTACACTTGAGCGTGCAATAGACAAAGAAGGTCGAAATCGCACGTTCCAGTTGTCCAGCCAGCCGCCTTTTTACGACTGGCGCCTGCGCTAAAGACCTGGCCCACCCCGGCCTACCTTTTCGGATCTGATCTGTCTATATCTGGTCTATGCCTGGCCTCTACCATCCCATATCCTATCCGGCAAGGTGCAAACTCTGCACGCTTGCCGAAAAATCTTAATTTGAATCGCCGCCGCCGCCGCTCTCAAGTGCCTCTCACAAAGGGAAGCGACGACGAGTCGTAAATTCTTTTGGGAAGCAAAAGAGTACCGAAAACCAGCACACAGATGCGGCCCGAAAAGTGGCCAAAACTCGACTCGACTCGACAAACGCGGCTTAGACACTTGGCTTTAGACACTTGGCCGGCTGTGTGTGTTGGTTCAGCCGATGGTTCAGAGTTTGCGGCAGCCTCGGTTACCTGCTCTAACTGCTTTATTGTTCGACCCTCTAATCCTGCGGAAAATAATGCGAAATACGCTTTAATAATAATTGTTATTTTTACAAATACAATATAAAAGCCATTTAGCGCATGCGCTAAGCGATCCTGGTGTAATTCTCAGGAAATTTTTCAAGGTCACCGCCGGGCCAACGTTAGCGGGACAGGACAGGCAGAAAGGACACTCGTGTATGTGTGTGCGCATCCTGCCGTTGCCTGTGGTGTTTCATTTTGGAAAGCCGTGGAATTTCCGCGTGATTTCACAGCGCTTGCGTGAATGATACAGGTAAGGATCGAAGGATCTCAGGATCTCTGGAGCAGGTATGCAAATCGCTTAGATGAAACGGAATTTCAGGGAAAATCCGAAGCGCTCTTCATTCGCATTTTGGTAGCGGAAAGTACGCGTTGCGATGAGTGGGAAAATATATATTTATCTGTACATATAAATTTAGGGGGAATGCAAATCGAAGCCTTTTTCGAGCAGGTGGAAATATCAGGTAAGGTTAGGGTTTGCAAATGAATTCGATTATTTGTTGACATCGATTTCATGAAATTGATTTTGAGGACAAGGAGTTTTCCTACTATAATACTCTTGTTTCTTTATTTCAAAAATACGTATGTACTAAATCTCAAGCCCTGGAATATATTGATTATTATAATGGCTTTGTTACTAATAGTTTTTAACAGTAACAATAGATTAAAGCCTTTTAATCTAATCCTTATATTCTTTAAACTATTATAAATTGTTATAAAATTCTTGATAAAATGATATCCATTTGATATCCATTTTAGACCAATTTGCTTACACGAAATAAACTTAATAGATCCAATTATATTAACGCAAATAATGCAACCAACTGTCTTCGACTATTGCTCATTTCCTGGACAAGATTTATGCCTCTTAATATCTCCTTGAGCCTATTAAATTTATTAACCTTTCTAAAAACAACAAAAAACTGTATATTTTATTAATTAAAGGCGGCAATTAAAGGCGGTAGCCACAAAGGAAATCTAAAACACCTGGCATTTAAATTTATAAGGCATTTTCTTCATTACTAACCTAGTTAGTTAATAAATTCAAGAATAAAATGCTAACTGCTTGTGGTAAAATTAAACTATCTAATGATCATTTCGGGAACTATATCATTCGCTTTAATTACTAGTAGAATGAAGAGAAATTGCGGGACTCACCTTTGTGTGTAAAACTTCGTACTGTATTGGCGGACTTGGTCAGCAGTCCCGGCTTGGGTATGTTGACCGAGCCCAGCTCGTGGCCCATAATCTCGGCGTAGAGCTTCTTCATCGGCTCCGGGATGATGATCTTGGAGCGATCGATCTTCGGCGGCCGCTTCATGTTGAACAGCGACAGAAGACTGTTCTCGATCTCGACTAGAGTGGAGGGATCTGGCTTCAGCTTCTCCTTGATCAATCCCTTCTTGCTGTAGGTCGATGGCTCCTGCTCGGCAATTATAGCCTGCGCGTTGGCCGGCACGCTAATGGTGGCCATCTCCTTGTCCAGAACCAGCGTTGGCTCCTGGTCCTCCTGCTGTTGCTGCTGCTGTTGCTGCTCCTCCTCCTTCGCCGTGAAGATGGACTCGATCCTCGGCTGCTGGGACTCGCTGCTGCGATGCTGCTCCTTCTGCTCCTTGTGCTTCTGCTCCTTGACAGCCATTTTGTTGTTGGGTTTATTAACTAATTGTTTAGACTTATTTTTGGAATTTTCTAATTGGTCTGTTCTTAGTTTATGCACTTCGTTGAACTGTCGGTTCGCGTCACTTTTGCTTATGCTTTTGCTTTTGCTTGTGCTTTTGCTAGGTTTGCTGTTATCACTGCTATCACTGCCTCTGAAGAAGGGCGGCTCGCTGAAGGGCTGATGGCTAAATGCTCTCGCCAACGCAGTGCTCTCGATGGGCCGCTGGGGCGCGATGGCCGCGATGAATCTCAGGGATATGTCCTCGGTGCTAGCAACTCGAACGATTGTTTGAAAAGTCGCCAGCACTGCGAGGAGTAGAAGCCATGCGCGCATGGTCGCTTGCAACTCTGAAACGATACAAAGGCAAAGACATGGGTTAATCGGATGCGATTGCGATTGCGGTGCGATGCTCCTCGGCTCGGGCAAGGGTTACAGCTCGGCTCTCCTCGGCTTTTGCCTTCGGATCTTTCCACTTTTCACTCAAAGAAGCGAGTGAAGAACACTCACAATCTAGCTCACTGGCCATGGGCGCAAGCGGGACGACTATATGTGGCGGCGAGAGAGGCTCGTTGTCTGTCTATGTGTGTGAGTGTGTGTGTGCGTTGGACGACGTGCGCCGCTCGACTGAACGCTGGGCTCTTCCTCTTCGCCAGGTAAGAGGCAGCAGCGCTGGCCGAGACAGCGACCGAGGCAGCGGCAGCGACGGCGACAGAGGCAGCGACTGCGACCTGCAGGCATCGCTTCCTTTTTTCTTTCTTGGCCCATTTGAGCAAGAGAGAGAGAAAGAGAGAGCCCAAAGTTTTGTTTTCGGCCCATCGGGGTGAAAGGTGCAACTAAAAAATGGTCGCTCTCACACACACAAACACACACAGACAGTCAGTCGGTCTTTGGCTCACCTTGGCCACCCCCCTCACTGTCGCTCTCGCACTCCCCTAGCAAGTGTTGCAATTGCTGGGCGGACATTGCACCTTTTTGCACTGCAACACGATCTTTTGGGCCATTTCGGCATGCCAAGTGCATCGTTTTATGTCTACGAATAGAAATTCAATCCAGTGGAGGCCCCCATCCCCAGCCCTTACTTAACCCCTTCCCCCGCCCGTTCCCTTCGGTTATTCCTCAGTTATTAGAGTAGCTTCGATCGTCATATTTTCCGCTTTATCGCCGCGCTTTGATTTACAAACAGGCGGCAAATGCACAAAAAAAAGACCCCCCTTCCCGCCTTCAACTCACATATCTGGAAAATTTATGAAAATTATTAGAAGTATTCTATATATTTTGGTTATAGGCTATAAATTTCCCAGATTTTATCTCAAGATGAGTCCCGAAAGTAGAAAAAAGGTGCTGCCGCACGCACACACACGCATCGGGAATACGGACACGCACCTAGAACAAATTACATGTTGTTTTTCACATAAAGATTAGCATCTTATCTTGTACTAAAAAAAATTTGTTATATGACAGGGCGCTTAGGCGCAAAGGAAATTTGTTCTTTCTTGTCGAAAATGGTTAAATTGGAATCGGGAATCGGGATTGGGATTGGGATTGGGATTGGGATCGGGGGAAGATGGCACACGCTGGGGGGTGCAACAGATCTCGGGGCCCCGATAAGACTTGGCTTCGAAATGGGAAAAAGAACTGAGAGACAGAGAGAGAGATCCGGGATCGGTTGAGGGAAAGGGTGAATGAAATTGAATTTCATAAATATGTTTATGATTTGTTCATAATTTGTTGTTTGTTTTTAATATGTTCCCAGAATTCCGTGGGTTGCGTGTGGTTTCAGTTACAGTATATATCTAGGTTTTGGTTTGTTGTTCTAGTCGCTTTTAATGATTTCCTTCTCTACCTGCGATGTGTGATGTGTACAAACGGGGGTTTCCCCTTCGGGCGATCCCAGGGATTTCCAAGCTCGCCGTCCATTCAGCGTTACTAGAAACTAAACATATATATAATAATGTATAGTACGAGTGCGTCTATAACTCGCACTCAGCTCAATTCGAGCTGTGAAATGTCGCAAGCCCCTGCTAAAGTTCAAATTTCAGCCAGCGACTCCGAAATGTTTCGCAAATTGACACATTTTTTTTTTATTAACGTTTGATTCCGGTTACCCAATACCCGGGCACAGACACACACTCGCACTATATAGTATATATAGTATAGTAATCTGTGCCGCACAACGTCAGCAATTAGATTGGTTAATAATAAACGCAAACGCAAACGGAGACTCAAAACCCTTGGACACTCACGCACCCAGCAGATACACAATGGAAGTCTATATTCTTCTTGGTTATTTATGTGCCAGGATATTGACATTTTCGTCTTTGTGTGCTGCCGCCGCTGCTTTTTGTGTTCCTTCTTTTTTAAGATTGGTTCCCACTTATCCCGGCTATGATATTAGTTGTGTATCAGAACGGTACTTTATTGTGCAGGCCAACAAAAAGGTCGCGGGAGTTATGTTTTTCCCGGAATATGTTGCACAATACAATTATGATATGCGTGGGGAAATATTTTGATTAGACGCAGCAGATGATGAAGTTAGAAACAGGTGAGTATTTGTAAAAAGATTCACGCCCTAAGGAAAGGATATAGTAATCCCACCAATTGCTTAAAATTTAAACCGTAATGGTAACAAATATGATAGCTTTTCTCTTGAATTAATTTGCTAAGTTTCAAGGTGGAAATACAAACATATTCTTTTATTTTTCTGCCTAATAAAAATGTTGTTTAATCATAAGTAAAGTGATTCTTCTATCAGTATTGATAATAATTACATTTCATTGGAAACTTAATAATACATCATAAAATCTGCTGAATAAAATACATGTTTTTGCATAAGCTTCGAAGCCAAAGTTCATTCCCAAACTAACAAACGACCCTGCTGGCATATATCCCATTACCAATTCCTATAGCCAACTTCTCGCTCGGTTTCGGCCAGGGAGTAACTTCGAAATTTCTCAAATATCCCTGGCGAAAATGCCACATGCCATCGACCAACAACCCGGGGCGAGCATTCCAAGTATTTTTCAATATCAAATGAACTTCGGTATCGAATGCAGCAGGGCCCTTGCATTGTATAATGGTTCAGTTTTGTGTGCAGTTCTCACACAGCGCGCCCGGCAAGTTCAAAATTTCTGACACATTTACATAAGCTTAGTGGGAAGATCGAAGAAATATCGGAAAATCGGTAAAGACAGAGAGAGAGACACTCACCTCAGTCTTATAAAGTTTCCTATGGTCGAGTGGTGAGTGTGTGTGTGTCTGTGTGTAAGTGTGGTATCGCTTGATATTGGATCTCCGGGGGCCCGTATCTAAGTCGAGTATTGATACGACATGTGTTCGGTGGTTATTAATTGGAAAGCCGTTTGATGGATCGCCCGAAAAGCAAGCAAAATAGGAGCGACCAACTGTCTCGTCGTTCCACTGAATTTATGACGTCTGGGGATCGCAATCCGACTCGGATTCGGATTCGTATTCGGATTCGGGTTCGGAACGGGATCCGTTATCGCAGGCGTTGTGCAGTGCTCGGTTACACTCGGATATATATTATATATGTATAAGTATTTGCACAATTTACAATTTACAGATGTTTATGGCGTTTCGCTTTTCAAATAAATCACGCTTGTGTAAATGTAAACGTAAATATCTGATAGCGTCGATTTTCCCCGCTACTGTGCTTGTTGTTGTTCTCCTTCGTTTGCTTTTTCGCCTGCGGTAATAATTGTGTGGGAAGTACGGCGAGTTCTTCTCGAAAATAGTGTTGCAGCATTCGAGGCGTCGGTGCGGAATGCCGCGGCACATGACACTCCCAGCTTTCCCGGATATCTGCAGCTGGACAGGCACAGGACACTCTGCTCATCCCGTCACTTCCTGGCCGTTCCCAGGTATCTTGGTGGTTTTCCTTTCCGCTGGCAGTGCGAGGAGAAGAGTAATCCGCATATTTTTCCCCGCGATTACCACGGGCACGTACACTTGTTTTTTCGGTTTCGTTTATTATTTTTCGAATTCACAAAAAAACTATCCAGTATCTTGTATCTGTATCTGTTTGGCTATCTGTTTGTTGTATCTGATTCGTATCCACAGCTTTATTTGCTTTGGCGGCTGGCTGGCTGTTCGGATTTCAGGGTTTCCCTTTACAACCCGTCAGTTGACATTCCACACACACCCAGCGCACACCCAGCAACACACACCGCGCACACACACCGAACACACACAATCGCGAGCGCGCCAGCTAGGCATCGATTTCTTTGTTTCCGCCGCACCGATCTTCGCACGGTTTTTGGTTTGGTTTGGGTTTTTTGTATTTGGGATTTGGCTACTTTTGATTTAGATTTTCTCGCGCCGCAAATCTGTCAGATGCGAATACTTTTCGCTGGCCAAAAGAATTTTCCTCGAAAGCTCTGGCTCTGGGTTACGCCGAGTGCAGCACTTTGCCGCTCATTTCGCTATAGATTTAAACTCGATCAGCGCTGTTGAACGACTAACGCCTTTCTGTCTACCTCTACCTGATTCCGATACCCAGATACTCAGATACTCGGCTCGGATACAGATACGCTCGCTCGGCTACACGCACACAGATACAGTAACGAGCCTCGTCGCTGCTCGTTCGTGGATCGCCGATTGTTCGTCGTTTCTCGTCTTCGTCTTCGCTCCACTGCCGGAGAGTAAGCGAGAGAGGCAGAGAGTGGAAGAGGGAGCGCGAGAAGATTGGAACGGAAGAGAGCGGTTGAGGAGAGTTCTCAGGGAAACAAAAAAAAGTTTTGGGCTTTCGCCTCATCTCCGCGATCATCATTATCATCGGCTTCGCTATCGCCGACCGATCATGATCACGCACCTCGTCTAGCGCCAGTTTCTCGGCCAGCCAGCGCGACGACGACAAAATCTTCCTCGTTTTTTCGTCTCGCTCTCGAGTGAATTCTCCACTCACACGCACACACACATAGAGGTACTCGAATCTTGAGTGAGTTTCTCTCGGCAATTCTCACTCGAAACAACGTTCTGAGCTTTCGCCAGGTTCTTTCGCGAAGGGTCTTGCAGTAAATGGTGAAATTTTGGGAGATTACTAGGAATATAAATGTTCTTTAAGGCTAAATATTAACAGAAAGCTTTTATTCGAATAAGGGTTTGGTACTTTACAAAGGTTTTTGCTTGAGATCCACAGTTGAAAATGTTTTAAATCGTTCTCAAAGCTCAAAACCTTTTAGGTCATTTGGATATTGAATATATCTTATTCATATAACATTGAACAAAATTATACAACTTTATAGTATGTTCTAGAATACATTATAAAATATAAGTAATAAAAATAATAAGAAATTCTTAAATATATTTTATGACTTTGACATCAAACATTTGATTTAATAAAAATGTTAATATTTATGATTAAAACAGAATATTCATTCTTCACAGCGTCACAATGTATTCTAAAAAAACTTTAATAAATCCTTATAGTTACAACAAAAAAGATCACAATTTGTTATTTTATAATCTAAAAAGTCTTTGTAAATCTTAAAATAAAACTACAGACAACACTTTCCTTTAATCAGGAAATAAGCTTTAGTTAACCCTAAGAACTGTAATCCAAATAATTTAGAAATCATATCCATAAAGTACATATTGCACCCTCTTTCTTATCTAATGATGTCTAAAATTGCTCTAATTTTAAGCTTATCTTACTTACATATGAATAATAGACCGATTATAATATTCCACAAAGATCCGATGTGAAGAGTGGAGCATTTAGGGCTCTGCTGTCCGCCTTTTAGACTTTCTCGGGGATTTCGTGTGCCGCACGAGCGCAGTGAGCCGAGTACGAAACCAAACTGTCTGCGCATTCCTGGAGCTGCTCCGCAGTCTGGGATCTCGGATCTCGGAACTGCCAGCCAGCCAGGCAGCCAGCAGAGATGGAGATGGAGATGGAGACGATGATGAGGCTGGTCATCATCATTCCATTCGCATCACCTGGCTGGCTGGCATAGGTGCAAGCGAGAGCTCCTCTCTGCCGCCCTGTCTGTGTGTGCGCGCTTAGGTAACGAAATCCTTGGCAACCAAACACACAAACAGAGAACGGAATCAAAAAGTCAGGAATTAGTATAATTTTATTGGTCGGAAGGCAAGAGGTAAAAAAAAGGGCAGCGACGGCGGCAGCCATAGGAATGACACTGGCCCGAGGTCTCTCTCTCTCGCACGCATTCACACAGATACTTGAGAAACCAATACCAGCGCGCACCTGCAGCTAAATGCATCTTAACTGCCTTTCGTTCTTGTTTGTTTGCTTGCTTGTTTGTGGAGATGACTCTGTAGCAAGGTGTACGTATATATGCCTTGCCCTCAACTGGATTCCGACTTGGACTTCGGCACACCCGCGCATGCGCAGCCAACGTGACTCTGCCACAAGAGATTGTTGCAACCTAGCAGGTGCTGCACACCAGCCAAGAAGACGACCTAGGCCTGGGTAGGTGGAGCCGGGCCAAAAGCTACACAACAGAGTAACCAGTCCCCTACATGTATTGGTAGGAGAAATAAGATACTTGCAGTCGGAATAATAAAGAAATTAAGCAGTTCGAAGGTTCTTGAATATATGCTGTTGGATTGTATTTAAAGGATATCGTGAAGGACAGCCCATTGTGCGATCTTCGCTAGATCACTGTCCGGTCTGCATTTCCTTCCGAGAGATCGCAGCATCTAGCGCATTCACTCAGGTCCATTGGCGTCGTCTCCTGGTCGCGACGTCTGGTCGAGGGACTGACCAAATGGAGCGTTGCCAGACATTCTGGCTTTCGTCGGACACTCGCACACAAGAGTCACACATGGCAAGCTGGCGCCAAGGCTGCTTAAGTAGCCTTTGTTTCGTTCCTCTTCTTCACTTGTCGCCGTCTGACCGGCACTTGTGCTTCCCTACTTACTGGGATCTGACGGCAGGCGTCGAATTTCCCGGCCATTTCTCCGGTTCCCGAAAACCGGAACATGATGCACAAGAAAAAAGTAAAAGATCGCTTTCATTTACAAGGTATTTAAATTTATTCCTGAACTGTATGTGGGTCTTGTTCCCGACCTTAACTATCATAAGGGTTTTCTGCATGAAATATCGTAAGTTCAGTTTTTGTAGTTCCCGAAAGTCATGGTTAGAAAGGCTTCAAAAGGCCATCCTTCCTTTCACAAATGATTATATTTCGCAAGAATACAGTCCACGGTTTTAAAGACTCATACTTAAATATATTAATATTCAACGGGATATCATCAATTTCCGATCGAGCTGATAGGCTTAAGCCTTTCTCACCGATGAATCCGGTTAATCTTTTCGATCCGAAGGGCTTAATTCCGATTCAGTTAACTCTGGGTAATGTATCTGACTCTGTGTCGTCGTTGTGGCTGCTTAGCCCCACGATGCCCCACCTCTCCGCGCTGTGATTCATGCCCATTGGCGCACACAGAACGAACTCCGCGCCACTCCACAAGCACAGATACAGATATGTATACAAAAACAGGCACAGACACAGATACAGATACAGGGGCCATACGACCACAGAGGCAATGGGAAGAAGGCGGGCTCCAAAGTTCGTGGAGATCCTTTTGTATGTTAATCGTCTGTCGCTCAGTCCCATCTTTGTATCTTTGTATCTCTGCACGTCTGTATCTCCGCCCGTGCTCTGTGTGCTATGTTCCGTTCTGGTTGTGTTGGTGTTGTTCTGTGCTCCTCCTTCTTTTGCCGCTCTCGCTCTCTCTCGCCCATTGTCAGTCCGGGCATCCGGCAGATAAACAGATACAGATACATTTGCCTTGTGGAATTCTTGGCTCTCCACAACTCAACTTTAATGGCATTTAATTACCTTTTTGCTTGGCCCGGCTTATCGCAACCAGTGGACCACCAGAAATCGGGTCCTTGAGTGTCTTATCGTAAGTATTTCTGCCAACCCTGGCGCTACTTTCACTGGACCAATCCATTATCAGCTGCAGTTCATTTATCAACTGCTCGTGTGTCATTTATAAACGACTCTGCCCGCAGCGGCAAGTGCCTGGCAAAAGCATCTTGCAGCGCAAAAACTCCTTCAGGATGGGAGGGGATCCTGAGACTCAAGACAACGGACCGGACCCCTGACCACATGCCAGTTCTTTGCCTTCGCCTCGGACTCGTTCTCGGTCACAGCAGGATCATCATGATCCCTTTTTGCATTCTGTTTTCCTTGCTACGCAACGGGGGCGTGAGTCCTAATTGTCCTCGGATGGGAACTTCAAAGATGAGGGCTCGATAGCCAGGATGTTTTACTCAACAGAGTGAGGACACAGAAAAATGATATTTTATCGAGCTATAGGCTGTAACTTTCGTATATTAAAATTCATTACAATTATTCAATTAAAAGGGAACAAGGCTTTGTAAACTATTTTTCATGAGTTTCTGCAGAAAATCATAGAAATTATCAAAAGAATTATCTTTCAATAAAATTATTCATAAATTTCATAAAGAGAACATGCTGCAGCCTCAAACAAAATCCCTTTAATAATTATGTCACGATAGATGGATAAGTTGACACTACGATACCACGAGTTGGTTTGAAATATTGCCACATAATATTTATTTCCCAGCGATCTGATAACGCCCAGGCTGCATTAATAAAGATATATAAATATCCTCCACCAATTAGGAAACCTAATACACCCATTACCATGGACTCTAGAGTTTCAGCTGTTTGCACACAGTTCATCAACACAACAAATGAACCTCATTAGGGGATCCTTTATAACGTGGCCATCGATTCGCTTTGTTTCGCTGTTCCACAGCCAGCTAATCAATTACCTCGAGCTGGCTTGGCTTCCCTGCGAACAAAAGTCGCTAAACAATGCCATGGCTTGGCACGTGGACGGCAATCGAGAGCCTTTCACTGCGCAGAACCTGCCGTCGAGTTGATGGAAAGGTGACAGTCGCAGTCACTTGAGAAAAACAGAAAAAAAAACCAGACGGACACAGAGACAAAAACTCGACCAAGAGGCGCAGCCGCAAAACTGCAGACAGAAGGAGCCTCCACGATGTATACGATATCGTATAGTAGATACAATCGGATTCCGATTCCTACGTCGGACATTGTCAATTGTTGCTCGACTGGCTCTCTTCTGGATTCTTGTTGGCCGTGTCGTCTTTTGTTCAATTAAAACGTTATTATTGTGTGTTTTGTTTTGTGATGAATGACAAACTGGCTGTAAACTGCAACTGGGGACTCCGAGTCTAAGTTGCATCTCGTGAAAGCTGATCCTGAGCGTTTTGTAAGCGGCGGGCTTCGCTTTGGGTCTGGTCTCGGGTTTGGCCTGATCTTCTGGTAATTTGATGCTGCCGCCGAGTGTCCCTTCCTTTGTGGCCGTCGGAATCGTTTTGTTTGTTTATAAATTTGGTAACAAAGCCTCCTTCGCCGGCCATTAGCCGCCATCAGGATCAGTGCGGGGACTACGCTTGATTTATGCATTTTTGATTGAAACCCAACACCAAAGGCGGGTGGTGGAGGAGCGTTTTATTAGCGCCAGTTAATAATTTCTTTGGGAAAGTTACAGGGGGTCATCACGAAATTGAGTACACTCGAATGTTTGATTGGTGAGTAAAGTGAGTTTGCAGTTTCATTTTATTATGACTTGGCTTGATTGATAGACCTAATAAATCCCTAGGTTATATTTATTAGACAGGATTAAATTGAAGAGAGTGAAATATTTTATTAACACCATCTCTGGCTATTATATTGCAAATGCAGATTTCGGATGTAAATCAATGTCATTAGGTAGGAGCTCTAGCCGAGCTTTGGGAAAATATTTTCTATATTGTTTTAAATTCCTTTTTTTATTTGTAAAGGTTAGAAAATGTAAACAATAATTTAAGGCTTCTATTTTAATTTTAGAGTTCCTTTCCCGATCGGAATGGAGTCTTTCTCCGCTCGTCATCGTCGTGAGGCAATCCATATAGGAAATGGGGGAGGGAGCCACATGGCTCCCACTTCATGGAAACAGTTTGAATTCGAATTAACACAGCGGGCAGCCCGCATAGGCATTAAAAGTCAATTGCAATTAAGTTCGGTTAAGCATCGACGTATCTATTTTTTTTTCTTTGGTGGGGGCATGTGTGAGAATATCAAAGGCGGACGCTTGGATAGGCTTCGAGCCCTCTCGAGTGGGCCACAAATCAAATCGGCGGCTCCCAGATACTATAGCCGCGACCAGGTCCCCGATCTGGGAAGCGCCATCGATAAAACTTAATGGCCACCATAACTGTTGAGGCCAATTGCATCGCGCATTCAAATTTATTACTAATTGGGTGTGAATTGCATGAAAATCGGGATGCAAGTGCAGCATGCAGCATGCAGCATAATCGAAATCGGTGCTAATTGATAGGCCTTTGATCTGCGGCCTCTATTTATTTACAGCGATTGTAAAACAACAGATCGGGCATAAAACAAACATCGCTCGGCATGGGGAAATCACTGAAATGGGAATCTAAATGGAGAGTACTTCACGTAATCGCTGTGGCAATGGCCATGCCCGGGCGGGTTCTGGCCTCGGATTGGGACTAGGCCGGGAGTCTGGATGGCCTGCAGCCAATCCGTTCGCTGCACATCAAAATCATCATTAGCACCCGGGCTCGACACATTCCCGTAATGGTCGCATTACTGTCAAGTGCCCCCGACGGAAGGGAGACATCAAATTTTATGATTTCATAAATATTTAACCAGAGTCTCAACTCAACTCAATCTGCTCCCGCCCGAAGTTCAGGTTCGCCCGAGTTCGGGAGAGAGGTAGAGAGTATCTCCTTGTCTAAACAAACTATTTTGGATCCCATCCCGCAACAGAACACATTAATTTACTTTGTCTTCGGACTGTAAACACTCGTTCCATTTGCTGTTGCTAAGGCCCTCGTTGTTATCGTTGTTTCCAGAGACCTCGCCATATAGTTGCTCCTCGTACCACATCAACCACATAAACTAGTCGTAATGGCGCAATAATCGCCACTTACATAAATGTTGCTTAATATTTATTGTTGATTTTTATGTATCGACACGATAATTTTTTTGTTGCCCGTTCGATTTGAGTGGGATATTAATTTAATTGAACTCTAGATTGCACGGATAATGCTGTAATACCTTGGATCATAATTGGGCTAAAGTATAGAGTTATTAGAGTGTTTCCTGATCTAAAGAGGTTTTCTATAAGTATGAACACCTGGCTAGAATGTACAATGTTAACAATGTATTCAAGAAACTGCTTTGCCTTGCAGTTAAGACAAATTAAAAAAGGCTTTTTGTGAGCTGTGCCCACGCACTTTTCACACTTTATTCACTTCCTCCTTGCATCCTTTTTCATTGGCATGATGAGTTCTCCTATCGGAATCAGACCTCAATCCGGCGAAAGTAAACATCGGCGAATGGACCCATAAAGTTATGTTACATATTCCATGCTCCTGCTGCAGATCTGACTCAAAAAACCTCATAAAATAGAGGAAGTAGTAGGCATCACTCCTATCCAAACAATATCAGGCGCTAAAGTCGATACGATATTTCCAGGCTGAACGAACACTTTGTTGCCGAGATGATAAAATCGTTTGAGAATCTGTCACCTTGTCGCCATAAATTCGCGGTTCGGATGCAGCAAAAAACCACAAAACAAACGCAGCACAAGGTGCTGATGGGAATATAACAACAGCAACATTCAACCATACACGGAAAAAAAAAATATCCGCCTAAGCTCAATGAGATGCATTATTCTTAGGTAAATTGTGTTTCCAGGTAAGAACTTAATTGATAATATTTAAAATATTGTTTTAATTATTGTTTTAAATTAAAAATATTCTGAAAATAGGGAAACTTCAAGACATAGGCTGGATATGAAGTTGTTCCCTCAAAATATAAGCTACTTCTTGTGATAATGATCAGTTATCTTTATTCGGTTCTGTGTAGCGAAGACTGGAGGAAAAGTCTGGGAAGGCATTAAAGTTTACATACTCGTAGCATCGTAAATTGTAAACAAAATTATTGCAACGATTGCCAAATTAAGTGCGACCGCAAAATGAAAATTTAATTTCGCAAAATGCACTTCTGTTTGTTTGTTCGCGCAGCTGTTGCAGATATGTGTGTGTGCATTCGTGACCCAAAGAGTGGGATGCGAATCAGCCTCGGATCGCCATCGATATTGATCTATTTTTACGCGGACAGCAATCGATAACTTGTTTATTTATAAGGCTTATGTTTGACATTGAAAATAATTTATAAACTCTGTTGTCTGCTGACCGCCGTCCACTGTCCGCAGTCTGCACAATTTATAAACTGCGAGCCCGGCCCCAAGACCGGGCAATTTACGAGATTCATTCATAGGGAAGCCGCGACTCGATTTACTCATTATCAATGCAATTGGACGCGGCGCAGATGTTGCTCCGCAGCATTTAACTGTAGGCCCAAAAATGGTTAAAGCCATTCATGTCAGGAATCGGGCAAAGAAGCCGCAATTGATCAGTATGCAACATGGGGCAGCAACATGTTGAGCAGCCGCAATGTTGCCGCAACAATTCCGGCCAATTGCTGCGAAATGTTGCCATTGCCAGCTGGCATCTTGTAAATGCAACGCATGACAATGAACGAAACCCCATCCGCATCCCCGTCCTGATCCTCCTCTGGCCGCCAATCTGTCATCCCGTTTTGGGCAGGACAAGCCATGCTCCTCCGATCTGTTCTAGTCTCTGGCCTGGTGAATGGCTTTCGATCCGATACGAGCTCCCCGCCACATCTGGCACTCCAGGCTGACTGACCGACGGTCCACAGTGCGTATGAATGAAGACAGGCGCTCGTCATCAGCTCAGCATTTAGTGGTGGCATCGTGAGGGGCTTCCATAATGCCAAAGTTCACATTAGTTTTAAGATTTAAGAAAAAAAAATCAAGGAAATGTATGGTTAAAAGAAGGGTTACAATATTTCTAACTCTGGAATTTTCGAACAAATACCAAAGCAGAAGTGGTGTTTAATTATTCGAATCAATAGAATACTCCTGATGGAAATCTCTTAAATAATATGTCTTAAGATCTTTTCTAAACTGTATTACATTTCCCGGTAGAGAAAGATATGAAATGGCATTGTGAAAACCCCGAGATGTCACGCCATCCCATCAAATATTTGCACTTGCTATGGGTAAAGCGATAAATCAAGGCTCCCCGGCGACCATCTGATGGCCGATCTTATCGGAGCTCCCATCTCGAATCTGGAATCTCGAATCTCGGATCGCAGCTATTTTCTAATTTCGCATGCAGCCACAGACTCGGACTCGCCTCGATTGCCAGATCGCGTGCATTGCTCATATATGGCAACGGGCGCGCATGGCGCACGTTTTAATTAGGATAATGAGTTGTTTCCGGGCTGACATCGGCGGAATGAGCTGCGCCAGCTTCAGCTTCAGTAGGGATTCATTCAGTTGGCCAACTGGTTGGTTGCTTGGTTGTGCGAGTCCATCAGCAGTCGAGGCCATAAATGGAGCTACCATGTTGGAATTACAAATCGTTGTAAGTTTAATTAAAAATTAATAAATTTATGAGTTGCCGTTCGCATTAGCCATGCCAATTGTCTGGCCCGAAGCAATGCAATGCGATGCAGCAATGTTTAGCGATTGCAATGTTGGACCCCATTGATTTATGACTGCTCCTCTGAGAGAGGGTGAGACTGTCAGGCGTCTTTTTGTGGCCTCTTCCTAGGTCCTGCCACATGGCTACACAACAAAAAATTAAAACTAGAACACTAAAAACTTACATAAATTGATTGTACAATTGGAAGTCAGTTAACAGTAAGTTATAGGGTTATCTAGGCTTAAATACTTTAAAATAATTCTTGAAACTTCCTTAAACTTTGAATGATTAAGTTCTATATATTCCTCTAAGATTACAAGTCGAAATTTATGTCAATTTTGGGAAAGTGTAGCGACAGAAATTGCCACAAAATCAACTTCAAGGCGCACCGCCTGCCAGTGTCGAGTGATGCGCCCTTTGGCCACTTCAGTTGACTAATTACCGAGGCGATTACTGGAGCAAATCTGAATACAAGGAACGCTGTCAGCTGTTATGTCCCTTTGACATCAACCCGAAAAGAGTTCTCTCCGCGGACATCATTCACAGCCCGGACGGTTTTCACAGGTTCCCAGCCACGTTGGTGGCCTGGCGCTAACTCCTCGACTTCGGGTCTCGGCTGCCGTTTCCCAAACAAATACCAAATATTAGCGCTTGCCCTTTCAACGCGGATAGAGTTCGGGATCGGGAGCGGGATAGGAATTGGAATAGGAAGGGCATCACATCGAGTCCGCTCGGCGCTTAGCTACCGCGATGATCGCCGGCGTCTGGCGATCCGATCAGGCACAAGGCGCAAGGCACACGGCACAGACACTCGCCGATGTTGATCCCGATGTTGATGTTGTTTAATTGCCGCTCTGACAGACGCACGCATGTCAAGTACAAATCAAAGCGAAAATCACAAATAGATACAGATACGCGGCGGACGCCGGTTCAGATACATAGATACATCTATAATGCGGCCTAGCACGGCCTAGCTTGGTTTGCGTTAATTTTTTGTTTATTAGGCGGTAAATATCAAAGTTGAGCATAAATCAAATGTTAGCTGCTACATATCCCACCGATACAGATACAGATACTGAGAGATACCCAGACCGTGTAGTTGGCTACGATCTTGTTGTTCTTGCGTCGAAACTTTTCATTTTTATGCCAGGTACTCTTGTATTACAAGGGTATATACTTAATATTGTGGCAATGAATACCCTGTAACTTACAACTATTAATAGTTTGAACTGTATGTCAAATTGAATATAAGGCTATACATAAAGAGTAAGCAGCTTAAGTAACGCACGGATATGAATCGCATTTGGATAAAGATTTTTGAGGAATCCTTCATAAAAACTGAAACTTGGACAGCTTTTATAAACGAGATCTTGTCCCTTTCCCAATGCATTGTATAATTATTACAAATATTCCTTTCATTTACAAAAATACAGCCATTTCAGATTTTAGGACACTGACACTCAGGGGTATCTAACGTTCGAGGCATTCGGCTATTGCCTCCTTGCTCGCTTCTAGTTGGGATTTTTTCGGCTGCGTTAATTTGTACGTTCTACAAAATGCAACTTGTATCTTGTATCTCACGGACTGTTTGTTTGTTTGCTGCCGTTGTTGTTTCTGTTATTGTTGTTTGTTTGCTTAGCTCGTACGCTCACTTGGCTCTGCTCCGGGTTCTGTTTAGTTTCAATAACCGTTTTCCAATTAACACGAAACGCGTGTTTTTCACGTTAATTAATACAAAACTTTTTATCAATATTTGCAATAAAAATCAATCAACAGCTTTTGCAATTAATCAACATCAAAAGCAAAGCGCTGCCCCAGAATTCCCCTCACCTGCCACCACCAGCCTCAAGAGATACGGCTGGGAAAACAGATTTAGATACAGCGGCAAACGGCGGCCTTTAGATACAATAAGTACAATATAAGTATGGGTGCGACGGGCGAGTACTAGGAACAAGTTGCCGCCACGCTTTTCTGCGTTGTTGGCGCCTTCCAGCGAAATGCGTCTGTAATTTGTTGGCTGACCTTTGATCGGTTTTCGTGGTACGCCTGCTTATATAAGCATTATATAAGCAAAATAAAACTATTATCTAACGGTTGATTCCAGGTAGAGCGCAAAATTTATGGACCAAATTGCATTTAACTAAATGAACATGTAAACAACGGCCGCCAATATATACATATGTATCCCATCCATCGGAGAGTGAGTGAGTTATAGCCGCCTCGGCGAAAGACTAAGTCAAGGTCAGGCGAGTTAATAAGAAATAAATTATATTTTGGGGCCTATTAACTGCGTATATTGCAAAAATGTGTAGTTTGTTTCAAAGAAACTTCCATTTGAAGAACATTTCTAGTGGGATTGTAAATCAGATAAACTGAAGACTAGTATTTCGATTAAAGACTTCGCTTTATAAATGCTGTTTTTTAGACAACAAAATTAACCTCCTGCAACTAATAAATCCAAATTTATCAATGAGCATCCGAGGCCTTGCCCTTTGCCCTTTAAGGATCACATTTGCACGGCCGAATGGCCATAGTTCCACAGCTGCTGTGTCGGATCGCTTGGGTGCATCCCTCTAGCGAGTTTCCTCTAGTTCCAGAGTACAATACGGATTACCAAACACCTCCCACTCGCGCAGACATTGGCGAAGCGTTGAAATCAAGTGCATTAATTTATTACACAACAAACAGATTGCTTCGCAAATCAAAAGAACATTTACAGAGCGACCAGATACAAGATACAAGGAAAGTGCATGGCAGCCGCATAATCAATACAATTTGTGCGTTACGCCTGGATGCGAAGACAGACGGTAGAGAGGGTAAGAGTGTAAGGGGATATATCTTGGAATATATATGTATTTGGATGTATTGTAATGGCCAACTGAACGCACTGGCCAAATACAGCTCGTGCGTCTAGAGCAGAAAACCAATTTGATATTTTCCGATCATGAGTTCAATGATTATCAATCAAGGAAAAGACCGTTTTGTTCCCAACAACAATACAATTGTTTCGGGAAAGATCTATTACAATCATAAGTATCCCTTTAAAAACTCATTTAAATTGTTTATCATAATTGATTTATGAAACTATATTCAAAAGTGTATGATAACTAGCAAAATATAGTTAAATCTTTAAGCAAAGCATATAAATATTTTTATTTCAACTATCCGCCTTTAATTTTCAAGTATGTGGAACAACAAAGTAAAAAGATTCCAAGGGGAAGTGTCCCAAATAGAACATCCATGCCACTCAGGTGGGAAGTTCTCTGGAGGCAGGCCTTCCCCGGTTTCGGATCGTGCCCAGCATAAAGTGCTACATTTAATTGTGCGCCAAATCCCCTTGCCACCACAAGGCACAGACTGTTCTTCTTCTACGTCGTCGTAGTTTTTGCCCACGGCGTGTAGCGCACTTAATATTTATTGTTTATTTACACAAGCGCATTAATCGCAAAGCGCAAACGCGCCAAAAACGAGCAGCGCAATTCACCGTAAAGGCCCCGCCGTCGTATCACAATCCCAAATCCAAATCCCCACCAAACACTGCCGCAGGGCAGATCGAGGAGATCGAGAGATCCCCAGCGAGAGAGGGCGAAGTCTTTCAGCTTAATTTTATAGAGGTATCGAGGCTATATTAGAGACAGCGAGGAAAGTGCAAAACAGTGGACCAGAACTAATATAAAATGCAATTGGAATTCATTAAATAAAAGGGACAGCACTTAAAAGGTTTATAATATTATAACTGGTTATAAATAAATAAAATGATAGTACGTTGAATTCGAAGACAATTGTGATTATTATGATTTATTTGGCCTCCATTTAATGTTCCCAATATAGTAGCTTTAATTACAAATGCTATGGATGGCACAAGTGAAAACCATTTGAACTAATATTGCTTTAGTCTGCAAGCACACTTATCGAATTCAAATTGTTGAAAATATTATTTCAGAGGGTATTCCTGGAAGAGTAAGCAAAAGACATTTGCGGAACCACTGTCTCCACACTTCTTGATTTTCCCCCCCCAAGAGATTTGGAGAACTTATTGCGTTTCAATATTTAGTTTGAAAATGTGTTTTGTTCGCACTAGCTCATTTAATTGCTAATTTATGGCCCCAACGATTTGGTGATGGTGGAGGGGGTCCAGGTAAAAGTACAGGTAGCGAGGCCTGTTTGGGGCATTCTCGATAATTGCGATAGCTGACGGGAAACTTTTGGCAAATCAATTTTTGCAACTTTGTGCCGACATTAGATGAGCCACAGAGTGAGGGGCGGCGATCTAGCGGAACAAAAATAAACAAGGGCTTTGAAGATGTATGCGAGATTTGTATCTTGTAGCTGGAAATTAAACGCAGGATGGATGGATGGATGGGATTGGTTAGATGGAGCTCGCACGCCAAGAGATTTTCCCACCAAAAAATTGTTACTTGTCATCCGGGCCAAAACTTCATTAATTATGCAATCAGAAGTAGCGGCTAGAGCGATTTAGGGGCATAAATCACACGCTACTCAGCTGGGACGGAGGAACGCAATGTTCGACACTGGATTTGCATAATTCCTGGAAGGCCAAAAATGAGCAAGGCAAGGGAGGGGTGGAGAGATACTGCTGGAAATACTATATGCCCGATCAAGTGGCTTAATAGCTTGGGGAAAACAAGTGAAGTTCAACAGTTTGGAGAGCACTCGAGAGCGCCGTCGAAGGGAAAACACTCCACACTCCATACTCCACACTCCACTCCATACCATGGCCAGGAATCGAGCTCGGACTTGGACACAGGCCCATCTCCGTCTCCAGGTGAAGCCTAGCCACGGCCTATTGAAAATGAAAATAACTTAATGCAAAGTAAGCGGCCGGCAACGACAACGCTCAACTGTTCATGAGCAAACAACGCGGTACATGCTGCCTCGAAACTCCGCAACTCGTTGGCTTCGTTGGCTCTTAACGAGGCCGACATCAAACAACAGGGAACGGGATCGGGATCGGGATCGGTACTGGGCTCTGGTCTCTGAGACTGTGACTGCGACTGGGCTCGCGGAGATCTCGAGGCTGGGCTTCACTGCTATGTAAACAATTCCTAGGCAACCACCACATGCCAGTTGCCCCTGTATCTGTGCGAGCGCTGCTAACATTTCACTCAACATGCAGCAGTTCAAGGAGGAAGGAGCACCTATCGGGAATGGATTCGACTAGAAAATACCCTAGGCTGAAGAACTAAATCCTTAAGAACTTCAAACCATCATCAACAGGGCTATAGATTCCATAGAAAAAAGTAATAAGTACTCCCTTAAAAAAGGCTCGAGTTAAATAGTTCCAAAGGATAATTTAGCAAAGACTTTAATGCATAAAATATATTTAATTAAATATTATAGCAGAAGGCCACGGTAGCTATTGCTAAAAAAACAAAGCATAAAATTATTCACAATTTGCAATTGTGGATAATTCCTATATAATAATAATAATAAAAATAAATATTATTTTCTTGCCATTTTAATGTAAGTATCTACATTTATTTAACTATCTGAAAATGGAATTTTATTCACCTGTTTTCCTCAAACAAATACACCCCGAAAAATGCGTATCGAACACCAAAGAGATCAGTCTGCTATACCCTTGCCCGATCGCTGGTAATGTGAAAAATTTCTTAGTCAAATATTGACCAGGGCCAAGCAAGTAAGAAGATTCAGAGCTGACGAGGTTGATGATTTTTCAATTTGGGTTTTGTAGTTTTCCGCTGGGATGATCTTGGCCGGAGAAGCCATCGGCCTGCAGCACTCTTAAACAGTTCATTTCTTTTGTCAAGGCCTCTGGGACGGGACGCGTTGCGAGACGTATTTTTTTTTAGATATTGCCGCTCGGCAAATGTGTCTGCTGGCAAATGACAAACAGGCTACCGAACAAGTTAAAATATTTAAACATGTTTAGTGATTTGCTGTTAAGTAGTCGGTAATGCATACGAGCAGTCAAAAAAGGAAAAGAAGAGATAAGTGCACAGGGAAAAATACTTAGGTTGATTAGAACATAGAACATATTATTTTCTTATATTATAAGCATATAGATTAATTTCTTACAATTTAACTAAAATGTAACGTTATTGTGATATAGATATTTCTTTATTAAACTTAACTGAACTCTATCAAACACCTTTAGCAAGTATTTAAGAATTTGTAACATTGTTTTAGAAATAAATGGAGAAAATAGTGTCCTTAAACTAATTATAATAATTATATATAATCAATGACAAATAATCGACTTGGATTCCGCTTCGGATTAGGATTCAGATTTAGACACGGACATTGCTCGATCTCTGAGCAACATCACCTACGAATGATGGCAGCTTTGGCGTTGGCGATGATCGACGATCCAGAGTTGCAGCGGAATATCCGATGAAGAGCAACAACTGCCGCGGTAGCTGGCCCAATGTTTGTTTATTTATTTGCCCGCGGCTGTTAATAATTTATGTAAGAGCGTGTGGGCACTTGGAAAATAACAAACATTGCTCGCCCGGTGCATTCACCGAGCCAATCCGCTCTCTGCTCTACGCGCGGAAAAGCGTTAAGAAAAATTGTGATTTTGAACTTGACGGATCGAAGTTGGGCGTCTCCCGGCACCGGCATCGGCACCAACATCGACACCGGCTCCTAACTCCGGCTCCCTCCTTTAATTAGCATTGGTAATGAGATTTTAATATACCCCGGACTGGGCGTGTTTGTGGAAAGCCATCCCATATTGCAGGCCCATTGATCTCGGCGGCGTATGCGTGATATTTGTCGAGTCATTTGGCCGCGTTCGAGTTGTTTGGCTAAGCTCGGATTTGGCTTTCTTTTGACGGGTGTGAGTTCATTGAGATTAACGGTATACATTTAGGGCTTTGCTGTTTACTTTTGTGGCGGGGAACCCTATTGAATCGCATAATGAAAGTGAAGATATCAATAGCTCACAAATTGTGCGTTCTAGAAAGAAAGTCAGTCAAGAGAGCCAAAAAATAGGGCGTAATATAGATTAAAGACTTTTGATTAAAAAATGGACTAAAATATTATAATATATAACCCTATAGCTGGTTATTGCTCAGATCATTATATATTTAACTTCTCTTATTTGAAAACATTTAAAGTGAAAAGCGATTTGGTACTAAATTGGCACACACCCACGTGGGAACTCTTGTAAATAAATTCGATTTCCGTATTGCCTTCGTGAGTATATTTACTCTATTAATTTTTAAGTTGTCTAAGTTGAATTTCGGCCCACGGTCTTCCGTTGACTGATCCAATTTCTAGGGAACCTTGCCGCCACACATTCATCAGTGCAACTCGAATCGAAAACAAACCATTAATTTCTCGGGCTAGCTTCTATCGAACCACAGAAATCGAATTCCTGAGCAAAACATCATGCGATATTTCTTCCTGATTTTTGCATTCGCTAAAAATTGGCTAAAACACTTACAAATTGTTGAAATTCTATTCTCAGAAATACACTTTCAATTATTATTTCCCGCTAATACACACACAGTCGATGGCAGCGTCTGGCAAATAAACAAAGCAGCAGTACAACAGCGGCAACAACAATAGTCGGAAAATAGAAACAATTTCGGAATCCCGAAACCCAAATCAGTGCGAAATATTTGCAATGATTACGTGAGAGCGAGACCGCGAAACTGGGCGCATAAAAAATATGCCAAAGGCAAATAAATAAGGCGAGTGCAGCCATAAGCGAATATACTCGCACACGAATATGTATATTTCTGTATATTAAGTTGCCAAAGCCAAAGCCAAACTAAACAAAGCCGCAAAGTGAGAACAAGTGGCACGCATGGGAAGTCTGCCGGAGACCTTATAATAAACAAATGGGCTGCCAGAGCAATTGCACATAGCGTACGTTTTAAACATAAACAAACCAAAACAAAAGCCCCCAGAATAAAACCGAAAAAGCCAAAACAAAACAACCAACAACAAAAAAAAAAAAAGAAAAGCGGCCCATAAAAGTTTCAGAGGCACTCGCATCAACGGCAACTTGTTTTTCCACCGCTAGACAAAATGCCAAATCCATATCCATATCCAAATCCAAATCCAAATCCCCATACAAATTCAGATACTGATGGTGACTGTGAGATACATTCGCCGGGGGCAGAGATGCTGGGACGCCCCGAGCGATCTCTTGCTGTGATTTTTATGCACAACGAGCTGCAGATGAGCAGCAAAAAAAAAATTAACACAAAAAAAAAAAGAAGAGAGCGAAAAGGTAAAAAAAAACGTAATTTTTAATCGAAACGAATTAATGAGCAGCGCAGAAAGCGAAATATTTTTTGTTGAAATCGTTAAAAGAAGCGCACGCCTGCCGATGATGATGATGTCCTGCAGCGCCAGCCAGCAGATACAGATACACACATAGTAGATACGGCACACAGTAACCAACAGATAAAATATACAAAGATATATTTAACAACAAAATTACTTGTTGATAATAATACTCTTAAATAATAATAATGGGGCTTGACTTAGGGCTTGGTGGTTTCCTATTAATTTATTCTTTTCCATCATAAAAATTTGTCTATTTTAATGCAATTTCAACCATAAAATATATTTATTTATGTAAACCTTTCTTGACCATGATCAAATGGAAATAATGTAAATTTTATATATATTTGCAGACTAAATGTAAGTAAAATAATTACCTATTCTTATCTCTCTTAAATGAATATTGTCTTTATACTCTTTCCTTTCTCAGTGTACAGTTCCAGATATATCCCTGGACACAGACGCAGACACAGATACAGCTACAGATAGAGATACAGATGTGCATAGTTGGAGCAGCCGCTTAACCTTGACCACGCCGCCCAGCTGGGATGATGATGCTGCAAAGTTGATTCTCGCCAGAGTGCTTACAGCCCCTCGGCGCTCCTCGCCTCCTGGCTACCGCGGCCAGGCCACCACCTGTAAACGGCTTTTGGCAACAAAATCTGTCTAAATATTTTGTGGCCGGGAGAGCGAAACATTTATGATTTGTGGCCGCGCAATGAAAATGCGTTCATGGAAATGAGGCGAGTGATTTCGAGGCCAGCAAAAAAAAAAAAGAAATAAAGACTAAAAATCGAGCGAGAGAGAGAAAAAACATATTGCATACATATGCGCGCCGTTGCCGGCCGGTGAAATAGCATCCACAAGATGTATCTATGTATCTATGTAGCTGCTCCTGCCCCGCTGCCCGCCCCGACCCGCTGCTCCTCCGGCCTGCTCTTGGCCCACTGAAATTTATGTTTGGTCATTAGCATCAACAAGCTCGCCTCGCCTAGCGCTATTAACTTTTCAAAGTATTTCAATTATTTTAATTTATCCGTGAATTTGGCTATCCATAAGTTTTTATGGCCCAGCAGTACCGCCGCCGCCAACACCCTCACCATGCCACAACCCCGCCCTCCAATAATTGCCATAAATAAGTACGATTTTTCGCCCGGCTCCCTCAAAGCGGCCCGTTCTGCCATCGGAACATTCTCAATTTCAATTGACTTTTATGGTTTAATTATTTACACACCGAAAGTTGCATGAAAATTTCCATGGCGAATCGCTTGGTAGGCCTAAAGTTGGTGGTCATGGCAACACGGCTGGCACAGTTCATTTACCCGCAAGGAGCCTTGGATCGGGCCAACTATTGCGCATATTTGTTGATAGGAATATATAGATGGTGGTCCATAAAACAGATTGAAAGGGTGCGGAGGGATCAAAGCCACAGATGCCTGTCCAATGAGGCAGATGAATTTGATGGAAGTCCGCTATTGCTAGCCGAGGATCAATAACTTGTTGGTAATTTATTTTCGGCAAACATTGCTTCTATATTTATACATCCATTCCGGAACTTCAAAACCACATTTATTTTTAGGCATTATAACAGAGATAAACGCAGGAATGTATGGGTGAATCTCAAAATGGGATAAATATGGAATTAAATTCATTTCATTAAATTATTTCTGAATTCCGGTATAGATCACTGCTTCCTTTTTTTATTCTCACTTATTATTACTGCCTAACTATTGGGAATTTTCTGTACAAATACAACTATTTATTTGCCTAAAGGTTTTCCAAACAATCGCCTAAATCTCTTGGCATACAAATACACAAAACCATATTTCAGCGAAACTATGATTCTCAGGATTCCAACTGAGGCGCCATCATTTCACAATTTCTACCAGCCTGTGGGAAGATTTGTAGCTCCTGAATATGCATGTCATGCAAGTTCATTGAAATTCTATTCTATTTCACATTTTTGGGCAAATTTTCGTGGGCTATTGAAATGCTGGAAATCCCCCAGGCAAATATTTTTAGCGGTGAAAAAAGCTTCCACTTCGGCAACCGACGATTTTCCATGCTGGGTCGTAGGCGAAACTTTTCCATCATATATCAAACGGAGCGGCGTGCGATCGCGGTCAGGAATCACCTGGTGGTGGCCACTTCCTGGAAACAAAGTTCTCTCGAGACACTGAAACAATTCGAGTGAATTTGAGTGTGAATTTGAATTTTTTTGTGCACAGATCAGTCAGAGTCAGCAAAGGAGATCGGGGCAGGCAGCTTCCAGCTGTGGCAGAAGCGATCCGCAAATCGAAAGCATTAGTATCTTAATCATGGCTGTCACAGTCACAAATCGAGGCGATCCATCAGGCAAAATTTGAGATGATTCTCGCATATCTCATTTATTTTTTTCATTCTGTTTCCCGTCTGATCTGGGTTGCGATCGCACTCGTAATATCTGCAACCAGTTACGGGTAACTATATCTGCACTTACGTATATCAATATATGGGCAGATCGCACATGACTAGATCGGTTGTTAGTGGGCCGCAAAAGTTGCTAATTTATAAATAGCTCAGCTAAAATTAACTTTTTGCGGTTTGCATTAATAAAAGCAAATGCGATCGGTTTTAACTGGATGCTGGATACATTTGCAACCAGATCGAACTAAGGGCAAGCTTATCGGAATTGATCGGAAGATCGGCCTGTCCAAGAGGGAATTAGTAAGGTTAAAAAAATATTTATGGTAAAACTATATTGAAAGGGGATTTTTGATAATACATTAAAAATAAAAACAAACATAATATCGTTGGTATTTCCTTGAGACTTGAGACTTTAACTTTAGTTCTTCAAAATGTTTTCCTTATATAATAAATATATCAGTTTTAAAGAAATTTCATAACATTCCCACAAAATGCTGATTTAAATCTAAAGGTATGTTTTGGGATTTCAGCCATCATGATCTTCAGTTTATATATTTAAAAACTAACATTGTAAATAAATCTAAAGCTTTTATAATTTCAATTTCTTTATTTTGTATAATCCTGTAAACCCTTTGCAGGGTATCAGCACGTCGTCTATTCCGACCGACATGATAGCTTATGTGATTGATTCGCATGCAAATTCTCTGGCACATTTGCTTTTATTGCAAATTTCTTTGGAACGAGTTGCACCTGAGCTGCTGTTGGCTGCAGTTGCTCCTAACTGGCCCGCTCTCAGAGTCCCCTGCAGTCCCCTGGCCACATGCTGGGCTTTTCGGGGTTTTCACTTTCAAATCGAGCACGCTTGACGCCATTTGATTGACAGTCGGCAGTTTGAGTTCTCCTGGCACCGGCGACAGGCCGCAAAATAACGAATGAGGCTTAATTAAATTACTTCACCGAATTACCATTGCGGGGCTTGGGAAAAAAAATGAAAAGGGGGATGTCGGGGATGTTGGGGAGTCGGGAATCTATGGCTATGGCTATATCTGGCAGATATTTACGTATGTGGAGTCGATCTCTGTGCATGCTAAAATAAATAAATAACCAATTTTTAATTGAATTTCTACCTACATTTTTAACCTGTTTGACGGCATTCCGTGGCAATCAACGTCTCACTGCCAGTTGCTGGAGTAGTCGTCGTCGTCGTAGTCGTTGTTGTCGTCGATGACGCTCGTTGCTTTTGTTTTTGTTTTTCTTTTTTGTTGCTACTCTTATTGTTGTTGCTCGGCCTGTTGTTTTAGCCGCTGTTGCTATTGTTTTTGTTGCTTTTACGATATGCATAGTATGTGTACACAGGAACAAAATAAAGTGATGTTTTTTAAAAGGGAAAATATTGTTCGTAAGTTTCAGAATTAAATTTTAGAAAACTGTACAAATTAAGATAAGTTTTAATGCTATTTAAGGTAGTTGGTGAACTAATTAAACAGTTATCTGATTTAAAGAAATAATTAAGCTTGTTTAATTTGTGTACATTTTTATTTCGTAAACGGAGATGTGAGTCAAGCTAACAGAACCATGTATCCTTTAATTTTGGTTTATTCTTTCGTTATACGTTTTATATTTTATTATTATTAGCAATAATAGCAATAGCATAGTATTTTCTTCGGTGTAGTCTTGGCTGCTGTTATTGTAAATTGCTACAACCAAGCGCCGTTGCCGCCTCAGCAAACCTCGTGCTGTTTTTCATCTGCCTCTTCTCGCTGTTGTTATGATTTTTTCTTCTTTTCCAACGCACAACAAAGAAGACCTTTTGCAGCGATGCCCAAGCGGTGCGACAGGGACGGGCGGAGCGGAGCGGAGGGCGGCTCTTATCAGAGGCAAAGAGGTGGATAGGGGGCGGACCAGCGGAGACGGCGAGGCTACCGCCGCCTCAAAAGTGAAGTCAAGAAGTGATAGCCGCAGAAGCAGAGCGAAGCAGGAATGGATGCCTGGAACGCCTGGGAAGCCGTGTCCCACTCAGACGATGCCAAACAGGGTAACCAAACAAGAAAAAGGTTTGATTATGGGACAAGGATGAGAAATGGAACAATTTATAATTACTTATATATATTAATATAGTGCTATTTGTTAGCAATTTATTATTATTAATTCATTAAAGGCTTTAACATAAATGCAAGATGTGTAAATGCAAAAGAAATGTGGTTAAAGACTTTGTAAAATGGTTACTTCATTAACAATATAAAAAATAAGATAAGTTATATTTTAATTTGATACTTTTCTGGTAGGAAATTCTCTCATCACCCTGTAAAAAATCAATTTACAGAAGTATGCCTATGGCTGGCACTTTCTTGTCTTGATAAGCGATTTGCATCAGTTAAAATGGAGCATTTTAGAGCCGCAGTCAGCGAGCAAAGGTTTTCCGTAAAGAGAGTGAATGCACCGGAGGATGTTGACTTCACTACCCCAATCTCCATATTGCCTTTAAAATAACAATAATGATATCAAGGGGGGAAACCCATATGATATCTTCCTTGGCAAGCTATGAAGTCCTAAGCCTTATAACAAAATAAATACTTTTTAAAGCGCAATCATTAGCTTCTTATGGTTTGTTTGCACTGCAGTTTTGTTTGCTGTTGAGGTTTCCTTGAATTTTTGTGGTTGGCAACTAAGACATGTAAATCTTGTTATTGAAATGGTTGCATAGATCTGGATTTCGAATCTAGTTTAAGCTTTTCGAATCCAACCGAAAGTGGTTTCAACTGACGTATTTAGCAAACTGTGAAGCCGGGCATCCATAATAACTATCTCTCTCACCACCGATCATGATCACGCCGATAATGATGATGATGATGATCATAATGTTGTCAAACAAACAAAAAAAATAAAACAGTGTACAAAAATAATAGTGGACCGAGATCGAGAACGTGTTCTGTAATCAAATAAGCAACTTGAGGCCATTGAATAGACCAAGGCTTAATTTCCTTGGTCATATAAATGGTGTTAATTGCTTAGAACTTGTCTAATTTAGGCTTTAATTGAATTAAACTTAATAAACCGAACACAGCAAGTTGATCGGGCTACTATGGTTGCATCGCTTTGGATATTTGCTTAATCCTGGTAAGAAAATATATGAAATGTATACCAATTTTAATCCCGTAATCATTTCTAACAGAATGAAATAACACTGAATATGCACAACTTTTATTAAATCCTTATCCGCTAATATTAAGTGGAAAACAATGGTGAATTCCCGTCAGAACTAAGTAAACAACGGCCTCCATTCAATCAGAGTTCTGGGAATTTCCTGCTGCCCCAGTTATCGGCAACCGAAACATATGTTCGGCGTAACTTCAAAATTCCTTATAGGCCCGAGCTCTTAAAAAATTCAATTCTGTTCTGAGACCCGCTGATTATTCCCAGTATACTACTACGAAATACAACTGAGAGAAAATAATAATAAACATTTGTCGGCCGGCGGGTTGTTATCGTTTTTTTTTTTTTTTCAAGTTCGTTAGATCGAAATGCGCCAGCGGCAACAGCTGATTTAATCCAAAATGCCAAGAGCGCAAATAAAAATTAAATATAGAATGAAAACAAACAGTAACGGCCCGACACATAACTGTAAATGTAAATGGTGTCTCTCCATTTGAGGCTTATCGAAGCGAACGCGCGCTGAAATAACGCATAAATAATAAATAAATAATTAGCATAAAATACAGAGATCCCAGCAGCAGCCAGTGCCGAGCGTGTGAGTGTGAGTGCCAAGTGATTTGAACTTTGAAGGCAAGACAAGTCCGGGCTTGAGTTATGAATTTATCTAAAATCGCAGCGTGGTGTCGTTGTCGCTGTATTATTTCCCATTTGACAAGTGGTTTGGCCCAAGTGTCAGACGTGATAAATCATATTTGTATAATGAATATATCTGCGAAATTGATATGATATGTAGCATTTAGTGGGGAGAAAGGCCGAGCGGAAAAAAGTGAATTGGAAAATTAACTCAAGTTCGCATCGCATATTAGGTATACGCCGCGTTGCCCCTCTGTTGCTGTCCCTCTGCTAAAATCAAGAGAAAAGACATTATTCGTCGGATCCGGAGAAACTACAGCGTTTAGCATCTTCTGGGGCCGCAAACCTGTATGGCCGGGTTCCAAAGAAGATGACCTTATACAATATATTTTTTCGAGAGAGAGAGAATCAAATATAAAAAGCAAAATTGATCAGTTCTCGAATTTGACAGACAGAAGAAGACTTTGCCAAAACGCTTTGTGGGGCCACCTTGAATACGAGTTCATTCATCTTCGTTTAGCATAGAAGTTTAGCAGGTGACTTTGGGCAGAGAAGTACGAGTGAATATCACGTTGAACGTTAGCTTATTCAAAGTCTAATAATTTGTCTCATATCTTGGCTTTTGACCAAGTTCGGCATTTACAAGCATCTCTGTTAAAGTTCATTTATTTTATTTGGGATGCAGTAACCAATGATTTAAGCAATTAATATAATTCCGTAAATTACACCCAGCACAGACTTCTTATGCAACGCCCGTGGTTTAAGTCAAGGCGTAACTATGTTTAGCCCATAAACCCATCGAGCACTATCGGATATCATTCTCGACTGCCTTGGGGCGCCACATCAGGCGGAAATCTAGCGCTAGCGAGTGGAGAACCAAGCATCGGACTTGGCCAAAAGGCAGACAGGGGCCAAAGTCCAAGCCAAACACCTGAATCGAGTCTGCGGCATTAGTTTGCTGCTGCAGTTGCAGTTGCCACCTGTCGCTGCAGCAGCAGCAGCAGCAGCAGCAGCAGCGCAAGCAGCAGCCTCTTGGAGCAATTCAAGTACAAGCGAATGCCGATGAAAATATTTTTGTGGCTGTGTTGTTTGCATGGAAACGTGATAGCAAAAGTTGTTGCTGACCGGGCCAAGTTGTTGCTGTGGCTGCTGCTGCTGATGCCTGGCCGCATCTGCTTGTGGAATTTATTTATCGTTAAGAAATGCGTGTAAAATAAGTGAAACTATTGGGAGACGCTGCTACTCGCAGCGCTCCTGACCAGTTTCGTTTGCATGCGAGAAGGGGGAAGCGAGGAGTGTGTAGGGTGGCTAATGCCACCACTTTTGATAAAAATGTTGGCCTAAGCCAGTTACTTGTTGCTGCTGCTGCTGCCTGTGCCGCTGCTGCTGCTGATGACCAGTAGCCACTTAACTTGGCTGGTCAGCAAATTATTGCCGCATTGCTTAGTTGTTGTTATCAGCAACGTGATTTGCCAGGCCAAGAGATGAAGATGGAGATGCTGTAGAGATGGAGATGGAAGCCAGCTCCAAGCTGGCTGCTTCATTGCGTGCTCACGATTTTTATTTCATTTTTTGTCGAATTTCTGAAAGTGGTAGACCTTCATGGTCTCTTCGTCAGCTGTTGCTGCGCTGTAGTTGTTTATATTGCTGTCAATATTGCTGGTGCTGGTGCTGATGCTGCTGCTACTGCTGCTGCTATTGCGGTTGCTTAGTTTTGTTATCCGATTTTATTTTTGCAGTCTTGCCCATTTCGATGCTATCAATTTCACACCTAGCCAACGGGTTCCTCGGCACAATCTGCGACTCTGCGCTTCACATATGCAAATAAACAGCGCAATTAATAAACTAATTGAGCTTAGTGGGGTGAACTTTAACACTGATTTAGAGCCAATAAAATGGCAATTGATTAGCAAGGCAAATCAACGAATACAGATTCCGATTTCGATTCTGATACCGATTCCGATTCCGCCGATATTCAGTCGTGTGTGGGATCTCGATTTCCATCTCCATCTCGATCTCGATCTCGATCTAGCCGGCTTATGCAATCGTGATCGATGTCAAATCCATGACAAAGTATAACCACGCCCAGCCAGTCACATTCACATATAATTATTCAATTAGCCAAATGGCGTCATAAATTAACAACTCTATGGCAATGGTCAAAGGGTTTTTACCACGGCCAATGTCAGTGTCAGCCGCTAATTGTGATTTGTTGTGTGGAATGCCGTAGATTTAGTTCATCCATTGCTATTGGCCCCATGAATATTCAATTTGACACTCGATAGGCACTTGTCGCCAGAGATAAAGTATAGGACTAGGGATAGATTTTTGCTTTTGCTCGGTGACAAGGCGAAATTAAAAAGAAAAATTGTCTTTAAAATTATTTCCTATGGCTAAAGGGTTTTTTCCGTTAGTGATTCAATGTTTACAATATTTTTTTGATTTGTATATTGCTTAAAATTATCAAATTATATTGATTACATTACAGAAGTCCCGTATTTAAATATTCCCTTAAAAGTTTCGTGATTTTATGCCACACTTCCTTTTAGATTTTGATATAAGTTTCCTTGGCAAAAACATATCTAAAACTTAAAAAATCCGAATATTTATTAACACTTCCGATGACTAATTTTTAAGTAACTCTGATCTAAAGAACGTTGGCAATAAACTTACATTTTAATTATAGATATTAAATAAATCATTCATTTAGCGATTAACACGCTAAACGCGATAATAAGAAAGGGCTTGCTAATAAAAAAAAAAATGTTTTTATTATTAACAACTTCTCAATATTTCCCAATTCATCATTTATATTTCCTATAACCCACTGATTTCTTCGGTGTTATTGCAGGCGCCTTGCTGAACTCCACACATTACGTTCAGCCTTATTTTATTTATCAGTTCGCCTTAGGCACCATTTATATATGATTCATAATATATAATATTTCTCTCCAGTTCACGACAAGTTCCAGTTTTCTCGGCGCGCGGTCAGCTGTGCGATTCGCTTTGCCCGTGCTGCCAGATTGTCGTTTAATTGACGATTGATCTCGAATTGGACACGCAGCCACCATGGCGTATGAGCGATTATTCTATATAAATTTCTATTTGGTTTTGTTTTTTTTTGGTTACATGTAGTCTTACCTGGTGCACCTGCAGCACGTCGCTCAGTTACGCTTTAAAATCCACAAATCCTTTGGCTGCAACTGCAACAACAACCAATTCTGGCAGTTCGCGAACGCTGCATACATTATTCGATATCTCTATATATATTTATTATATCCACAAGATTTCTTTATGCCGATTTCGGTATCGATTTTGGCCTATGGAAATCACTGGCACTTCACATGGTGGTCGCCAAGCCGAGACTTTGGATCTATCTGCACCACTTTCAGATACAACAGCACACACACACAGGCGCACGCGCACGCACACACACACCGCGAACACCACGCACACCCATGGATATGGATATGCGATGGAATTTTATTTCATTCGCATCGGAATCGGTATCGAATCGCTGACGAGCAATCGCGGAAACGAGAGAACTTCGCGAGCTGTTTTTCTGTTTCTGTTTCTGTTCTTCAGGCGATATGATGTCGATGTAGCTGCTGCTGTTGCTGCTGCTGCTGTCGCCGCCGTAACTCTTATTTTACGCGACTTTATTTCGTTTCGTTATTGTCGTCTCGCAGCCGCAGAAACCGCGAACGATTACAGCAGAAAAAAAAGTGATTAGAGAATAATACACAATCGCCTGTAATAAGCGAATTTCTGATTCCGATTTGGCGACACTCTGGAGCGACGAACGCTTTTTCGGTTCCGTACAACGAGCGTTGAGCGCAAAAAACTGAATGAGCGTCCAAAGCGGCCGAGGCAAGGCAAACAGGCAGGCAAAAGCGATCCGGCAGAGCCGACCAGCAACAACACCAGCAACACCAACATCATCTGTGGGGCTCAGCAACAACCACAGCAGCTATACACTTAAAAAAAAAATTATTTCACTCGCTGGCTAGACTTTTATTCATTTTTGCTAACAATTTCACCAGAGATTTCATATAGGGGAAGTTAATATTAGGGGATATAACAAGTTTAGAATGGGTATTATGTCTATAAAAATACAGATGTCAAGATGCACTTTGAAAGTATAGATGATTATTAAAAATAATTGTTATGTTCACACAGAAAGATAAAATATTCACTGTTGTTGCCTCTTTATACATTAATATTTTATTTACAAAAATAAATACCAATTTTCTTTCACAAACTAAACAAAATGTTATTTAATTCATTGTATTATTTCTATTCATCGATTCTATTCTATTCTCTGTATTTAATATAACTTTCATTACTTGTATTTAATATAACTTTCATTACTTGTATGGGTAAAATTTATAATTTAAGACCATTTTTAAATAATGTTATTTATAAATAAACAATAAAACTAAATTCAAAGCACATATTTCTAATACAATATTAAGTACAAATCTCCGTAACTAGTTCTTAAATATTACACATTTTTGTATAACAAAAACTTTAAACTCTTCTTAAGATATATGCTTTTTATTCTGAGTGTAACAACCGTGGCGAGCTAGTTAGTTAGTTTCGAGGCAGTGTTAGTGAGAGTCGATCGCCACACACACTCGCACACACGCTCGCACACCAGCGTGGCAGCCCAGCATCAGGTTGCTTAAGTCGCTCAAAGCGCCATTTAAGTTGAGTAATTAAAACAAGCGGCAGATTTGCATGTATTCGTAAAACGCTCGCCTGTGTGAGTGCGATTAATTATTAATCAAGCCAAAAAAAAAAAAAAAAAACAATAACAAAAACAAGCAACGGCTAAGGCAACAATAACAAACAAACAAGTCAGAGTCACTCGGGCAGCTGAAGACAATTACAATATTTCAACTCTCTCAGTCTCCGGTCTCCGGTCTCCGGTCTCCGATCTTCGGTCGAGCTTGAGCTTGCGACTTTCTTCGGGTCTCTCTGGCAAACGGCAAAGACTGTTACACATTTGACTTTTCGGCGCTGCCCCAACTGGTTCGGTTTATTTTTGGCTCTAAGTCTTCGGCCTTAGGACTGCAGCGTTGCTAATGCAAATCTAAATTGATTGCAAAATGCTTAGGGGCTTATGAGTAGACAATCTTTTGAGCAGAGCTCGCCCGGTGTTGCCGGACTGCTTGGCCAGTTAGAGTCTTTGGAGTCTTGATTATGTTATGGGTAGTGAGAGTTTTGAGGTTGAGAGCTAACCTTAATAATATTACCCACACCCCAAGTAAACTAAAATAATTAAATCTACAAATTACCATCCAGTCAGGGCTTTTTCTTCGAATTAGATTGCATTTAGATTCATATTTCAATTAAAAATAGTTTCTTTATAAATAAATTAATTTCTATTCGGTCTTATTTCCGATATTTTATTTATTATTTATTCATAACCTTCGGGGATCTCAATTGACTCATTTCTGTACTCTTTAACGCCACGAACTAAGAATATAATATTGATTTAGTTATCTATATATAGGTATTTAATAAAAAAAAAATCTGTATACCTAAGAATTAAGGACTTACCCAATTTACTATATATAATTCCCTCTTATTAGTTTCTAAGCTCACAATTATTAACTTGAAAGGATTTCCCCGGCATCAAGTATACGCCGCATATGCCCAGCTAATTCCTGCATCAATCTGGCAACACTGGCTGCCCAAATCCAAGCATTATACTCTTAATTCATGCTGCTGATCTTGTGCCCTCGCCGCTGTTGTTGTGGCAGCGTAATTAAAATATTGCACTTGTTACTTTTTCCAGCTGCCACCTCTCTCTCTCTCAGTCTGTATCTCTCTTTTTAGCCTTTCTCGTATACACTTACATACCTACATATATTGTGTTAGCAAGAGCAGAGAAAAAGGAGTAGAAAAAGCACAACAAGCATGCTGACAACATCGACTTCATCGTTCGCCTGTGTCGTGTATTAAAACTTGTTCATTGGAATTTTCTAATAAATCAATAAACGCAGACAACACAGTGCCAGGAGGGTGGCAGCGGCGGGTATGGAGTGGAGGAGGTTAAGGAGGCGGCCAAGGGGCGCTTATGGCACACAGCTGGCGGCATCGACAGACAGAGGGGCAGACCGACAGATAGCCGCACGCATCTCGCAGAGATTGCGCATTTTATAAATAGCCGCCGCACAATTTTTTTGAGGTTATGGAAAATTTCAGTTGTTGCCTAGTCGTTGTGATTATTTCTTGCTGTTTTCCTTTCCAACTTGATCAACAGATCGCGATTGTAGGCTATGGCCAAGCGGCAGCATTGACAACACTTTCACACAATCATCGATGATGCACATGGAAAAAAATATAGCTCAGATCCTAAATTGTAGTAATTTTTTATCACTTATGTTTTGGAGTCTCTGAAAGTTTTTATTGGATTTATTATATTTGATATAACTTCAGCAAAAATTTGAAATTATTTATAGAGCAGAGAATAAGACAAGAGTTCCTTAATATAATGTTTGACATATGATGTTTGACAAATCCTTAAAGAAAGGGGGACTACGTTTCCTTATTATTAATCTAATTTCTATTTCCCTTTCCTAGTTTATAGATCGAAAGTCCCACAGAAATTTGATCAGTGTGTGATACCGAATTTTTGTTGTGTGGAAATTGTCGCTTGACAGCCTGCATTTCCGTAAATAAAGCGCTTGGGAAGTGGCAATTAAGTTAACTGTGGGCTGGCCACAACAATCAGGTAAACGCTGTAAATTGAACGTAAATCGTTTGGCATTTTTTACATTTATTTTCTCTAGATATATATATATATATATTTAACGATCGTCTCGGTATCGCTTCCTATTCTTTTTTTGTTTACTGGCGCATTATAGCCTTTCGATGCGGTAATAAACATGGCTGGGTTGATTTTGTATTGATTTTTTGTGCGTTTATCAGCGACAGCAACAATGTTGCCACTAAATTTGTTATGTTCCAGGCCGATATGCTAATAGGTCTAATAGCTTTCGATTTGGCCCGCTTTACATGCGACGAGTCCGTTCGGCACATTCTAAATGTAAATAAAATGGAAATTCCTTAGAGTGGCACTGGCACTAGGCACCGGCACCGACTGCTGAAAAAAGCGAGGCAAAAACTTGTAGAACAGGAGGAGGCACTTGTTGAGAACTTGGCTGCCTTGTTAAACGAGCCTGCAACACCCCAGCAGCAACATCACCACAACCAGCAGCAGCAGCAGCAACGGCAGCAACAATAAACAATGTTGCAATGCTTAATTATTTCAGCGGCAAGGAATTCCTCGGCGCAAACTTGAACTGCTTCTGGACTGTGGATGTTGCATGTTGCTGCTGCTGCTGATGTTGTGGCGAAGCGTAGCAGCAACTCGATTGCGCTGCCTTACACTTGAGGTCGTCTGCTGCTGGGTTTTTTTTTTTTATTTTTTTAGGTAGTTTCAGGTAGACAGAGCGAGATGCAGTCCCCAATCTCAATCTCAGTCACGTTGGTCAACGGCACCGCGGCGTCTGTGGCCAAGTCCCTTACACCCAAAGAAATGCAGACTCACACGGAAAAGTACAACTCTTTCGGGAATAATTTTGTAAAACAAAGAAATAATTCAAAGTATTATATAACTGAAAGATGGGAAACATCTACGAAAAGATGAGCTAAGAGAGATTCTTTGTTTAAAACCGTTTTAAGCCAGAACGTAATCTAAAAAGGCAACTTGAATCATCAATTAAATTAATTTTTTGGTCACGAAAGATCACTCTTCAGTAAGTAAATACGGATTAAACCAAATGGGACTGGGTTCCGCATTCTTAAAACGTTATTAACGAAATAGTACTTACTCTCTTACTTCCGTACTTTAATATTTTACGATTTCCTAGAGGTTTCTTTAACTGCACTGTTGTTGGTACTGCAGTTGCTGCTGTTGTGGTCTGCCGCACCTATTTGTAATGCATTAATAGCCGAGAGGCAAGAGCCAAGATCCAAGATGCCAGCCAAGAGCCGATTGACATTAAGCTGCCCATTCGGCATATGGAGAGATCAGTGCCTTTGATAAATGGCAAGTTGCAGGCCGAAATTATTAATGCCAACATCGCTTAGGCATAATTGTTTGAATGAACATCAATATCGAAATGATGCAAGATCGAAAAAGGTTGGACGGCAAGCTAAAAGCACCAATCTTTTTAAAAATGATTGATGCATTCGATGAAAAGATGAATAACTGAAGTAATGTTTTTATTTATGAAACGTGAAACATGAATAATGTACAACATGCAGACTATGTGAGGCAATGTCCTTAAACACTCCGCCTCTGTGGAATTTCTTAAATTAAATTCAAGGAATTTCGTAAGGAATTTAACTATCTCCCCTGAAGTGGAGTACAAACCGTGGACGATTCTTTGTCCAATAAGTTCACTGTACTGAAGTGAATTTACCCTGCACACACATCTGCTTCAAATTAAGAGATTCCGCTCCGAAGACTTAAGGCACTGAGTCACTGGCATTAGTCAAGTCAGGAATATGCAAATATGCTTGTATTTACTTTATCAAAACTTGTCACTTTTGTTTTTTTTTTTTTTTTTTTGCCCCCAACTAAGGCATGTGACAAGAGCGTTAATTGAACTTTGCCTATATTATATTTGTTCGGAGTGAACTTTGCCATTGTCTAGACAAATTAAGAGCAGACAAACGAACGAAGCCAACCAGTGAGCGAACGAAATTTATGTATGTCGCTGGAGGCGTTGAACACAGTGTTTAATTGTTGGCTTTGGGGCCACGCGGCGTATGCGCAATGTTCGATGCGTTTCGCGTGTGATAAGCGTCGTCGGCTTGTCTGGCGTAGATCGGTGGCAGCTGGTGGTGTTCGGTGCTCAGTGTTCGGTGCTCGGCATTCGGTGCTCGGGTGTGATGTCATAAGTCAACACACATCTGCCAAGAAGAGGAGGAATCTATGCTATAGATCGGATCGGGGATCGTTAATTAAAATTTCCAGCGAGTACTTCATTAGCATCGTCGTCAGCTCCGGCTGCCACGCGCTGCTCAGCTGCCGCGCTCCAATGCTTAATTAATAAATCAACGCGACACTTGCACTCCATGGCCGTATCTGCTGCGATGCCGAGCCGATTGCGATGGCGATGGGTATGGGAGGATGAGATGCTCGCCGAGATTGTTGCCATGCCATATGCACGGGCAGACAAATTGACGCGACATTCCACAGCTGGGCCATGTGGGAGGGGAGTTGCTGCTGGTCACTGGTCACTGGCTAATAAAAATGTTAAATATAGCCACTGCCGATTATCATGATGATGATGATGATGACATCTCCAGTGCCACAGAACGGAAACGGAAATGTTTCTAATCGCCTGCGACAGATCTCGGAGAGAAGCCCTACTGATCCGATCCATCAGTGGGCAGCGTTTAATTGAAGGCAGCCGTCAATTGAAATACTTACGAAGATTGTGAACTAGCACTTCCTTGTAATCTTGTATTCTTAAGAGATTATCAATTCTTTGTGGCAAACTTATATGAAGTTAATGAAAGGCTTTTTAATTGATTTATAAGAATTTTCATGGGTAAATATATGCATTTCATACATTTTTAAGTAGTTTTGGAGCATTAGGTAGTAGTAAAACATTTTTTTTTAATTTATAACACTTTATTTATATAAAATTATTCAATTATAAAACACTTCTGTACAAAAGATAAGAAAATACCAATAACTTATAGATATATTTTATTTTTCAGTATATAGTCTTTTAGTTATGTATATATTTTCTTTAGTAGAATAATTTCAGCAATAAAACACTTTTAATAGCTTGAACATTAACAAACTATATAGAATGTATATAAAAATAGTGCTCCTAATTTTACAAACTACCAATGTCTAGGATTTGGGCATTCCATCTTGAACTGAGATAGCTACTAAACCTATGCTTACAAATCCCAACCATTAATGGATGCTGTTCACTTCACCAGCGCATGACATTGATATCCGCGGACAATTCATCATGGAGACAAATGACTTTTGTGCGCAGCAGCTACTTAGATATCTCAGATTTGTCATAGTATAGTTTCAAAGGAATCAGAACTTAGTCATCTCTGTCTCTGCCGGCAGTTAATGTACTACATGTTCAACGAGTGTGGAGGGAACGACTGTAGTTAATAACAAACCTAATCGAGCAAAAATAGCACAAGAGAGTGACTGGCGAATGTGATTATTTAATAATTGTGGCATATGCGCGGCAAAATAATTATACTAGGCAAACTAGGCGTACTAGGAGTAAACAATAAAAAGCATTGATCGAAACGAAAAGGAAAACGGCGAGCGGGGAAATCAAACACAATCACAATTAGAAAAAAATGCAGTCAAAGTGTTAGTTAGTTAGTAAAAATTGCTAAATTGCAACTGGGCGCGCGTCGCGTTTTAGTTTTCCAGCTGCTAAAAATAAAGCGAAACAAATAAATTTACATTTTTAATTGCAATTATCGCTGGCTATTGTTGTAGTTGCCTGCCGCCGCTCGCTCGCCAGCCAGCCTGCCTGCCTGCCTGGCTGCTACTGTTTGCCTTTGGCGTTTTAAACAATTAAGATGATTTATTAGCAGCGCATTTTTATGAGACGCAGTACAAAAGAAATGGAAATTAAATGGATATTACTCAGATATATTTATGCTTTCTGTGGTGATCGCATATACAAATTGATTAATCGCATATCTTGCTGCCACATAATTACGATCGCGACAATGTTCCAGCCCAAGAAATGCAACAGTTGCCTCCTGCTGGGCTGTTTTGCTGATTTCGTAACTAGGAAATGATGGCAGCGCGAGGCGAGAAAGCTAATTGCCATTTTATGCTGTCACTTGAGAGCGTCGCAAAGCATAAAGATCACAAAATATTTGAATTTGAATGGATATTAAAAATGTTAATGAAAAAACTCGTAAAAATTTCATTGAGCAAAGTTAAAGAGGAAAATCGTAAAAACAAATTTAAACGACTATTGCCCGTCGTTGCGGTTCAAGAGCAGCTCCATTAACGACGATCTGCTGCCCCACATATGTAGATGGGCGGCGGTCTAAGGCACGACTAGAAAATGCAGATCCATCACATTGGTACCCGTGTGTCCGGTGAGCACGTGGTAGTCGCCGCCGGCGAGATTCTTGTAGAAGTTGTAGCTATCGCAGTTCCGTAGCGTTTCGGCCAGTTCGTCGAGCGTGTGATCGCTCAGGTAAGACTCAATCACGCTGCTATGTCCAATGGCGCCGGCAGCATCTGTGGGTCCATCGATGCCATCGGTTCCGGCACTAAGGAAGGTGCAATCCCGCATAGCCTCGTCGCGATGCAGAGCCTGCGACATCAGCAGGGCCAAGTGTTGACTCCGTCCGCCCAATCCTTGGCCTGTGACCTGGTAAGAGATTAAAAGAGGGTTACTTCTGTTGAACCAAGCTCTTTACCACAGAATAATGCTCACCTTGATGACTGGCTCTCCGCCACATATGAGAAACATTGGCTTCTTGCTGGCCAAGTGTTCTTCCAGAGCTCGTCTAAAGCCCGGAAAACTCCTCTCTCCGAAGGCGTACTTCTCCCTGAGTTGCTGGTCGTGTATGCCCTGATGCTTTGCCTCTTGGATGCCCTGCAGCAACCGCTGATAGTCGCCAGCCACTTGGGCTACATCCCCTTGAACGGAGCAGCTAAGCACACAGGGAATGTAGCCGAGTTTCTCTGCCTCCTCCGCAGCCTTCGTGGTGGCTATAACATTACTGCCTACAACAAAAACCTTATGTGGGGGCAGCGTAGGGTTCACCTGCTGCTCCGACGATTCGAATACCTTCTGAATCTCCGGCGAGAGCTCCTCCCACACCTGGTGGTGCTTGAGGATTTCGGCAGCGGATGCGCCGTTCACAGGTTGAATGGTGGGACCGCAAGCTATTAGCTCCAGGGGATCTCCAATGATATCGCTGAGTACGAAGGTCACGAGGAGACCCGCTTGACCAGCGAACGCGGCCAAGCGGCCGCCCTTAATGTCCGAACAGGCGATCCTCACCGCATTGAGCTCCTGGATGCTGGCACCGCGCTTCATTAGTTTGTCCGCAATGGAGCGCTTGTCCTCCAGCGTTAGGGGAGCTCTGGGCAGGGGCAGCAGGGCGGAGCCACCGCCTGAAATGAACACAATGAGCACGTCCTTCGAGGTCATCTTCTCGGCCAGCTCCTTGATAGTCTGGGCTGCTTTCAGGGCACCCTCATCAGGCAGATTGTTAGGTGCACCCTCGTAGACACTTAGACCGGTTGCAACGGGTTGATGGAACTGCCTGAGAGTATTTACCGGCACACTTAAGACACCACCCGCCGAGTACTGGCCCAAGTCCTGATGCACCTTATTGGCCATTCCCAGGACAGCCTTGCCGAATCCCACAATGTGGCAGGTCTTTCCACTGATGTCCTGCCTTTCGCCATTGAGTTTCACTGAGATCTCGCTGGGAGTCTCACCGGGCTGCGGACGCAGATCGAAACGCTGGAAATCGGCGAATATCTTCTCCGGATGCACGGCGTTCACCGCCTGGACGAAGATCTGGCGCACTTGATCCCAGGTCTGACGCTTAGCCATTATGTAAGGTGTTGGTGTCGATCACGGCCGATCTTAATCAGCGATGATGCTAAAATTCCAGTTTTACTTATCATTTTTCAAAACAGCTGAAAGATATAGTATGTAAACTAGAGGTGGAACTAAGTGTCATCGATATATTGGTGGGTAAGTAATCGGTAGATTGCTTAACTTTTTTTTTAATAATAAGAGATATAACTAGTTAGGTTTTGTATAATTTATTGTAACAAAAGATAGCATTAATACTATGAAACATCTGTATTTATAAATAAAAGAACATACAGATAACGACATGCGCAATAATTTATACTCTTTCAATGAATTCCGTTGGTCTGGCAGCCCAAGTATGAAGCTGACAAGTATGAAAGTTTGAGAACTTAGGTGCAATAGCTGAGTGCTATGTCACGCAGTTGTAACGCTATTTTACCTAAAATTCTGTAAATCCTTGTAAAACATTTAATTCTAGTCCTGTTAGGCTTGTAAATCGCTATTTATTCTCGATCTTAGTTGTAATAAACTATTCTGTGAATAAGAAATAGGGTTTTTTAATTTATACAATTTGTAATATCGGGAAATGGCAACTTCTCATTGGCATCCAAAAAGATTAAGATAAAAGTATGATTTTTAAATAATATATTTAAATTCTTTTTTCATTAGTTCAACATTCACCAATGTTAAAATTTATTTACAATAGGTATTTTAAAAGACACTTAACATAAAAATAACGACATTTTATAACTCCTAAAAGTCTCTTAACGACACAAACTACTTTAAAACGTTTTCATTTCGCAATTACGTTTGCAATTCATTGTAGCAGGTGCTTGTTCGCGAAAATAAAATATATAGTGGCAATTTTTAACACTTTGACTAAAATGAATTAAACAAACTGCAAGTGGATTAACTTTTCAACTTAGCAATTGACTTAAATAATTTGCTGTTAAGTTGACTTATTGATTTGGCTTTCAGCAAGTTATTTAACATATCACTTTCACTGATACGGTAAAAAAGAAAATAAAAAATATTTAAAAATAAAAAGTTAAAAATATTTGCTGTTTGAGAATAGTTTAATTCATTCTTTCATTTACATAGGGATAAAATCTCATTAATAAATTTCATACGCAAATAATATGTTGAAATTGTTTGTTTTAAATACCAGTTTCAATATGAAGCTTTCATAGTCTTTCTTAAAGTACTATAATGTACTATAATTTGAAGTCTTGGTTTCTTTGTAAGAATTATATAAATGTTAATTATTTAGTAGAAATATTTTCCCTATTTAGTTTACCATTCTGAGTTCAAATTTTAATTAGGTTTGCACTTATCTGTATAGGGAAAACGAAATGATTTATAATAGAAATTAGTTTCGGTGGGTATTTATTTGTTAATCTTTTGTTAGTCACCCATTTGTTTCTATAGTAAAAAGTATCTTAGTAAGTTAGAATTTTAATTAATTTTACTATCTATATAGTAAGCTCGCTTCGCTGTAATGAGTTCCCGGAAAAGAGTGTTTATTGCATTTCGTAAAAGCAAGCTTATTTTGCTAATTAAGAACTTTCATTAAACAAAAATAAGGTGATAAGAAAAATAACACAGTCGTAAGTCCACATGGAAATATGAAATTACAATTTCATGCCACCTAACAATGATCGCTTTAATGCGAATCTTTCAACCCCTTTAAATCGTGAAAATTAATCTTAAACTTGGCCTTTTGAGTCTGATGATATTTTTTTTCTCTAACACAACCGCCTCGGCAACTACGCGAACTTCGACTACTTTCGTTCTCGGGCGAGACCGATCGAAAGTGACACCGCCATCCGCACCTGTGTGGGTGCTTATGTATGCCACCACCCAATCTTCGCTAGACCGATCGCTGTCCGCGATAGCCGCTCCACGCTCCACTTTAAATAGCAGTCACTCCCGGTGGCCAAAACTCAGTTCACGCACAGGCTTAGAAGTTTATGGGACATGAAGTCGACGGCATGGCTCTCTCTGCTGGGTGAGTGAATAGACGAAGAAATGGGAAATGCTTTGAAACTATAACTAATGTTTGGAAAATTCTCGGAGGGATAGCTCTGGCGTGGAGTGTGGACGCCAATCCCATAATGGGATTATTTAATCCAGACTGTAAAGTTGTGAGTGGCGACTGCCCAAATAAAGATATAACCTTCTGGCTGTACTCAAAGTAAGTAAATGGCTGCAAATAGATAAACTTATACACAGATTTTTATTACTATGATAAAGTACAAAACAACAAAGTTATTAACCAATTTCACAACTTAAAATAATTACCGAAAAAGTGATTTATTTTCATATTTACTTTACAAGGAACATAATAACCTTAAAATAATTAATTTACTAAATCTCTTTATGCGTTCTCTTGATTACTATTTTATTATACCAATAGGTAAATAAGAAAAATGTTATATTTATCTGAATATTTATGAAAGCTATATAAACAAGGAAATCCAGTAAATAACGTAAAGTTTATAACTGTTAATATTATAAAACATATTAAGATTATCATGATGAAAGAAAATGTTTTATTTTTTTATCTAAAACAATTCAGAGATTTTAAACATGAATTAATTAATACTAAAAACAGAATTATTAACAAAATCCAACATATATACTATGATTTTTCATGAACACAAACTAATATTTATATATTTTCAATGTCTATCTCGTAATCTCCTTTATTTTCTTTAGCTCCACTCGAGATAAGCCCATCCTGCTAAATCCCCTTGACCTCAATCCCTGGGACTTCCAGCCGCCACGCCCCCTAAAGATCCTGATCCATGGCTACACGGGACATCGTGACTTTGCTCCCAACTCCTACATTCGGCCTGTGCTGCTGGATCACGAGGACGTATACGTAATTTCCATTGACTACAAGCCATTGGTGCTCGAGCCCTGCTACATCGCTGGCGTGCAAAATCTGCCGCTAGTCAGTAAATGCCTGGCCCAGTTGATCAACAACTTGGTGGATCGGAACATAGTGCCGAACGAGAAAATCCATCTCATTGGCTTCAGTTTGGGTGGTCAGGTGGCTGGTCAGACGGCAAACTATCTGAAGAGGAAGCTGAAAAGGATCACAGGGCTGGATCCGGCCAAGCCGCTGTTTATCCTGGGCGGTAATACAAGGCGTCTGGATCCTGGAGATGCGGAGTTTGTTGACGTTATTCATACGAATGTCTTTGGTCGGGGAATGTTGAGCCCAATGGGACATGTGGATTTCTATCCCAACGTCAACGGCGTCGTGCAGCCAGGCTGCTATGAGGAGGATCCCCAACATACCGGTAGCTGCAGTCACGATCGCGCTCCTCGTTTCTATGCCGAGTCGATAAATTCAACTACTGGCTTCTGGGGTCGCCAGTGCGTCAGCTGGCTGGCGTATCTTGTCGGTCTCTGCCCCACGACTGGACCACAGGCTCTAATGGGCTACCACGTTTCGCAGGATTCGAAGGGTTCGTACTTCCTCAAGACGGCGGACACTGCTCCTTATGCCCTGGGCAAACAGGAGGATGTGGACAATAGCCAGAACCTGGCCCAGTTTAGGGTGACAGCCGATCTTGACGAGATCCCGCCCGACTATGAGCCTCAGCTGCTGGAGGCCTTCCTCGAGCTTGATGCCTCTAAAGTCATTGATAAAACGGATGAGGACGATCTGGACAAGCAATTGAATTGGATCGAACAGGAGGAGGATGAACCCCTGCCTAAATATTAGTTATTTTAGGTTGATGGGTAGAATTGTATTTATTTTAAATAAAATAAATCAATTGAATCGATTTTGTCACATTAATTGCGATTAGATTTAAGATATTTAAAACAAGAATAAACTAAAAATAATTGCTTATTGAATGGCTAGTTTTAAAATCAATATTATTATTTTTTTTATTTATAATTGATCCAGAAATATACTTCAGATCGACCAAACTGTTTGGAAAATCAATGAAAATTTGGGATTATATTGAAATAATAATAAAACAAGTTACAATAAGGAAACATGTGAAGCGGCTGAAAAAAAAGTATGTGCGAAAAATGCATTACAAAAATTAGCTTCCGCAAACAGAAGCAATACAAAACACCCGTGTTATTAATAAATACTAATTGTTTGCACACAGTGTCATTAGCTTACTCTGCACTTCATATATTCTTTATTCATTATTATTATTGTTACTTCTCAGAGTAACCTTCCTCTTTTTTATGCAAATTTGTCAGTTCTCTTGCGCTCTAACGTACAAATTTTCATTACCAGTTTCTAACGCCTAAGCACACCCGCAGCGACCTTGACCCACTGCCTCCCCCGCTCACAGCCTTGACTCTTTTATCACCTGCCTGTGTTTGCTTTTTATAAGGGCCCTCATTTTGCATGCCATTTTCAATGTTGCACCGTGCAAATTTAATAGAATCGACGTTAGAATGTGAGCTTAGAGCAGTTTGAGCCTTAGTCATGAGCAAATATCGCACGGTGATTCTCCTCCTCCTCCTAGTAATCATTGGATTCTGCAAAGGAGAGATACAGCTGCGCGGTTGGCTGCCCGAGTTTTGTGTCTTTGCCGAACACGTGTGTCCCAATTCGCGGGTTACCTTCTGGCTTTACACCAAGTGAGTGTGATTTAGTCACTGAACAAATAAGTGAAAATAATTTCTGTGATCTTCCAGTAAAACCCGCAATGATCCTGTTCAATTGGATCCGCTCAATCCCCAGCCGAAACTATTCGAACCTCGCCTGCCGCTTAAGATACTCATACACGGGTTTATAGGAAACAGAAGTCTGTCACCAAATCTGGAAGTAAGGGATGTCCTGCTCCAAAACCAGCGAGTCAATGTAATCTCCGTGGACTACGAGACGTTGGTGCGGTGGCCCTGCTACTTTCCCTGGGCCGTAAATAATGCCCCCATAGTGTCCGAGTGCCTGGCCCAGATGATTAATAATCTGCTCTCGTCTGGCATATACAGGCGAGAGGAGATCCATCTGATAGGCTTCAGTTTGGGTGCCCAGGTGGCTGGCATGGTGGCCAACTATGTGAGCCAGCCACTGGCCAGGATTACGGGTCTGGATCCGGCTGGTCCGGGTTTCATGACTCAGTTCTCACTCCAACAGAAGCTGGATGCCAGCGATGCGGATTTCGTGGACGTCATTCACACCGATCCGTTCTTCTTTTCCATGCTCCCGCCAATGGGTCACGCCGATTTCTATCCAAATCTCGACCAGCTTAATCAGCGGGGCTGCAGCTACATCAGCAACTGGAGGTTTTTCAACTGCAATCATTATAGAGCGGCGGTCTACTATGGCGAGTCCATTGTCTCCAGAAGAGGATTTTGGGCGCAGCAGTGCGGCGGTTGGTTCGATTTCTTCTCGCAACGTTGCAGCCACTACTCGAATATGCCAAACTCCCAGATGGGTTATTTTGTCTCAGAGGAGTATGAAGACTTCTAATTAATTACTGCAATATACTTTATTGTTTTATATAATTTTAGTGCCGTAGGATCGTATTTCCTGAGTACCCATGAAGTTTCTCCCTTCGCAAAAGGACCGCTTATTGATGTTGAAATGGATATAGCTGAATATCGAGGATTTTCGAACTTAACAATTACCTGAGATTAATATTGTTACAATTTGTTAATAAATGTTCAGGCATTTCTATAAAATATCTCAGTTTGAGTTAACTTAAAATTGAAATCAAACAAGATCAAGCCCTGAGAATGCAAGTCAAGTTTGACTAATTTAAAGTAAGAATATGTTTATTAAGGGGGAAGATGACTAATGTTTAGACCACCAAATTATCATAAAACATATGTTTTTGTCTTATAAAGGTGTTTAAATATTAAACTAATAAGGAAAAAAACAAGTGGTTCTTGAAATTATAAGTAATAAAATATATACAACGTAAATAAATAACTTGCTTCCTAATTTGTTTAAGGATTTTTCTTATTTTAACTTAATATATAATTAATTATATTCTAAATGCAGTTCTGGTATTAAAATACCAAAACAAACCGAAAGCTTCCGACGCTGAGCGAGCTTACAATAGCCGGTGCTCAAGCTTACAGCGAGCACGAAAAACGAAAGACTTCGGACACGAACTCGATCGTCAGTTGCTCGCCAGAGCGCAAGCCAAGCGCACGTGTCCGCAGACTTCGTGGTGGAGAAAGCCGCCGAGATCAAATCTCTTTAAGAAACCGCACGAGGCCCGCAAAAAAAATATAAAAAAGTGTGGTAAAATATAAAACCGAATCAATTTGAGGCAGCCGGAATTATGCCTCGCCAGCTTTGTCGTCGTCTTGCTGTGCACTGAAATCGAAATCGAGTCCAATGACCAGCTCTCGAGCTGGTGCTTAAGAAAGAGTTTTGCACTTTAAGACGCAACCGTCGCCGGTTCACGCGAACAGGCCTTGACCCAAAGCCTAGCCTGCACAGAAGAGTTATAGCCCAGTTATATAACCGCGCTTTCGACTGCCATTAAAAGGAGCGTGAATTTGCAAAAAAAAAATAAAAGAAAAACAAATAGTAATAATATGTGGTTCGAGTGCGTGAAGAGACCGCGAAGTGCATCTTTTGGGTTGCAGCTGCTCTGCTTGAGCCTTGCCCTGGCCCGCCTGGAAATCGCCGGTTCGTATTGTTGTGTGCTAAAAGAAACTCCAAATGCTCAAGCGAGATAAATTTAAGTTAAACTTTTACTTTCGCCCTGCGGTTTGCTGTTTGGCACCTTTATTTTTTGGCCATGCCTTTCTTTTGGCCCTGTCATTGTTGCGCCAGTTGTTGTCGTTGTGGTTGCTGTTTATGTTTCTGTTTCTGTTGACATTTCAAATTGACGTCGGCATAAATTTCAGTTTTAACTAGTTGCACAATAAATTTAGCCACCGAACAGCTTGCTTTTCCCTTCCGTGCAGTCATCCAATTGTGACCTTGCCTCACAATTATTGGTCAACAATAATACTCGTGTATAAATATCTCCGAGAGGCATCTCTCCGAGTGTTGCACCTCCAAGTACACACAAGACTTCATTGTTTGATATAAGTTTGTAGTGTGGCTCATCCATCCCACACGCATTTAGTGGTTTGCTGCCTTGTCACGGCGCTACTTTTGTAATCCCTCGCGCCTCGTTAATTAATTGGCCCCCGACTACCGTTTTGAGGTTGTTTTCCTTTTTGTATTTTTGGCGCTCTGGAATCGCTCATAATTCGGGTCTTATTTTAATACTCATATTTATGGATGTGCCCCTGCACCTTGACACTCTTCGCAGGTGTGTTTGTTTCGCTGCTCTTGCGATATTTACTGCCAGGCATTGTTTTGTTGCTGCTGCTACTGTCGCTGTCGATGTAGGTGTCATCGCTGGGGCCGGCTAATGGGGCGTATGCGCGATGCCGGCGTGCGTGTCATTGTCGAGTTTTGGACTCACCCGGATTCGGAGGGCCAGGGACAGGTACACGGTCAGCATTGGAATATAGAATTAAGGGTTCAAGCAAGGGCTATAATTAAACACGCTTGCAGGTTAATGATCCCAGCGTAGCTCAAGCAATTATGGCCACAAACTGGGCCAACAATCTAACGAACTTGAAGCAGAAAAATACAAAATAATAACCAGATATTAAGCAATTTACAAAGAATTTGGTGAACATGATTGATGAAATTGAAAACTAGCAAAAACACTAGCAATGGTATTTCCACTTCAAAGCCTTGAAATCTCGATATCGATGTTGATCCGAAGTAAATTAGCCAATAATCCATGTAAAAGCCAGAGACAACAATGTCTATGACTCACGGCAAACCATTCGGGGCTATAAACAAACAACACAAAAACCCATAAACAAGCTGAAAACAAACCAAAAATAAAAACCGAAGAAAAAGCAAGTCAGCCCAAAATCATCTTTCACTTAGCCGGCGATGAGTATCTGGTATTTACTTTGTTTTATTTTGTCGTGGCCAACGTCTAATTTCGTTTCTCTCCTTCCGCTTCCGTTTCGGACCTGATTTGTGTTAGTTGGACAGAGTTTTCCCCCGCAAACTGCAATTTCCCCAATGGCATTTTCCCGCCAAAAAAAATAAGGTATAAACAAAACCGAAGAAAGGCATTTAATTGGCATGCGTAATGCCCGAAAGAAAATGAGAAAAATAGAAAAGAAGCGGGCAGGGGGGTTAGCTCACTTTTTCGGCTTACATAAGACAGAAAAAACGATTGTGAAAAACAAATGAAAACAGTGAAGCCAAGACAATTGAGGCATGACCATTGCTAATTGAAGAGTTGTTAGCGGTTACTAAATGGTGATTTTGTGGGGGAGTTTACATTATGCTTATGCCAGTTGCTGCTGCCGTCGTCTGATGAAAAAATACGCCAGTTGCATGATTAATTCGTCCAGCTGCTGCTGGGTCTACCGATTTTCTGAATGACAACATATTCAGAGCCTGTAATCGCAGTGTGTCGGTGGGTTTTATACAAACGCATGTGTGTATGCCCTATAAGGCAATAGCTACTTACTCGCATCTGCGAATATTTTTCGTGACCAACCAACCGACAAGAGTCTGCATCTGCAACAGTTTTCCCATACCGGTTGCATGACTCCGGCTCTCGGTTATCGTCCAAAGTTCGAGTACGGCTGCGAGCACTCCAAGTAGAGTGCAACTAGGCCAATTTACGGTTGGTAATTGGTAGTAGGTAGTAGTTGGCATTTGGCGCCACCAGCTGAGCCCGGCTGAAGGCCGATTCTCTTGGCTTTCGGTTAGATTTTTAATTTGGCAATTTGGATTCAAAGAGCATTTCGACGGCTTCTTACGCATGCGGTGAGCTAACGTTGCTGCCAGTGACAAATTGTTGGCTTGACAGTGGAACTAGTTCTCCAAACTAGACTTAATGCCATGAAATTCAATTATAAGTATTTTAAAAGGTACTTGTTTAAAACAATTCAATTATTTCTAAGAAACTTTATAAAAGGCTTTAATTGACTCTTAAGTAAAACAGGAGTTATTAGTCATGTTTTAAGTTTCATTTATTTTACAACTCTGAAAGTTGAGTGTAATGTAACTAAATGACTTTTTTATTTTTTGTTTTTATATTTTTAGAAAGTATATGGTAACATAATATTACAAAGACGAAGCGTTTAGATATTGATAATTAAAAATAAATGCTTTAAAGTAAAATTGATTGCGTTTCTCTTGTCTATGTTAAAATAATTAACAATACACATTTTTTAAAATCATATTTTAATCATTTAAAAAGAAGATATGTTGCCGGTACAATATGAAATAGTGTAAAATAGATAACAATAGAATAAACTACATTTTTCTGAATATAAAATATCTTATAGGCTTTCTTACTCTGATTACTCTGATTTTGTTACTCTAATTTTGTTACCCTCACTACTAACATAAATTTTAATTTCAATTAAAATATTAAGACAATGTCTTAATTCGAGGCTCAAGCCGCAGAACCGCCTGTGCGAAACTAGCTCCTAACAACAGCGAACCACTCGACGCACATCTGTTCCCAACCAACGAGCTTCAAGTGTCGGATAAGCCGATCTCTCAAATGGGTTTTCCTCGTGAATCAGCGAATAAATTACGCATATTCATTCCGCATCCAGTTGCGGCTGCCAGCTCCAGTTATATCATGAGCAGCACGTTTTGTCAAAAAATAAACAACAACAAAAAAAAAGTAAACCCAGCAAACAACAAACAAAGAGCGTCACTTCCGTTTTTGGCGTTACTTTTACTTTCTGCAGCGGCAGTGGCAGGGGCCACATTGGTGCTGCAACAGCCAGAGCCACACATATTGCAACTGCAACAGCGAGAGCAATCGCATGACATTTGCAGCGTGCCAAATTGCAGGCATTCAATGTCGCTGCCAGCGGCTTATGCAATTAAATGTAATATCAGAGAGTGAAACTAGTTTGTCAACTCGAGTGGCATGTCTTAAAGCTCGAATCTCACATCCGAATCACCTACACAAATATTTAAACAAGGCTCTACATAATCATTAAATTAATTATTCTTAAAGATAAATTTTATCATATTATTTGTGGCTTCAAACTGAGTCCTTTTATTTATAATTTATCTACATCAAATTATCCTTACTTTTGTGACAATATTTCTTTCTGTGCACACAGCTGGCCAAAATGCGGGAGTTGTCGCCGCTGCAGTGGCTGCTGGCCAAAACCAGACGCAAGTCTATGTGACGGAATCTTGTCTGCAGAAACCTTACCGGTGTCCCCACCCGAAGATCCAGTTCTACCTGTACACCCGTCGCACCCAGGAACAGCCGGAGTTTATAGATGTCCTAGACGCCAATGCCCTTTACTACACGCACTTCAATCCGCGGCATCCCACCAAGATCATCATCCATGGCTTTGGCGGCGGCAGAACTCTGAGTCCCAGTCCGGATCTGCGAGAAGCCTACTTCAGTGTGGGCGAGTACAACATTATTATCGTGGACTATGCCGACGCAGTCAAGGAGCCCTGCCTCAGCCAGATGGACTGGGCTCCCAGGTTCGGCAGTCTCTGCATCTCGCAGCTGGTGAAGTACCTTGCTCGGCATCCGCGTGGCGTCCAGCCGGATGACCTGCACTTCATTGGCTACAGTGTGGGGGCCCACATCGCGGGATTGGTGGCCAACTATTTGAAGCCCGAAGAAGGCAAGCTGGGCAGAATCACGGCCCTGGATCCAACGATATTCTTCTATGCGGGCGCAAATAATTCACGGGACCTGGACACGACCGATGCTCACTTCGTGGACGTGGTGCATACGGGAGCCGGGATCCTGGGCCAGTGGCACTCCAGTGGCCATGCGGATTTCTATGTTAACGGCGGCACCAGGCAGCCCGCCTGTGTGGGATCGGCGACGTTATTTCGTGAGTTTTGGAGAGGCTTTTCTTGCCAAACATAAAATAAGTTACCTTTTGAATCCCCAGAAACCTTGGCCTGTGATCACACGAAGGTCACGCCATATTTCATAGAGTCCATAACCACGACTCGGGGCTTCTATGCGGGTCCTTGTCCCAACTTGTTTACCTACCTGATAGGCTGGTGTGAGCCCAAGGACTCGGACTATGTGCTGATGGGCGAGCACTGTTCGCACAAGTAAGTGAGGTCGGTTTCCAAGTTCAGTTCAAGTCTAAATAATCTTTTATATCGCCGACAGAGCTCGAGGCAACTACTACGTGACCACCAATGCCAAGGCGCCCTTTGCTCGCGGCTTTCCGGGCAAGGGGCGTTCCAATGGGGAGTACCAGGGAGTGCGTAGATAATGCTGAGCTCTTTAAACCATCAACTTCGCTTCTGTTCGTTAGTGCAGGCGGTTTTCCAGAGGATCTGGATTCTTCTCTGATTTTATGGAAATTTATTTGAATCTCTTTGGTCGACCGCCCGCATTTCTACATCTTTTACACCGTAGCACACATGTGATTTTAGCTTGTTTCCTAATTGTGTAAACCAATTATTTGATATCTATTTATTTCATATTTTTGTTGCTAGTTCTAACTGCCGCCATTGTAGTTCCGGGACTTGTACAAATTACTCGTAAAAGATCTAATCATTAAGTCGTAGGCTGAAAATTGTATGAAATAAAAACGAAACGCTTTCGATATTTGGCATAATTTTTAACATGTTCGTTTTATTGAATTCCAAATACATTTGTTTAGGTATAATTTTGTTTGGTTTAATTATGAGCTGTTGTAATTATTGTATGTTGTATATTCAGACCCCATGAATGGGTTGTTTCGTACTCAGTTCCATATTTCGGTTAACCAAATGGAAATTACATATATATTATGGAGCTGTATTTTAAAATGAATAGCCATATACTATAGCCATGGAGCCTTCTTGGTTTTCTTTAACTTTTAGGAGTATTTATCGGTTTTTTTCCATTGATTTTTAATGAGCATACACTGAAATACACAAGTATATATTAATTAATTTGGTTTAACTACCATACAAATTATACAACATGGGCGGGTGTTGCCAGAAAAGGGATCTCGATTCGTGTGTTTTTTTATGTTTTAGTTAATTTAATTTAATTTTGATTTAATGTTTAATATGTTGTATACAGAACGCTCAGTAAACACAAAGAATATTTTTGTCACTAGATATATACACAGTTCAAGTATTCGATTGTTACTTACAATCACTACATTCGATTTTACTTAACTTTCGGATACAGTTACCTCTCTGCGGCTCGCCGAAGAATGGTTTCATATTATGGATTGAGTATTTATCTGAGTTATATTAATAGCTATTTATATCGGTTGTGCGCCTATATATTTCAGTATGAAAGTGCTTGGTTGTATTGCGGTTGTATGTGTTGATGTTCACGCATAACATTAATTTTTGGCTAGTCGTTAAAATACCCTAGATATAACCCGTTTCGATGGTTTAACATTGTTGTTGTTTTTAGCTATGCAGTTGGTTATATTTGGCATTATTTACACTTAAATTACTCACAAAAGCATTTAATGATGGCATTCAGCTACTACATTCATAAAAATACTTATTTACAGTGTGTCGCATAAGCAGCAAGCAAAAGACTTAACCGTGGCTTTTTGGTTAACATATGTCTATGTCATTATTGTCCACACAGCCCCGAGAGCTTAAGTATCTCTCAAAAAACCAAAAAAAAAAATACAAAAACAAAATAAGATCGATTAAGGTGAGTTCCTGGCAAGTGAGAGTCTCGTAGGTGTTAGTCTCTCCTATAAGAATCTCGAGTTAAAAATAAACCATACTCATCCAAATATGGTTTTACTTTGGTTTTATGTACAGAATGGATTTCTTTACTATTCTAATATTACACATACGCCCCAGTGGCCAGCATTTTGTTAAGTCGCCTGCGAGAGGCATTCACACAAAACTTTCGCCCAAAAATCAAACTGAAAAAAACACAAATGTAACATTTTAATTAACTTTATCGAAGCTTATGTCTAGGTATTGTCGCTTTCACAAGCAGTTTGTTAATTGTTAATTCTGCAAGGGTAATGCCTTTCGGAGCTCTACTCCAATCGATTCCCGCAGACTATAACATTTAAAATTGTAATAATTATTTGCTATTCGTTCTATTTATTTAAAGTAGCTAGTTGAGTATTTGCGTAAGTATTTATTCGCTGCGCTGTACAAATTACGGTATAAGAATTGACTCTTTTAGTTAGAAAATGTTCACAGTTTTAATACATTGTCATTTATTTGTGAATAATTTATGTTATCATTAAATAGTTATCTATAATATGTTAATATAGTTAAATACCTTTCGATAATATACACACGATTAGATGTAATGAAAGTAAGTGCGTCTAAATATTTGTTTAATGGCAGTAATTGATATTTTAAAAAATAATATAAACTAACTTATAAATATCCATATATAATTGTGCAATAATCAACAAAATGAGAGGTAAAAGTGCATTTAATATTTAAATTTGTGCTCTAAAATCAAAGCTTGGTGCAATATTCAAAACATATATAAAAAACCAATTAACTTTATTGTAAATAACATTATATTATAAAAATTAAATTGTAAACTAATGGTTGCTGAATTTATTTACAATCTATTTAGTACTTGCTTTAAATTTAATCGTTTAGAGAGATTTAAAGAGTGCTAATAATAATAATATATTATATCAAGTTATAGAGGTTATCTTTGAGTTTCAAGAATGGGACAAAAACATTGAAAGGTTTAAAAGTTTTAAAGGAAATAGTTTTTTCTTCGAAATGAAACTCCATTTTTTATGTTTAAGGTATTTTATAGGTGTTTTTTAAGTAAATTTCGATTTTAAAGCCAGGAGAAGTTATTGAAAAGTATTTTATTTGAGAAAATGTGAAAATTCAGTGGAAAAAGTCATTCAAAATTTCCTGGCTTTGAAACCCAAATAAACTAAAACCACTTTGCATAATTTATATAATTTATTTACTGCTTATTAAGTAGTGAGCATATGAAGACCAAGTCTGAGGTCATATGCGCCTACCACTATCTACTTATGTGTTATAAGTTTAGTACCTACATCATGCCTTGCTCATGTCGTTTCAACACAAGAGCTTACCATATACATGGGGTGCTTTCGAGAATTTTCGGTGAAATAAACAAAACTTAAACGTGACATACAGATATATATTCAACGGGAATGGGTTATTATGTATATTTGATTAGCTAGTTTTCCCTTTGTGGTTATCATTCGTGGCGAACATCAACAATTGCTTAGGTTTGATTAAAATGTTCTCGTGCATATGTGAAAAAATTCTTTACACAGAAGATAATAATATCGTCAACGGTAATAAAACTTGCAGCTTGCACTTGCTACCTGCACAGTTAACAACAATCTTTGGCTATATATGTATGTATATATATATATATATATAATTTGTTTATACGTATATATCGAGTTAAATATAAGTATTAGTTTCTTTGAGACGTGGTGCATGTCTGGATTATGTGCGGTTTATGATATACACATGTCGAATATGTCGAATATATATTCCAGTAATTTCCCTTTCTTTTGTTTACCCTTTGCTATGCATTTTGGTTTCTTTGTTTAGTTTTCTTTTTTTTTGTTTTGTTTTTGGAGTTGTGCAGCTTGTAAATAGAAATTCGCGGAAGCGACGCCCTAAACTATGCTACTTCTTAGAACGTTTATTGTGCCAAGTGCGTCTGTGGAGGATTAATTGTCTGTGGTTGTGGTATTGGCTAATGGTATTGCTGTCTTTGCATATGTAGTTTCTCTGTTAGGTACATAGTTTCTTTGTGTTAGTGTGGCATGTGGAACTCATTATTCATTCACTGAAAACTCATTGCTTATTAGTTATATTTGTAGTCGGCTATGTACAGGGATGCCCAGGCCGAGTACCTTAACGCACTTGCATTTGTCTCCAAATTCGTATACAGCCGAGAACTATAAAGGACCACGACTGGGCATCCCTGAGTAAGAAATTGTCGGACTTGAGGTCATCGGTCTGTTTAATTAATTAATTTAAATATAATTTTAAATGTTAAACATATATTTATCAACGACAAAGAGTTTTTCAAAGGTAACTAACACATTTTGAAGACCCAGACCTCAGGCCCAGCAATCTCTGTATTTGGTTATATTTTTTCTGCAAGGATTTCTCGCTGCAGGATCAAACTCATCGCGGAGATAGAGAGAGTTGGAATAAAACTTTAACGACACACCAATAATAAACAATAAACTTGTAACGACTTCCGGCCATAACTAAAAGCTATGATATATATCGTTGACCGGAGTGAGGGCCTTACTGCTGCTGCTGGTATCCCTGGGGATCGTAGGACGGCATTTGTCCTCCGGAGACCGCATCCTGCGTATACCCGTACGTATTAGACACATCCCCGTACGACGGTGGGGCATCCTCCTCGGCGATGGGTGCACTGGCTCCGGCCATGGCAAACGGATTATTGGCCACATGACCGGTGGCGCCGTAGCTAATGGCACTGGACTGCTGCATCTGGCTCTGCTCGTTGTACTCGGGAGCGCCCTATGTTGGGAATAATTATTAATTTGTAATAAATTAAAGTTAAAGAATTCAATAATCAATTAAATATTAAATAAATTAAATAACTTAAAGGTTCTTTCGCTTACAAATGATGTCTCCTTCATGTAGTTGCCCAGCATGCCCGCTTGACTGGGATCCGTGTTGGTTATGGCACCAGCCGGTGGCGCCCACACTTGCTGCTCCTCGGCTGGGGGCTCTGCCCATGGCTGCAGTTCTCCAGAGGCAAAGATGCCGTAGAATGTGCAGCCAATGAGATGAACACAAGCGGCCAGGGTGAAGACTGTAGTCCAGCAGCCAGTGGGCTACGGGAGAATAAGGAAGTACATCCATATATTATGGTTAAAGATTGGTTTTTAAATACCTTTTATAAGAACGCCTTAAAAATACAGTTCAAACTATATTTAAATAAGATTTTCTGCTACTTACATTAGCCTGGATAAGCCCATCCAGGGCGTAGGGCACGATGATACCAGCCAGTGTGCCAATGCCGTTCGAGAGACCCATCAAGATACTGGCATAGCGAGGAGCAATGTCCAGGTGATTGACATTATAGCCAGAAATGGCAAAGCCACTGAAAGCCACGCCGCAGGTCAAGGCAAACATGGCGCCAGTCTGGAGAATATGGAATCAATTAAAAATCCACAAAAACCCCGCGAAATACAACACTCACCGCCGTTGAGGAATGGGCCACGAATAGGAAAAACAGACCCTCCATTCCGAAACCGCCGCAATTGAAAAGCTTCCTCACATTTGTGGTGGACAGGATGCCGTTCTTTCGCAGATGATCCGCCAGCATGCCACCAAACGGAACTATCGTGGTCATTATCAAATGTGGAAGCGACCCCACAAATCCAGCCTCCTCCACTTTGAAGCCAAACTTATGCTTGAGGAACGAGGATTGGAACAGTACCAGGAGGTAAAAGTTCCAGGAGCGACAGAAGTTGGCCACGATGATGGCATAGACCGGCATCGATCGCATCATCTCCCGCCAAGGCGTTGTCGATAGCGACGGCATCGATGGATGAGCCGACTCTCCCAGCGACTTTTCGATGTATTTGAGCTCGGGTATGCTGATCGCTGGATGCTTGCGCGGATTTTCAAAGCACAGCCATATCCAGAACATATACCATATTATGCCGAACACTCCGTAGGCGTAGAAGGGCGCTTGGTAGCCTACGGCATCCGCTAGGAGACCGGAAAGCGGTAGGCCCACCACCACGCCGGCATAGGAACCGGAAAAGGCCAAGGTGGCCAGACGGGAGCGCTCCATAGGCGGCGCCCAGAAGCGCCAGATACCATGACACGCTGGATATGTAACGCCCTGTGGGAATAATCAAGAATGCAAGTGGGTTAATCCTCAGTATTACTACAGGAGTGTCCGTCTTGATTGTTTTTCCTTCACAAATATATCTTAGACTACTTTATATAATTTTAGAGCTCATTTAAAAATATTAATTAAATTTTAATACCTTTCAAATATTTATCTGACAGACACACACAAAATTAAAATATATACTGTTGTTGGTTTATTATTTTATGCGTTTTGAAAACAATCAAACACTTAAGACTCAAATATTTAAAACATACAAAACCCATACTTCCTCAAATACATTTTATGAACTGAACATATGTGAATTTATCTAGCTTATTCACCATTTCAAAAATCTTTTTAAATTTCAAGTGGTTTCTAATATTTGCGAAAGAAAAAGGACAAACTAGGAAACGTTCAGCCTTTTGCCAAACTTTGTTACGTTCACATTTTCCCCAAGAAAAATGACAAACTCCCCAGTCCAAAGAACACAAAGAAATCGCATTAAAATAAATGCTTTTGTTATTTTTCCTATGCCGTCCGCAGAGCCCCACCCTTTGAGGGCTTAGGACATGTTTCCATTTCACATATTTGCTTTATCATAAAGCAAAATCTAGACCTCCCCGCAACCCAACTCCCGGTAACCCTCCCTTTCTTTTCGCAACATCACGCAGCCGTAATCCCCAGCTTTGATCTGTGGCGAAATCGAATTTCGGTTAGTTCTTTGGTTCTGGTAACATACCTCGAAGAGTCCTTGCAGGACGCGCACGCAAATCACCACATGACCGTGCATCAGGGTCATGGCAAAGGGAACGAAGAGATGCAGCGTGGCGGAGCTGACGATGGACAGGCCGAAGATCTTGTTGGCCGGAAACTTGGAGGCGATGAAGCCGCCGGGTATCTGCGTCACCAGGTAGCCCCAGAAGAAGGACGAGTCCACATGGCTCTCCACGGCAACGGTCCAGTTCATGAATACCGTCTGCAAATAAAACCGGAAATGCCATTAGAGGGGGTGAGTGTTGAGTCAAGGAAGAGCTCAGCAATCATTAAACACTGCCGCAGGCCTTTATTAACGAGCGTCAAGCCGGATGACACACACAATGCTCTGAGTTTCAAATGGATTTCTATTTTATGCTGCGATGTGGGCGTAGTCCCTGTGTGTGACTTTTGAGTGATGCCCTCACATACTCGCCCTAATTGACAAGAAAGCTAGCTTCTCGCCAAACGAGGCGAATTTGATGGCTCCCCGCGCTATTACGCGAATTTCTGCTCATTTATTGTCCTCAATTTGATCAATTTAAAACGTGGTCTTAACAGACGTGCAGGGAGTTTAAAGAGGACAAATTACAATTTAATAAAAATTGTATTTAAGTTAAAATTGCCATAGATGTTAATATATAAGGAGTTCTATAAGCTTTTATACTTTCTTTGAAAGATTCAAATGTGTAAATATGTTAATAATAATAGAAACTGCTTAAATCTTTCCTAAAAGTAATTATCTCATAAATAGTAACAGTTTTGGAGGTCTAGAAAAAATGTTAAAATGAAAATTAATCATCAAATTAAAGGGAATGTAATTAAATCTAGTCTCTAGTAACTCAAGTTTCTAATTACTTTAATAAAAAGGCCAAGATAAACTTCGAGAAGTTCAACATTTGTTCAGATTTTACAGGATTAGATCTTCAACCTTTGCAGAATTCTTTTCTACTTTATTAAGGAGAAAAGGCAACGTCATTATTTAAATTTGGCAATCAAAATGTACTTATTATATTATATTATATAGAATATATAATAATATAAATAATAACTTACCCCGTTGTGCTCGCCCTTAAGCTTAGCAGCGGACATGTTGCATCGCATGCCGAAGGCGATCATGAAGCCCACGCAGGCCATGGTGGCGATCGTGTAGCGGGCCGGCATGCAAGGACATTCCGCCTTGCAATACTTGTCAATTTTGCGCAGCGGTGGCCGCTCAATCTCCTCAAAGGAGGCAGGCGAGTCCGGCCGGTCGTCGTCGTCGTCGTAGGCATGGCCGCCGCCCGGACCGCGTCCTTCGCGGTCGCCACCCTCCATCTCCTCGTAGCCGCCATGACCGCCGTGATAGCTCTGCGATATCTCGAACTTCTCCATGTTGGGCTTCAGGCTAAAAGAGAAGAAGATTATGATAACAAGCCTGATTTCAATGGATAAATGCAGTATCTTCCGTAGTTTTTATAAGAATCCCTTCTTGATGCCTTGTAATACAACGTTTTCTTCAACAATTTTTATAAGAAAACAATTGTCTCTAAGGACATAATTCATGCCAATTAGAGCGGTGGCAGGACAAATCAACAGGTCAACGAGAGGGCGTGAAAACACAAATATTTTCGGCTTGTTAGCAGCAACAGCTGCCACCCTAGCCCGCCACCAGGCCCCCAAAAAAAAGACAAGGTGGTTGTTGTTTTTCCCAGCCAAGGTCCCAAAGGAATTGCGGTGACTGAGGGTAGAAATTGCTGCAGAACTTCCCTTTGGCTGGGAATATAAAATTCAATTTTATTAAGTGCTGATAGCATTGCCAGGGGTATTTAGAGTTGATTGGAGCAGGTAAGAATCTTAAATCGCATTTCCAGATTTGATTTCCGAGGCAAACAGGTGCCGGCAGTTTAAACACAGTTAAAAGACCTTGTCGCCGTCTGATTGATGGATGTGTGTGCTCTGGCTGATACCGAGTGTGGTGGCCCACAATCACTCCCACCCCATTGCTATCCATTAACCCGGGATAAGTGACACATCTCATCGCAGATAGCCTCCTCCATTGGCATTTTTCTTCATAAATATCCAGACAAAGTCGCCCTAAGTATGCAATACAAACTAATAAGCAGCAGCCACCAGCCGAAAACAAGCCACTACAGTGGATAACTTTGTCGTGGAAGTCGAAGTCGCCGCCTGTCACATAACTCAACTGTCTGCCGCCAAAGCTACCCTCGTCTGGTCACGCAGGAGCCCCTGGAACAACACCAGCTATAAGGATATCCTTCGCGTCCTTCGCACATCGTCTCCTGCCTTGACCGACTTTAAGGCTGACGCCAATTTTATGCGGCGATTTTTATTTGCCCTTTCGAAGGGTAGAGGCTTGCGTAATGTCCGTCATTAGGTTTGCTGTGTGCCAAAAGACGTTTCGATTACCATTTCAAAGACATATTTTAAGACCTTGGCATTTAAAGAATTTCGTGGAAAATCTAAGAAATTTTACTGAATACTTTTAGTTATAGTTATAAGTTGAGAGGATGTTTATTATTAAACTTCCTTTTTAGTTAAGCACCTAAACTCCTTTATTTATTTCATTTCTGCTTAGAATAAATGTAATAAAGGTGCCTGTGATAATTCGGATTGAAAATATATACCCATTTTAATTTAGAATTATAAATTAGTACCAAGTTATTATTATTTTACACTTTTTGTATTGTAAACTGTAAGATGATATCACTTCAACTCTATTTTTAAACCTGTTCAGACTTTACTTTAACACACCTTCTTATTATTTTCTGAGTAAGAGCATCTCCTTTTCGTCTGTTGCTCGACAATATAAACATCTCCAGTTAAGGATGGAGAGTGCTTGAATAAGCCAGAATTTTGTCAATTTTTTTGACGTCTCGCCAACTATCTTTGGCGCTAAAGTTTTTGGTTTGATTGTCAGTAAAAATGTTGCAGACTTCTTGGCGACGCATAGATTACGGCTAACTGGCGCCACCAGCCGAAGGAAGAGCAGCATTCGCTTTTGACTTTAACGTGGCCACACAGAAAAAGAAATGTAAATGGAGCAAACCCAGAGATATAAAATACTATATGTATTAGTTTGTTTGCGCCAACAACTGGAGATGCTGCGGCACTTGGGGCGGATGGTAATGGTGGTTGTGAATGGCGGTTGGAGCCTTGTCAGCGACACGACCGCGTCTTCAATGACAATTCTAATTTCATTTTCACTGGCAAGGATAAAGGAACAGCTTCAGCTGTCGCCCCCGAAGAGGCATTTCAATTTCTTCGCGCCGAGTGCCACTCGAGGACTTCAGCCGCAGGTCCTGGCAACCGCTCGTAAAAATCAATTTCATTTGCGTGTGCCACTGCAGCAGCAGCCCTTCGTTCCGTTGGCATGCAACACATTCCTTAATGAAAGCGATGTGCCACCTATTGTTCCAATTTCTAATTTACGCCCAAGGTCCTTGAGAAATCGTCGAAAGGGGAGTGTGGATATGGGTGAGAGCTGCGGCGTGCCCCATGAAATTGCATACCGCTTCCGCACACACATTCATTGAGTGTTTGCCCAATATGCTCTACTATGGGTACAACTTTATTGAGCTCGAGAGCGGCGAAGGTGCCGGAAGTTGGAGTCGAAGTCCCAGGACACGTGCTGCCAACGTGCTCGGAATTCCAGAGAAATCGGTGAGCTTCGTCGGCATGCCAGCGCGTCCATTGTTACCGGGCCCAGGACTTCGACTGCAACTGCTCGGCTGCCCTGAGAGGACATCGTCCTGGCCCACCTTTAATGACTTGTTAAGCATGCCAATAATTTCACAAACTTCGCCGTGGCCGACACGTGCCGAAGTTTCCCGACGCCCGGCTAGTCGGAAGTGCGTATCAATATACATATTTACTGCATTATCGTGGGCGGAATGGCATGGTCAAGTTCATCCAACCACGAACAACGACCAGCCTTGCGTTAAATTAAATTCGGATTTTTTTTTTGTGCCGTTGTCTCTCTAAAGTCCATTTGATTGCAATCATATTTCATTCTGGGTTTTTTGCTCATCGTCATCATGGTACACTTGTCAGCAAAAGATATATGCTTTAAATTATAAAGCCAATGCCAGCAGGCAAATAAAAAAAAACTATCAAAAGGATAGAACATAATTTTGTAATTTGAAAACTTTTATAAATAAACTTTTTTAACATTTATCTAAGAAAACAAAACGGGAAACAAGGAAATCGTGGTGGAAGGTTTGTAAAAATAATTGTAAAGCTGTTAAGATATTTCTCCCTTATTTATTTTTTATCAAATTAAAGAAATATAAAATAATGCTAATACTCATAAAACAATACTAATATGAAAACAAAAGACTTAAAAAAAGAATGTTGTTTGATATTATTATTAAAAATACTTTTTTAAAGTAAAATAAATAGTTAAAAATACTTTCTTAAAGTCTTTTTATTTAGAGAGCTTATTAAAAACTTCTTTTTGTAATCAGTACTTTTTAACTTTAAAACAAAGCATCCCCTTTAATCCCAATAGCATTTTCCCAACAAATTTTATATGAAATATCAAATCGTTCGTGGACTAAATTCCTGCTGCCTGCTGTTATATCTTTTGGTGTATGAATATTAGTATCAAAGTCGGTTCGATTCGATTATCCTGGCACACTCACCCGCCAAACACGCCCGTCGCCTTCTCCTTAAACGCCGTCAAGCCCTTCATGGCGATGCTGCGATGCTGTCCCTGTTATCCCTTACTCCCGACTTCTTACGCCTGACTCCTGTCCTGCCTGTCTCCGGATCGCTGAGTCCTCCGCCTGAGTCAGCGCCTGTGTTGTGCTTCGCTGCCTGTTCCGCTTTTATCACTTGTGCGCATAAATATGTTGTGTTGCCAACTTCACGGCGGATTGCCTTGTATATAAGCGTAGCGAATCGGCGGCGTTTAATTTCCGTGAAGCCAGCACAAATTTGATGACTCTATTTTCAGGTTGGCTCGGTCGCTCAGCGGGGGCTTTTCACTTGGCCGCCATATAATTTCGCTTTTCGGCCGGAAAGTTGTTGCATTTCCAGTTACAGTGCCTGCAAAAGAGATTTGTACGGGTTATTAATGTGTCCACCGATTTGTGTTCTGTCGCTGATAAGCAAAAGCCCCGTACAATTTCATCATTTTGCACATTTCTTGTAAGCGGCTTATGTCCATAAATTTTCTCCGGAGGGATGACGACTATGGTATGGGTCTCGGGGAAGTTTTGTGGTCCGGGAAAGCATTTTGTAAATATTTCTGGCTTTTTTGGCTATTTTGATTGCCTTTTATGCTTCATTTAGTGTATGTGTGTCTGAAATTTGACACTTATTTTGGTTCGAACTAAGCTACCATCTGAAGGGTTAGCAGAGGTGGGTCGAAAATGGAGTCAAGGCTTTAAGAAAATTGCAATTTTAATTGGAACTATAAATATAACATTTAAAGTTCATTGTTTTATGTATTGAGCACTATTTTCCAAGATGTTCAAGACTTAAATAGTCTTTACTCGATTATAAAACCCGAATTAATAAAGCAAATTAATAAAGCAATAGTTTGAGAAACAAAATCAATGATTCAAAACATTTTACCAATTTAAACTTAAAGTTTAAATCCATTTATGTTAGATCCATTTATGACAACCATTAAGCAACTAAAAATGTTAAAGTTATTCTTAATATAACTATAACTAAAATTAAACAATCGGAGACAAACACCACTAGGGGTTAGAAATCTTTTCAAAAGATGTTTGACATAACAAATTCTGGGAAATGTTCGTCTTTTGTATACTGTATAATATTGTAGTTATGGATATAAATGATTGAATTTTAAGCCTCCAGTAATATCTGTAGGACACTGATATACTTTAAAACAAACATATATAAAAACAACTTTAATATAGAAAGTCGGCATCCACAATCCAATTAAAATACTTTTAGAATATTTTCTCCTTTTCCGGCTGTTAAATAATCTCACGCATTTCATAATGTACCAAGAATTTTTCACTTAGACACCATTTTCCCCCTAAACCCTGTACTTTTGACCTTGGTGCGTTACGCCTACTACTTACATGCCACACTAAAGTTACGTAATCCATTTTGTCGTTGTGCGCGATTATGTAATCGTCGATTCAGTTGAAACTTAGCAGAGCTACCGTTAGTTATCGTTTCGGGCTTAAATTATGTTTTGTTAGGCAACAAAATTCGTTATTTGTTATTAACTAATTTGTTGTTGTTGGTTAGGATATCACAAATAAGGTACACAGATAACAGATTACATAGATTGATTATACACTACGCGATACGCTGGAATTAGTAGGACGAAAGAAGACATTTAATTTAAATAATCAAGGGGATCATAGAAAAAGTCCAGTGATTTTAAATCGTTCTAAAGCAGGCCAAAGAGTGTATAATGAAAGATTTTAATACATTTAATGCCACACTTTTGACACATTTTCTGTCGATATGAAGTTACTAGAATTTTCTATGATCCCTGATTATATAGTTTTGGTGCTTTTAAATTAATTTTTTTCCAGTTGGAAGATCCATCTCACATTTTCTGAACAACACACGCCCCGTAAAAACAAAAATAAATAACCAAAACGGAAGTGAAAACTTCTGAGTAAACCAATTAAAAACTTAGAATGTGGGACGACAACATTCAGACAGAGTTTGACCACGAGACCGGCGGCAGGACGACGACGACGACAAGGATGGCGATCCGAATCCAACTCTGTCTGAAGACTGTGTGCCAGCCAGGTCGCACCCAACCGCGTTGTGGACCCCAGACCGAGGATCGTCGAAGGACAGGTGGCGATGGTTGGAAGGCGACGCCAAAGGATACATAAGCAGCCGTCTCAGTCGCAACCTCAAGAGGACTATCTGGTATATATATGGGTTTGGGAATGGGTAAGGGGAGGAGCATAGTATATAGACTGGAATTTTTTCTTTTCAAGGGTATTACGAGACGAGCCGTCACAAAAGCCGTAGTTTTACTAATTTTCAAACGGAATTTAGCACTTTTTCGAAACACTCTCAAATAGCACAATATTTTTCAGATATTTTCAACTATATTCCAGTAATTTTTTATGTATTTTTCCCTATATTCTCCCAGGATATATACCCGCAGCTCCAGGCTCGCGATTTGGCCTCAGCAAGACAACGCACGAAGTGAAACTAACGGGGCTGGCATTCGCCTTTCTTGTCTGCCCAGATGGATGTCCTGCCGCCAGATTATGCTCCTCCGCAGCATAATCGAGTCATCGCTCCCACTCGCACTCGCAGTGTGGTGAAAAGCTCTCCGGAGGAAGGATAACGACGTGCGCAGGCCCGAGAATCCGGACGGGCTGTGCCGGAAAGTCCGCCTCGGTCACATTGGTCGAGGGTTAGTGGCAACAGTAGCAAGGCGTCTTGGCGCCGGAGTTGGGGCTCCATAGCCACCTGGCCGTGCGGGACCAATCAGAGGCCGCGATTTTAATTCCTCCCGTTGATATAGGTGGAACCACCGACTCCCTGGGTCGGCATGGAAATCTCAGTCGTGCGTAAAACCCATTGTTTTCCACGAGCCCAGATACATTTTTCCGTACATACAGCCCCAAATAAAAGTCAGCCATTTTGAAAATGTTTTCTGTCTGCCTTGTGTGGGGCCTCGAAAACAGCTACAAACTAAAAAGAGGCATCGAAAACGAATGAGCAATGTAGTTCTGTTTCCATAAATTAGGCGATTTGATCGATTGGAATTTTACGTGTTTTTTTTTATAATTTGCCGAATTTTGGGAACTAATGTGATCCGAATCTAATAGATTCCCATTTGTTACTGGGAACTTAATGGGGGCAGCTGATTTATTTTATAAAAAATATTTTTCCATTGACCTGTACATTAAAATCAGACTGAAGGACTCTATTCCCCAGCTTCTCCCACATTTAATTTTAAATTACTGTATTTATATTTATTTATTTATCTAATGCAAATAATTAGTGTTAAACTAATAGCTAACATAGGTTTTTGTGTTATTATATACTGGATAATAAACATATCATAACGCTTACTTTTAGAAAATCATTAATAAATTACTTACTGAATTTTATAAGCTTAGGAGCTTAAAAATAATTTTTGGTAATATAAATAAAAAGGATTACATTTTCCTAATGATTTTATTATATATTTTTGTTATGTAGGCTAACTTTGCTGCACATTCCTTTAAATTTGATTATTTGGCTTATGTCAATTTTGAACTGCACTTTCTATGAATATATAATATATTTATAATATATTTTAAGCATATTTATACTTAATAACTTATGAATAAAATAGTTTAAATGATGTCTGAAAAGCTTATATTTTCATTTAAAGCAGCAAGTGTAAAATCATCAAAATTGATAATTCTCTCTAGAATCGTAAATATACTATGAATACCTATTTTAGTGTTTTATATCCATAATATGTTGACAAATTACATTTTGCTACTCAGTTTTCAACGTTTCTTTCACAGTCTTTATATGTTTTAAATTAATATCGTAGTTGGTAAAGTTTTGCAATATCTTTAGTTAATAATTTGTCTAGTTCCGATTATTAATGGAAACTACATGATACAATTATACAATTTTATGTACGTCGAAACGGGATACGACGTACATATAAACCTACTTTCAAAAGATAGAAATATAAATAAAGCAAACTTAAAAATACCTAATTAAATAAAGAAATAAATTAGGTATATATTTAAATATATAATTTATATATTTATATATGTATATTATATTAAAAATAGTCGTACTAAATATTACTTTTATTATCAAACTATTTAAATAAAATTACACAAAATGCCCTTGAAACTTCCAAAAAGATTACGTTACCATTGTGTATGTGGCGTCCCTGCCTATTCCACTTCACAACTGGCCACTTAAAGTAGCCAATAATCTTGGTCAACAGTGTGAGCAACTGCCTCGATTCTCAGTCATCAAATAGCCGGGCCAATTCATAATCCTTAAAATAGAAACCTACGGCTCCCAGAGATCCCAGCTTCCGGTCCAAGCAACCCCCCATTATGCGACTCCCCCGCAGATGGCCTGGCGACGTTGCTAATACGACGCGTTGGTCTAACCCTCATAAGCATAAAGCAAACAGCCAAACAGTTGCAACTCAGCCAAAAGCTATAATAAAGTTGCGGAAGTAAACAGCAAAGCGAAATAAACAAGAAGCCCAGAACGAACAGCAAAAAAAAAAAACCGGGCTGGGAAATGAAATGAAAATCATCCAAACGGCCGCAAAGGATTTTCGCATTCAGAAAGGATACACAGGGAAACGCAGACATTGGGGCAGACATTTTCGCAGACAAGACGGCGGCATAACACAACCCAAAGCAGAAACAGCAGCCACCACAACACACTCAATATAGCGATATTAAATTTCGAAAAATGTCCCGATCCACAGAGCGTTTTACTATTTAAACAAAACGATTAAGGGGAGGCACAGACAGCGACTAAAAGCAGCCTCCGCATTGATTGACGTAAATGAAGAATAATCGAATTGCGCCCATAAAACTCTAAACTAAGTGGCGGGCGTTGTCAGGCGGCGAGAGTGTCGAGTGTCAGGCACCGTTCCACAGTGCACAGTGGTACTACGTGACATTCTATATATTGCCTACAATAATAACTTCTTGATTATAACTATCGTTATAGTTTACATAATTTAAGTCGCAAATATGTACTTAAAGTAGGGATGTAAGCTAAATCGAAATGATAAGGCCAATCCTATATATCGCTAATAATAATTCGTTCTTATCGAAAATAACGTAAACTTTGAAGGTTTAAATATCAATATTTTTGAACTATATAACCGAATAATGTTATTTAATTTGTTCGTCTCTTTTTCCGTCTATATTAACATATCTGGTTAACATTAACATATCAATCAGGAAATCTATATGTCGCATCTATATGTATATCGCAACGGTAAGTAAGGTATCGATTCACCTATGATAGTTTCCGATTTAATAATAGATTCCCACTTCCCTAACTTGAAACCCGTTTTACACAATATTATAGTAGATAATTAATAAAGGTAAAAATAAATTCCCTAAATAAATATTTAATTTGTTTAATTGTTCATCAGCACCCACTGTGCCAAAATCAGTGGACTCAGCTTTTCGCCCGCACTCATAAATCGTCAGTGAAAAAGTGTCAAACTTGAGTTGACAGTCCCCTCCCGCGGCTGAAGTCAGAATCCCAACCTGATCCTGGAGCTCCGGGAATAGATGTCCTGGCTTCGCTTCCCGTCGCCCGTCAGCGGTAATTAGTGCAGCTTCGGCCGAAAGTCATCTTCAATTTCATTGCGCCAGCGTAATCATCATTATCCTGTTGGGCTTGTTGTGTCGTCCCTCAAGCCGTATCCCGCCGTTGTTCTCGCCTTTTGCACTAATTACAAAATAACTTTTACAGCATTTTGCGCTGGCTGTGTCATCTTTGTGCTATTTTTTTCGGGGGATTCCCCGTGGTGTCTATGATGTATGGCTTTTCGTTGGGTGATTTACTGGTGAATTGTGGAAGGAGTAGCCAAGGATAACTGTCAGTGAAGGGTTTCCCAGCGATTTTAATTACCAGCTGAAAATGTGACGAATTTAAAAGCGGATGAAATTCAACTCGGAATCTGTAAAAAGCACGGAAAGAAGGAGGCTTTTCCCTGGGAAAGTCGCAAGGGGCGGGAAATTGATGAGCTTCTGTTGATCCAGCAGACTCATGCTGTCAATCCACATGTCCTCCCACTCAATCACAAAACTAAACGCTGCACTCGTCGATAAGCGTGCCACATATAGTAAGAGTAATAAACCGAATGCCGAGAAGAGGAGGCCAAAGGTCGGGGGTTGCCAGTTCGGGGTGTCTCTGGCCCAAAGCGATTCCTGAGATTTAATATTTATTTTTGTTTGTGTGCAAATAGCTGGAAGCAGGAGAGATATGAAGGAAAACCCAAGCAGAAAACAGGGAAAATAAATAACAGAACTGAGCTCTCTCAGTTCAATAGATTTTACTTTAATCTGCAGAATTTTCTGTATTTTCAACAATTATTATGTTCGGAAAGCTCTTTCTGAAAACTTATATAATAAATTAGTTCTTAATTTACCAAATAATCTATCGTAATATTAAAACTAGAAATTAAGTACTTAAATCCTGGTTTTGTTTTTTTTTTTTAGAATATCTCTCACATAATATTTTCTGTGGTGAAATAAATATTCTTTTTCCAACAATCTCTTACCTATATACATAGTTTTTTCTGTATTTTCCCCAAATTTAAGAATAGCTTTCCTCTTTATAATTAGCATATGCCTCCACTTAGGGCTCAACTCTTTGTCAGTCCGACAGCAACAATGAAATCCATTAGGGTCATAGACAGAATATTTATTCATTTGAAACACATTTTTCCTTCGCTTGCCGCACAACAATGAGAGCGAAAACACAAAAGGCGAAGCGCGTCAGTCAGTGCAACTTTATTTCAGGCTAGAATGCACAGGACCCACTCACGCAATACCCAAGCACACTCGGAAACTTCCTCCTTCCCTTCCATACACTCAAAAAAAATACGAATCACATCTGTTTTTTTAAGCTTATAAATAAGTATGTTTCCCTCCGATATTTAGCTGTAAAGATACCTATAATAAGGCTGTTCCTGTTAACGTGTCAAGATAATACAAAATATTTCATTAAAGTATATTTAAAAATTATTAAAGATATTTTACGCGCTTTTTAATAATTGTTTTTTAACAATGGCAATAGGAAAGAATAACTGCACGCTACAGAAATATAATTATATGATGACCTACATTTTTGAATTAATTATTAGATATAATACAAACCTTATTAGTGGGCAACCTATTAGTTTAGACATTAGTAAATTATAATACATTTATTTAAAAAACAGTCCCATGGAAATATCTTTACAATTATGGACCACTTTCTGCTTCAGTGTAGGGACTCCGTGGCAAAGGCGGTATACCGGAAGCAAATGCTTTTGTCGCCTGGCGTGTGCCGCTCATTGTTGGCGCTTTCGTTTTTTGTGTTTTACCCTCAAAATGCATAAATATAAATGTGAATCCCGAGGCCCGAGAATGTCTTGATTAATGTTGGCGTACGTTGGCTTTTACCCCTCCCTAGCGAGACCAACGCCAGGGTGACCGAGAATGGGCAATAAAAATGTTGTCACACATCATTTAGCAACAGCGGGCAGTCAGAACTACGATTTTAGGGTTTTCAAACCTTAAAATGAGTATTACAGAATTATTATAAATTTTAAAACATTTCAATTCGCCGGTGGACACCTGATACTCCATGCTTCTACCCCAATTTACTCGCAGACGTTGCCATTGCCTGCCAGGCATCATAATGAATCTAATCACTTACGCTCGAGTGCATCAATTATGCTGGCATCAAGCATCAGGGGGAGAAGGGGCCTCATCCTGCAAAACGGCCTGACAAAATGACTTTGTGCCGGATTCCCCTCACTCCGGCGGAGTGACAGGCGTGGACGTGGTTCCAGGGATCGAAAAGAGACGACGACGTGCCCATTGTTAACTGTGAAAATTTGTTTGCAGCGTCATCGCAACAACAAGCTCGTCAAGTTGATAACTTTATGATGCTGAAAAGGCACACATACATACGTATATCTTTATGCACCCCCAAAACTGGCCATGGAAAATGTGCAAATCTCAGCGTAACGGGGTGGTAATATGTATTTAATAAAGTTAGCAGGGAGAAAGTTGGTAAAATTACTAGAAAACTATATTATAAACGGAAAATGTTTTATAAATTATTCTTTCTTAGTTTAAGATAACCAAAGAAGTAAAATATTAATGCAAAGATAGTTAAGTTCTTTGAAAAGGATTTGTAACTTTAAAAAAATATGAAAAAAAAAATCTGAACTCCAAAAATTCACTTAAATCTGATAGCAGGAAGGGAGTTTATCCACTGTCCACTGAACCCCTTGGTCAGCTGTGTCTAGGAACCGCAAAATGTGTTTTGGCCTCATTAGAAAAATATTAAATTTCCTTGCCTGCGTTGAGAGTCCTGCGGAGACACAAGGCTTTAATTGCTGTAAATGTGAATACTTAAAAGTTGTTGCGCCTTTTATGCGGTTGCCGTCAAAGCGAAACTCAATTAAGCTGCAGTCACCACCCCCAGCCGCCTCGAAGCCAACCCCTGATTTAAAACTGCTGATACGGCGACAAGGACATCAATGAGGAGCCTTTGTCCTGGTTGCCCAGTCAGCCACCGAATGCCTTTTCAAAGGCATTTTTAATTGAAATTGTCTGATGCTACCTTTTGCCGCTTCTCCGCCATCCTCCGTGAGTTTGCAGCTAAAATTTGCGTTTTTCTGCCTTGTTACCTTGCAGTCTCTGGCTGGCGACTTGATTGACATGTGAGCCAAAGACGAGAGAACTGGCGTTGCTTGAAAAGTTCGTCCCTTCCTGCTTCCAACTTGTTTACATCTTTGTGTGCTAATAGCGGCCCTAAGTCGTCGAACGATACGCCATAAATCCATGTTAATAACGCCGTCTTAAAAGGGGGTTGCTGTCTCAATTTGCCAGGACTAGAATGCACACAGAAAAATAATGGCAATCTATTACTAGCTATTACTAACTAACTAACTAACTACAACGTACTACTTCAACATATTAACATATTAATTTAAAACGAAATTATTGAGGCATAAAAAATGAATTATTTTAAAACTTATAGCAAAGACAAAATAACTCCCTTTATTTCTGTGTAAGATCCTTCCGATGCAAGCCGAAAGAAAAGGGAGATTTCAAACTCAAAGACATTTAAGTGGATTAAGCGACTTTCATGTTATGTCCTCAGTCTTTGGGACATCAACCCAAATGAACGACGACAGTGAAACAATTCACGAGGCACGCCCGGTGCAAAGGACTTGAGCACGGCGAAAGGCGAGCGGCAGGATATAACATAAAAACCCGCAATATGCCTTGCCAGTTTGCCACTCGAAATATGCAAATATAGTCCTTGTGCATGGGCGTGGCTGCAGGGGCGTTGCAACAGCAGCAGCATCAGCAGCAAACAATGAAAGTAAATGCCAAAACATTTTATTGATTATCAGGCAAAAGGGGAGCTTAAAAGACACAGAAAACAGTGGTTTAAGGTTTGAAGTTAAAGAGCTGTATATGATAAAATATAAAAATATATAACAAAAATACAAACATGTTACTTAAACAAATAATACTACTATAGAGGGGATTTATTGTTTTCTTTGGTTATTATTCTAACTATTTCTGTTTAGTTTTTCAACTAGGCAAGTATTTAAGAAAAAAGGAATTCACTAAAATTATTAAATAAACTGATTACTTTATTATTATTTTTTTGTTTTAAGTAAAGCGCATGTATTAGTGTAACTGCCGGGCACTGTATTTGGTACTTCAGTTGCCATTAGTCGGCGCCGGCGAGTGTGCTACACTTTTTTCCAGTTGTCTGACGACGACAATGGCAACTCCAACTGGAGTCGTGGGCGGAAAAGCGGTGTACAGATCCCTGATTGGTGGCATGGGTAAGAGCATTGAGCATTTTAATAACCGCAGTGAGTTGGGAGCGGGAAACGAACGCCGGGCGGTCATAATTTATGCCACCCAGCGACTGAAAAGAGGCATTGACAGTCGTCCTTCGTGGGCCGCCCGTTGAGCGATTTGTAATACAAAGTTCCCTTTCCAAGGATTGCGCTTTTTTGTGCTCGTGGCATGGCCCAAAGGACCGCCTTCCTTCCGATGCGTTTGATATACGAGCGAGAGTTTAAACTTTAACGATAGAGATACACAGAGAAAACTCAGCTTAAAAGTCATCGAAAATTCGAATGCATTAAACTACAAACAGGAGGTTTCTTCGAGAAATATTATTCCCAGATAAGGTATATAATTTTCCCCCTTAGAAATTAATTTTTGAATTTCTTTTTTATTTGAAATATTAAGAATCCTTTAAAGAATTTCATGTAGAAATTTTTCCTGTGCAGATACTCAAAAAGGGGAAAACCCGAGAGCCATTGAATCTTACAGCCGCCGGAGTGGTCAGTGCGGCGTCATAATGCAATTGTATAATTTTCTTAAAAGCTCACTGTCCTTGACAATAAATGTAACAATACTACACAGCTCGAGTGCACTTACGGTCATTCAGAGATCACAAAAGACATTACAGAAATTAAAAATGTCCCCCAAATGGGCAATGAACTCCTCCGAAAAAAAAATACACATTTGGTCAGTGGCTGTGCCAGCGAAAACAATCAGGCAAATGGTGTAAATGGGACATTTTAGCTAATTGAAATGAGTTCGCAATGCAAATACGAGTAGTAGTGGACGACAAGCTTGCCAAAATAAATAAATATAAATAAAAGTGCAAATCCTTGGCAGCTACGGGGAGTCACGTTTCAGCCGTGGGGGCTTAGCCCAAAGCACCTTATTCCTTCCATCGCAGGACCACCTGTGGCGGCTGGCTGCTCGATGGGATGCCGCCATCACGTTCTCAGGTGCGAAATGAAGATTTATAAAATGGCAAATTGATTTAGCGTGCCAAGTGCTGCCTTAATTCAACATCAGACCCGGCAAGTTGATAAAATTTTAAGACCTCCCTCAGGGCGAGACAGAAACCTTACCCTCGTGCTCATGTGGTTCAGTTTCAACCCCCCCCCCCAGAGACCTGGTAATTGAGGGTTAAACTAGCACTTTGTGGGCTCATCAACAGGTAATATCTGGGCTGGATTTTTATGACAACTTGCGGCTTGTTAGTTCGAATAAATAATGCATGAGCGCCAACTTTAACCTAACGAGCTCAGCTCGTTTCACCCCACGAAAATATACTGAAATTTGAATACTTGGCGGCATCACGTTTTCCGACTTTTCTTTCGGTCTTTCCCTTTTCAATTGCCAATTGCGAGCCGCATTATTTTTCTTCTTTTTCTCTTTATTGGTAATACAATACATTCAATTCTGTTTTTGGCTTTCCATCCGCAAACAGAGCGCGGAAAAAATTCAATTAAATGTAATCGCATCTATTTCCTTCTGCCTCCGTGACTGATTGTTCTTGGATAGAAATGATGGAAAAAAATGGAAATTAAAATTGAATAAATAGCTAAATAAACAGGCTCTTTGAAAATAAATGCTAATTTCGCGCTTTTCCTCAAGTTTCCACTAGAAAATGTAGAGCCGCTCTTCCTTTTTATTTTTCTTCACGCATCTCAAGTGTGCAGAGGCACGTGCCAAACCAAATCCTTTTAATGTGTCGCCAAAGTTAGGGAAACTCGATATGGGAAGTTGTCAAACAATAAATAAAAAATTTGCTGCTTATGGATTTTTTCAGTGCTTGGTAAATCTTATGAGTTAGAGGGGAAATTTTAAAGGAAAAAATTATGCAAAGATTGCCATAAATAAAGACAAAAGTAAAAAACAGAAAATGAGACCATAGGAATTGCTTTATTTCGTTCTTAAATGTTTAAAAAACTATTAAACTTCTATTATATTATTTATTCAGTTATATAAATATTTAACGTTCATTGTTTGAACTCTCCTCGAACAACACACTGAAAATGTACTTAAAAAGTTCACTATTTTATTTGAATTTATTTGAAAAAACTAAACTACTATTGATTTATGTATTTTTTATCTAATTATCAACCTTTGTTTAGTGGAAAATCATTCCCAATAAAACTCACCGCCGTCAGATCGAATTACGTGGCCTGAAAACTTTTCAATTACCATCAGATTCAATTAATAATACCGCATCGCACTAACTACATTTTGCCATCCGCTCGGTGTTCGACTAACCAGCTTAAATGGGGAAAAAACGCTTTCAATTTAGCAAGGACGCTTTGAAATTCAATTAACCTCAAGTGGATGCCACAACGGCAGCATTCGCAATGATGAAGGCATAAAACAAAGGCAGACGCTGCTGCGGTGGCATTCACACCTCATCAATGTCAGGATTCAGGATACTGGCAACGGGATGTGATGGGTTTGGGGCGGCTGAGGAACATCCCCTGACTGCTGTTTGCCAGCGTTTAGCCGAGTCGATATTGCTGCCCGAGGATATCGATGGTATATTAAACTTTCACTGCCGCCGGCTCGCGGTGGAAAGTGCTCAGAACTCGGCCTGATTAAGAGCTGAGCAAACAAATCACGAACCAGCCGAGACGGATTGTTTGCTTAGCCAGTGTCTAAACACCGCTCTCGACTGTTTTTTAAACTGTTTGCCATGTGTATCTGCAACAGGGGAATCAACCCCTGGAACTCGTGTAATTAACATTTCAATTCTGCTCATCGGGCAAATGTATCTCTTGCGCTCCAATGCCTTGCATACTCCGCAAACTCCGGACCAACGACGAGATAAATAAATAAATTGTCTTTCGGGGCAATTGTTGCTGCTCTTTCGTGTTGACATATGCAAATTTATCACCGCCCACAATTCACCAAAGTTTTTTGATTACTTTCGAGCGTCCTGGCAGGGCGATATTTGCCAACTTGATGGCGGCTTTTGTAGATGATGATGGTTCAATCACAACGATTGTTTGCATTTTGCTGGTTTTATTACCTCTTAGTTTAAATAGAAAATTAATAAAAGTTTAAAAACTTTCAGCACTCAAGTCAATTTATTCAATCGAAAACAGGTTTTAAGCTAATAATTTATTGGTAAGTTTAGTATAATCGATTCAAATTATTAGTAAATTAATTTAATAGCTGCTTATGAAAATTATTCTAAAGCCGTAATTGACAGCAAGCCAATAAAATCTTAATAAATAATATTAATAGTTTCCTATTACAAAGAAATGTTAGCGTACACAATTTTTTTTTTGGGCACTTTACTATATTACATTTAAGTTCGTACACCTTGAAATAGAGCTTAATCCTTTTAACTTTTAATTATAGCCAAAAAACTTTGGTTACCGAGAGTCTCAGTATCAAGAAGACTCAAATAAAGCTGCACACTTGCTTGAAATCCAAGTAAGAATACTATAAACTACCATGAATATGCCTAAGCCTCTAAAAAATAAATATCAAAAATTGTATAAATGGTAAAATATATATATTTCAAATGTACTCCCATTTAGTATTAGATTTAACACGGAAATTAGACTTAAATATTGTGATAATATAAGAAGAGATAATAATAAGAAGAGAGCACCTTCAAAAAGAATTTAAGATCATTTACATATTTTTGAAGATAGCATTTAATAAGTTTCATCAAGATTACCAAACCAACAAAGTAGAAATATTTTTTCCATACAGATCCCACTATCCGTTAAAGAACTAATTCATAATAAATTGGAATGAGTAAATATTATTATAAGATATTTATTTTATTATCAAAATCACATTTGTTTTCCATTCAAATTCAAAACAAATACCACAATAAAAACAATTGGCTAATCATAGGGTCTAGATCGATATGGATTGATATGATGTTGCTATGATATTCTTTAGGTTCATTGAGAGATATAATAGCAGGGGAGCGACGTTGAGGCCTCCTCCCAAGCGGTGGCAGATTCCAGAATTACGGAATCCTTTGATATCGAGTCCAGGCCACCGACATCTGAATGCCATTCCTGTTGCCGTGGCCACATCTTCGCCAGCTCCGTCGGCAGTGCTGCCACAGCGAACGCGCTCCAAGCCAGGGCATCTCTGTTCGCTTTGAGGGGATTTCCCTTTGTGATGCCTTTTGCTGTTGCTGCTGTTCCGGGACTTTCCACCTCCTCACGTCCGATGCCTGGGCCGCGATTGTGGTTTGTGCGTGGCGCCAGTGACGGGGGCTTGGTTTTTATAGCTGCCGCCACAAGGACGGAGCTTTCCGGGGAACTCACCCCTTCGGACGGGGGGAGGGAAAACTTTCGAGTTGAGTTTCCCAGCGCCGAGTGTTGAGTTTCCCCTCGAGTGCAAGTGGCAACATTTGTAGCAGCCTAATTGGGTGTATATAGATACATGTTACTGTGGCGTTTAGGTAAACAGGCATCCATGTATTTATATAAGGCAGTTTATAGCCTGTGAGTTTGTGTGTGTGTGTGACCTTATGCACACAAGGACACCGGAGGAAAAGGAGGAGCCAGAGGACGATATTCGCAATGGCCGCCATTCGAGTGAATTTCGCTGAGCTTCGCGCAAAAATTAAATGAAATTTAAATTATTCCCGCTCCTTCTACGCAATAATCCTTTAGAGCCTGCGAGTAAGTGATTAAAGCCATTAACGAAATTATCGGGATTATAGAGATTTGTCCGCATCGAGATGCGGAAACAGGACTTCGCAACGGGTGTCTGCAAGACAATGCCATTTCCGTAATCCAGGGGCTTCAATTAATGGAGTGTCGAGATAAAAAAAAAAGGGGTTGCTCATAAGGGGCAGGAGAAGTCGCTGACGACCGAAAGGGGTTGCTGACTGACTGATTATTATTTCATTTATGTTAGCTATTTTTTAACAGTGCACTTCGTCTACTGACGTCAATGGTCTCAATTTTTTTCCAACCACAAATAGTTTGCCCATTCAAGGACACCAAAAACTATGAAAAGCGAATTAAAAATGTGTATTGAAAGGTAAAAAAAAATACAATAAATACTCAGAAAGTTTACATTAAAATATTTTTTTAATTTTATATTTACATTTATTAACGCAAATATATATTTTCCATAAAATGTCGAAACAATCTGCCAATGACAATGACAAGCGGAAAAATTTTTGTAATATTCAAACCGATATCTAATAAATTAGATAAACACAATTCAATTTAGATCAGAAGGCTATGGAAAATTTGTAAAATTATCAGTAAAATATAAATTTTTGTAAATCATAAGAATATTATGCAAAAGAATAAATCTTTACAAAATGCAATTACGGAAGACGAAACCCCCATTGAAGAAGCACCAAGATCTACGCGAGTTAGCAATAAAAGTGCCATAAACGCTGAACAAAATCTTAAATTACAAAATTCTGAAGAAGTTGTACTGCATAAACAAACGTACATGCTACCTGATTTGAAGAGACCCAGGGGACAAGAAGGTACTGTGGAAAATATACTCGACACTGATGATCATTTTGAACGCCAAAAAAGCAAAGTATTTACCAACATTGGATCGAATTTGGACCACTCCACGAGTTTTATTCATATAGATTCCAGTGATGAAGAACTTAATTCTGAATTAAGCGAGGAAAGCAATTCCTTAAAGGGTAAAAAGAAAAATCAAGAAGATTCCGCAGATGTGGAGGAAACGTTTAGGAAACATTTTATTCGCACTTTTCAGGGCATTCCAAGAATATCGCAAATCTCTCTGGACGAACCTTCAGAAGATGGCAATGAAAAAATACAAAATATTCAAGAATTGAATAATACAGAGGATACTTCTTTGGAAACATCTATAAATCAATGTAAAGAAATAACTGATATAAAAATACCATCTACCTTAAATGGCAAACTAAATGAAGACAAGGGAAGTTCAGAAGAAACCTAAAATGTAACTAATTATTGTATTCAGACAGTAGAAAATATATATGCAAATATATGAAGAATCAGACAATAAAGAGTGGTAAAAAAATCATAAAAATTTCCCTTACATTTCGACCACTTCAAAGTCTGATCGTCGCCCAGCAACCCAAAGGCAGAAAAGCCTGCCGACCTCCCGAAAACGGACAACTTCATGACGCTAAATTAACTAGCAGACATTTCTATTAGCTCTGCGGAATGGAATACCAAGGCAATTCACGCTTAATATATGCACGATGCTGTCCGCTTGATAACACTCAAAGTTTGGCATTGCCAGGGATGAAGAGGGGTGTGGAATGTGGGTGGTATATGGGTGGGTGGTGGTCCTTACAGGTTGTTGGGACAACGGTGCCGCCCCCGGTTGCCATCTATCCTTATCTGAGGACGGCACGTGGAAAAGTTTCGTTCGTTTAACTTTGGCATTCGGCTGCAAATGAATTTAATGACTTGGAAATGGCCACCGACTGATTTGGAATTTTAATTTAAGGCGATGCCCTGTGAAGCGTACAGCAAGTCACGAAATACATCATATGAACACAAGATAATTGGAGTAAATAATAAAGGAACAAAATGTATATTTTCATAAATAACTTTCTGGGAAAATACTTATAAAGCAACAATTATTCAGGCGTGCTCTAAATAAAATGTTTGAGTTACCAAATTCAATGTCCGTTTTTTTTTCTTTACGATTCACCTTTTTAAGGAGTTTCTAAACTCTTGTGATCTATATAATGACTTATAAGATTTTTATTCTTGTTCTCTAGGATCTTTTCCAGCTTAGTTTCTAAATTAAATTTATATTTATGAAATAAAATTGTGCTTAATCTGATATATAATTCCTTGGACTTTATTGAGCTGCTGAAAGTCTATATTCATTTGTGAACAGAATGCTAATTATTTTTCGAGACTCTATAGAACTTCTATCTTAATATGAGCCAAATATCTGCTCTAAAAATAAGAAAAATATCTGAAGTTTCCCCAATCAAAGCTCGCAATCAAATCAACAAGAAATCCGACGCATATCAAAATAATCGGCCTAAATCAATGCTCTCCCCTGGGAAGGTAATTTGTATACTGGTGTTTGTGCCAAACGGAAGGGTATTTAATATCTTCCCGGGAATATCTTATACCCGGCAAAAATGCAACAGCCCGACAGCCAGGAGATCTGGGATCTGAGGAAAACAATTGCCAGCAGTCTGAGGGAACTCCCAAAGTACCTTTTCACACATGAGCGCGCCGGGCTCAGGACATTACAAAAAAAAAAAAAAAAAAAAACCGAAACCAGGATAGCAGACGTTTCTGGGGAGGAGGATATAGAAAGGCTCAGTCTCAGTCTCAGTCTCAGTCGCTGCCGCAGCCTCCCCCGATTTCAGTTGTTGTAAATCACAAAGTGAAACCGAAACCGTTAACGTGTTGCGGTTACGCTGCTGACTTTGCTGTGTGCCACAAAAAAAAAAAAGAAAACACAGAAGGGAAAAAAAATCTGAAATAGAAGGGAGAACTGAAGCAAGTCATTCCATTTGTGAGGCTTTATTAAATGGGAACTGAGCGAGGGGCAACGTCCTGTCCTGGCCTGTCCTTTGGCTTTTTATTGCGATTTTTTCGCAATGTTTTGGGGTCCTTGTGTGTGAGTTTATCAAGCTCCTTCCTTACATTTGTTTTCCCGGCCAAACAGGGTAAACTTTTCTTATTTAATGATTGCTTTCACAGTGCGAATCGATGTGGGGGTAAACCGAGAGCTGGTTTCGCATTTCGACTTGAGAAATGTGAAATTGTTCCAGTTCCTTATTTTTCCCTTGCGAAGATTTGTCAAATCTTTGACACAATGATGCATAACGTTATCTGAGATTTGCCGGATCTAAAAAAAAAAAAGAAACAACAATAACAACAATCGACTTTGCGAATTAATCTTCTTAATGTTTTGGGCCTTGTTGCCATGGGCACTAAGTAGGATGCTTAGACCCGGGAATCACTTAATGCGATTGCCAAAAGAAGAGTTTTTGGGGGCAGTTTTCTGTAAAATATTTTTGGTAATTGCTCGGCACTCGTTTAAGATGCACTTGCACCTTTATAACGAGAGTATACCATGGCGCCTAAAGTGCACTAGATGGTCGTAATCGCATTAGGTTCCGCACGATTTAACAGCAACGCAATTCTGACAGGGCCCAGACCAATTCCAGACTGTTGGCATCGCAACCGATTGTCTACTCTTGCATTTCCATCTAACGCTTGATTTTCACACTGAAATTATTGGGTTGTAGTAGATACTCCTTAATAAGTAAGAAATAATAACGTAAAATATGAATAGATACATAATAAATAGACTTTTGTGGAAGTTTTCTGAAAAGCTGAATAAAAATTTATAATAAATAAAGTAACTATTATATAGTAACGGCCTATCTTTTATCTTGGTATCTTGGTATCTTGGTATCTAATCTAAGATGGTTAGTAGTCTCTTACCTTGGGTTTGTTTGGGGTTATTGAAATAAATCTTGTCTACTTAATCATTACATATTTTATTATACATAATTTATCTTTTATATAGAGCGTTTAAAATAAAATATGAGAGCTTAAAGTCATTTTGAAGTCAAAAATATAATGTAGAACTCTTAGACTACAATTAAATAATAAACAAGTTAGTTATTTGACAAGCCAATTTTGTTTCCTATTTCTAAATTATATATGTCTTAAATTTCTTAAGCTTTTGTTTTCTAATTCTATAATTTATATGTCTTAAAATTTCATAAACTTATATCCTTTTTTTATTTCCTGTGTCTCCAACTTCATTTCATTTGGCTCAACACTTTTTTGGCCTCGCATTGATTGCTCCCACAATTGCGCAATTTCGTTCACTGAAAGCATTTCAAAAATACAGGACAATACAGGACTGCTGAGGGTAAGGGGCAATCGGCAGGAGCAGGAGTGGCTTCTTGTGCCCGCTGCCATGACGCATAAGCTCCGATAAAAACTGTTGTTCGATAAGCATTTTGTTTGCAATGCGCCCGGAGTTGTTATGGAGTCTGTGCCTCATTCCCAATACAGGAACTCTTGTGGTAATTCTGGGGACTCGGAATCGTTTGAGGAAGCCATAACGAATCACTATTTAATGTGGAACTTGGCAAAGTCCCGTGGAATTTTTTACCATTGTAAGGAAATGCCGACAGTTGAGAGGGGAACAAATCAATCGTATCCAGAGATGAGATTTCCTTGAGCATTGCTTACTGATTATTATTATGAGTCTAGTAAGCATATTGTAAATATATTTAAAAATAAATTGAGGTATTAATACTACTAAAACTTACTTTCTTTAACCCGCAAGGACTCCAGCACTTTAGGTGCCCGCACAAGTATGCTACAATTTCTACGAGGCGAACTTCCACTGCCTTCCTTGAATGTCCTGCGGCTTAGTCACCCCTCCGTTCCCTTTCAACACTCCCTCACATCGGCAAATACACATGATATTCATTATGAACGGCTTAAGCGATTTCCCCAGGGCCGCACTAAGCCTCTTCCGCAGATATATAAACACACATCGACACACTCATGCATATGCACAGATATATTTCGAGTTTTTCGCATATATTTATTTCTCTTTTTATGAAAGCTCTTTTGAATGAAATCCGATTTGACGAGCAGTCGCAAAAAAAAAAATACTCGTCAGCAAATTGGCAGCTCAGCAAAAAATAAGAAAAAAGATGTACGAAAAGCAGGAGATGCAATTATCAACCTGATTGTTGGCCACATCAATCACAGCAGGACTGCCCCTTGTCATGTTTTACATGCCGGCGAAAAACCAGCGGAAAACATGGAAATAATAATTAAGGGCCGTAATTTTCGCCTCCCCAAAAATGGACAGCAAGCGTTCGCTGTGCTAATGAAAATAAACTGTCATCAAAGGCAAAAAGCCACCCCATCATAAGCGAACAGGTGCTCCCCGTATCCTGTTGCCGTTTTCCTGGCCACGCCCCCAGTGTATGTATGTATATGATTACATTGGGCTGCCAACTATTAACCCAGCATAAATTGTGTACCTTTGGGGAGGAAGGGTTGAAGGTCTGAAAGGTCGAAAGGTCGGCAGGCGACTGCCGGACGGAAATTGCATTTGTGCCGTCCATAATCAGATAAGATACACCGACGACACCGGTCTCGTCTTTGGCCAGGATATGACATTAAAAGCGCATCGCAGGCGGACGGAGAACAGAGCTAGCCATCAGCAGCGGAAACTGTTGCCGTAATTACATTCGAGGCGGAAAGGAAAAAAAAACTACAAAGGGAAATTTCATTATTACGAATTGCTGATACTCTCTGATAATAAAATAATAGGATTAAATCTTATTTTAAGTCAAGCTCTTGAATTTATATACGTAAATAAATCGGAGATCATTTATATGCCGTTTTTGTTAGAGGAAAAGTGAAGTAGGTTGTTTTAACAGCCTTTTTGTCTTTTTTTCATGAAAATAAACATCGCTTACCATTACTTACCATTACTTACTTTATATACTTGAGATCTTTGGTTACTTTATTTGTATTCTTTCCAATAAATACCGACTTACCTCGTGATAGGAACCCAGGAAGAGAACAAAATTAAGAAAACAGGTAATCGGTTTAGCTAACAAATTATAATAATGAAATATATAATATATAATATATTATAATATATAACTATAATATTTATTATAACACTTTTGCAAGGTTTAAACTATTTGTAGTTTTTTCTTAATCCCAAGCCCAACACACCCTTGCTACCCTATTTCTCCTCATCCAATAAAGAGCTCATCGCTGGTCATTTGCGCTCTCCTTTGACCCCGACGGCTCAGCTTTGATTCGGTCTTTGTTTGCGCCATTAAATTAAATATCCTCGCCCAGTCGCTCGACCTCTGACTGAGTCTGCTCATCTCGGCTGCCCAGGGAGGACAATGCTGGCAATTTCTGTCATTTCCTTAATAGAAATCTTATCTTTTGTGACGCCTTCGCCGTGCGCCTAAGCCGGATATCGCACCTTTGACATCTGTCGTAAAGTCCTGGCACAGCAGCTCGGTGCTTAGCACTCATAGAATACTCATTGTAATTGTGTTTGGGAAAAATCTATACAAAAAAATTGGCTACCTTACAGAAATAGAGTATTTTTACAAAAAACATCATGAACTCCTGCTGCTGTGATGGTGAGGAAACAGAGTGTTGCCACTGCGAGCCCGAACGGCAACAGAAGACTTCCCTAATCCGCAAAATTGTGGGTCCGTATCCCGATGAGGTTGTAATGAGCGCCTTGGACAATCTTCTATATTGGTGGGGAGCCAAAAATATAAAACACATGATGAACACGCAGGCCTTGGGTAAGAGTACAGATTATATCTTATATTTACACAGAATAAAAACTACTTGTTGTTCGAATAGTGGTCTTATTCGCGTTAATTTGAATACTTAATACTGTTCTCCTATACATTAGGGAATATAAAAAAAGATATATAATAAATAGCTCAATGGCTTTTTTCTTGTTTATTTTGTAGAACCTGTTGCCGACAAGTTCTGCCCTCTTCCACCATCTGTCTCCTCCGCCTGCTCCCTGGACTTTTGCAGCTCCGATCCCAGTACGTGTCGTTCATCGAGTGTCAGCCGGTCGAAGGGCAGAGCGATTGACTGGCGAAAGGCATCCTCAAGGACCAGCAGTCCAAAGCCACCGTGCATCAAGGCCTCGTCGAGTCGTTTAAGTGCCGCTGCCAGCTGCCCACGGCAACGGTATCCTCGTGTGGATTTCGCACATCCGGCAATCGATATTAAGAAGCGACAACATGCCGGCAATTGTGATATTAAGGAGCGCCTTGAGGATGCCTGTATGCGCTTAAAAACTTACCTTTCACCCAAGGAGACTCAACTATGTGAATGCAACACCCAAAAATGGCTCTGGACACGTTTGGTTTGCACCAAGAACGGCTGTCAGGTGTACGAGGTGTACAAGGACTCCAATGCGAATTGTTCGCCCTCCAAGATCGGCGCGCAGGCTCCGGCCATTGTCTTCGTCGTCATGCGAAATGGTACTATCATGCCCTTTGAGTCGCTTAAGGTTTAAGATGTAAGGTGGATATTGTTGTTGTTTATAACTAATTTAAACCATGCGTGATCACAACTGCTCTATAGCACAAATACACAAATTAAAGAAACCACACGCACAACGCGCCGGGCTCTCGAAAAACACACCTGACGGACTCACACAAATCCATGTGCTCATAAAAAGGAACCTCTGATTTAAGATTATATTTCGTTTATTTTATTAATATTTATCACAAATTTTTCGCTAGAATCTACAAGCTAAGCTAAGCGTATACGCTTCTTAAGCATAATAAAGACCGCTCCAGCACATACGAACATATAGACGGAGAGTATAGCAACACACTCGATAGCATTCCGACTCCCCGGATTCAGAGCCATGTTAACCATACCCGTGAGGAAGTTGGAGAGCATAAAGTGCGTCAGACCATTCATGTTAAGGCTCTCCACAAAGGTGGGCAGGGATGGGCTGATTAGCTTAGCGCCATCTCCAATCGGTTTCTGGTTCTTTACCAGTTTCAGCTCGAAGAAAAATGCATATATCAGAATTAGGCTTAAGCAGACGGCGAACATCCAAATCACATAGCCAAAGTTAAAGGTTACGCGAGCAATGCCTGTTGAATAGGCGCTGATAAAGGTCAACAGCCAACAGAGAACGGCAGCAACTAGCATTTTCTTCAACTTCCCAGTTAACTGCTGGTAACTGAGATGATCCTGGGCGGTGTACCATTTGGCCAGGTAAATGCTGAGCAAATAAAGAGCCACGCAGCCGTGTAGGGAGCTTAAGCCCTCTCGATTGGCACTGAGGAGGAAACCATCATGGGGGGCTGGCGACATCACAAACTGCGAGAGACCCAGCTGCAGCACAAGTTCGTGCAGGAAGAGCAAACCTGCAAAAAGATAGGTGTTTCGAGTTCTTCCAAGAGTAAATCCTCCATAAGTACATACCCAATCCAAGGGCGAGGAGCTCCCCATCCGTCTTCACCAGTAGACTGTAGAAGCTCCCCATCAGTTTGGTGAGTCCCAGGATAAAGAAGGCATTCAAATGCTTGCCATACTCCGTCTCATCCTGATGGTAATCAATCACTGTGATGACAACGGTCCTGGCCAGACCCAAGACCAGCAATGGAACCACCGATCTGGGCAGTCTCCTCAAATCAGCAAGACTTCTGGCACGATGCGAAACCAAACCCATGGTAACCACAAACAGACCAATGCCCATGTCCATTGCTGACGCTCCAAATGTCCTGCTCTTGCGGTAATCAGTGGGATAAAATTCGAAGTCCACGGCCAGTATGGCGGCGCAAGTTCCACTATAAGCGGTGGCCCTCAGCAGGGTAAAGACTACAGGACGTTTGCCGATCTCATATTTGGAATTTGACGAAGCATCGCCCTTCTTATTTCCGTACAAATAACCCAAAATCGCAATGAAAACCGCCAGGGAATACGTGACGTTATAAGCACTGCCCACGGTCATCAGAATCACAGTGGGAAAGCCAATCAGGAGGAACTCCAGCAGGAATCTTTGCGTGGAATGCTGTGGCAGTTGTCCACCAAGTAGCCGCGAGAGGATAAAGCCCAATATTGTGGGTAATATGGCCATGAAACTATCTACGCTCTCCTTGACGGTTCTCCAGGACTTCAGGTCCATTTCCTCACCGCCGTATTCGTTGGAGTTGGGAGTAATCACGGGGTTTGGCATCTTTACTTCCACGGTTTAATGTTGTCAATTGGTAAAATAGAAGTAACTTAAAATTATTCTGCCGGGTAAGCGAAAAGGTAAACAAAAACAAAAGTAAGACCGTGGCAATGTATTTGAAAGATACCATATGGCGTTTTTTAGTTGTATGGTCACACTGGGCGAATTTAAAATCTTTCGCAAACTAATTCAATGCATTTAATGAGTTACACTTCTGTATACGGTAGTTTTTTCAAACATATGGATAAGGAATATATATATTAAATATAGTCATGCTATGAAATGTATATTAAAGAATATATAAACAAATGTTTGGGTAAAAAATCAAAGATAGACGTCCACGGTACACAGCAGAATGAGTGATAAATTCCTTCTCTAATTATGATTCTGGAAATTAAATTTTGTCATTAATTTATTAACTAACAGGTAGACATTAGAGGCTTGTTTTTGGTTTATTAGTTACTTAACATAGTTGGGTATTCACAAATATTGCAAAATAAATAAATGATTCAAATATATATATTTATTCAGGGAATCCGCGTTGCACAATTCCGATAGTGGGTGAACTGCATCTCACAGTCCACACTGCTGGCGCTATCTTCACTTTGCTGGCGGCTGATATTTACGGCCGGATACACTTCCTCCCACTCCGATTCACTGCGACTGAGGACACCACGACGCCGGCGCGGCGTAGTGAAGGAGCTCTCCTGCTGTGCCGTCCTTGCGGTGGCAGCGTTGTTGGTCGGTGCAACGGGCATGGGATTGTTCAGCATCTGCGTAACGCTCTTGGACAGGCGAATCGATTGAATGCGATTGTAGCCACTGCCCGCTGGCTTGTAGCGTTCCAATCGGTTGGTAAGACGTGCCATCTCATTGCTCATCCACTCGGGAGTCCGCATGTTGTTCAAGTTCTACGACGACGACGATTGCTGCTCAAGTAAACCGAGTGAAGAAATGGCCAAGAGCTTTTATAGCCCACGAGGGCAAGGGTGACATAAGTCGGGCCGCAATCAATACGGCTTACATTAGGCAAGGTTAGGGCTCACTCAGTTGCTTTGGTTTCCACCCCCCAGGCTAGTGCTATTGACCTATATTAACTAATCAAACACTTGGCATATGTAACACCTTCGATTATTGCAACAAAATATACATAACATTTAATTAGGAGCTAAGCGAGCGAAGGACACAGAGAAAGAGAGAGAGACGAAGTTAAATAAAATAACAAAATAAAATAGCCGGAAAATTCGAGCTAGTTTGTTGTGGTGGGGTCAGCGTCACAAAGATATGCCAAACTGTGCTATGTACATAAGCTAATGTCGAGTTTCATCCTCCCTCATCGCTTAGGACACCTTGCAGTTGTCGTCATGGAAATGATCGCCATCCAGCTGGACATCCTCCTCGGAGGTGGAGAAAATACCGCCTTGCAACACCTTGTTGACGGCGGCGCGTGCCAAATAGCCAGTGGTCTCCGAATAAGGCAGTGAGTAGAATGCCTTGAGATCCTCGTTCTTGGTCTGCTGCGGTTGCGGCTGCGGCTGGTGCTGTATATTGTTGTCCTTGCAGTACATGGCAAAGGCCTCTGCCAAAATGCCGTCCAAGTCGAGAGCTTGCTTGAAATGCAGCTCAGGATTGCTGCAAATAATTATTTATATTAAATATAATATTTATTATGTGGGAAAAGGTCGCGATAACTAATTTCATACCGATTAAGAATGGTGGCCACGATGCAGAGCAGTTCCACGGTTATCTGACGCCTTTCCGGACGGTCAATACAAATTAGAGTCTCCTCAACGAGCAGATTAAAGGTCAACTCTCCACGGCTCATGTTGGTCAGCGTTGGCGTGGCGGGCAGATGATGACCCTGGGTCAGAATGCCCTGAGGAGTGCGCTGGAGGATCTCCCAGATCTTGTTGTAGAAATGTTTGGGCACACGGCACAGGCAACCCTCCAATTGCCGGCGTTGCAGGGTGGTGAGCCTATTAGCGAAAGAAATTCTTAGAATAAATCTAAATAACAAATCCCAATTTGGTAATTACTTCTCCTCGGTGGCCCACTCGCTGACCGTAAGAACTTTCTGCAAGAGAATGCGAACTTGGAAGGGCGAGAGATTGTCCACATCGATGCTTTGCTGTCCCGAAATCTGCAGATAGATCCTCATGGCTTCCAGGACCCAGCCAATGCGAATTTTAAGGATGCCTCGGAACATGGATGGATTGGTGGCAATCAGGCGACCACAATAGAGAACAACTTCTTGCTGCAGCACCGCCTGGATGACATCGTAGGGCTGGACACTCGTGTACATAACATTCTGGATCTCTGCCGGCGTCATTGGCTTGTCGAAAACCGTCTCCTTCTGTCCAATGATGCCCACGGTGAGTTCCTTGCCATTCACCAGCACCGTGGTGATAAACGGACTGATGGAGTCCACAATGTGATGGAGGAGAGAGGAGCAGTAACGGACGGCACGCCAGTAGCGCAGGGAGCCAGCTCGATGATAGAGCTGCGTCAATGCCGTATTCACATTCAGGCCATTCACCTCGAAGTGGGGACCCTCGCGATTGAGGAGAATTCCCCACAATTGGCACAGACAGTAGATGGAATCGGTGTTTCGCAAGGCAGTTATGATGTCCGGCGTCGGTTGCTTATCAAAGTGCTGAAATATAAAACAAAATCACTTATAGAGGGATATTCAAATCCTTTGGTTAGATAACTCGACTAACCGCCACGGAAACCTTCTCCTCCACATAGGTCAATGCCTTGGGCACATCCGTCAGCGACTGGTATCCAATATACTCATGATTTATCTGCGAGAATGCGTTCTCGTTGTCGGTTAGATCGCTTTGGTTCATGAAATCCAGATGCTCGATGCAAGAGCTGCTTATTAGATTCTGCAGGCGACCGATGCGCACCTTCATGCCATCGCAGTAGCCTTTCTTTAGCATGGCCAGCAGATCGAGCATCTCCTTGAACTGCGGATCCCGCATGTGCTCCTCCCGGATCAGCAGGCAAACTGTCGGTCTGCCCGACAAGCGCCAGTACTTGCCAACGAACTGCAGCTCCGTTTTGATATCATCGATCAGCAGCGCCATATCCCGGTAGAGATAAAAGTCGGAGACCTCGAAGATCAGGGGATAGCAAAGAACGGTCATGCCGCAGATGCGATACACCTTGCTGGTGCCAAGCGATCCCACGGGTCTCGAGGGACGACCGGACAGGCCAACCTTGTTGTTGACTCCCAAATGTTGATAGACCTTGATGAGCTCCGTGGAGCTCCATATTTGGACGGGCTCCACCTGAAGGAATCAAATGGTTCTTACCATATCCCTTAAATCCATGTGGACAGACAACTCACCTCATGCGGTGTTTGGGTTTGAATGCCATAGGTGGCCATCATGGCCTGCAGTCGCATGGACTCGGCAATCAGAACAATCTGGACCACAAGATCTGTGGCAGTGCCCTGCAAGGATTAGCGAAGCAAGGATTACCAAGAGCACAACTTCCTTCACGTGGATTAAACATGTTAGGATGCATGAGGCCAATTCAAGATTCTTGGATTTTAATCACATGACAAGAAAATTTTCACTAGCCAAATGCCAAAATGCAAGAACACACAAAAGTGGAATTATTATACGGGATGTGGGATAGGGATCGGAAGGGGAAAACTAGCAGAGGGGTTCAGATAATGCGGGATCTTAGAGGAATACATACGGGGGAAAAACTCAAGAATATAAAAGATTTGAACATGCCAAACAAGGGTTATATAGGACAAACACAAAGATCTGACTATAAAGAGTCAAACATATATTTTGAAGTAGCTTACAAAAGAATTTTGAAAAGATTTAAGGACCTCTTTGAGGATTGCTTTAGCATAGGGATGTCAGAAAAAATCGATCTACCGGTACTGAATCGATATTTGACGGTAAGGCAGATACATAAATCGATAATATAATATTGCATTTATGTGAGATAAATCGATCATCTGTTTGATATATCGGAAAGTACCAACCAACTATTTTTGTCCAAAACAAATATAAAAGTATGCAAAATTTTGTTTTAATTTGAGTAAACAAGACAAATAAACAAAATACAACTTTTTGTAATATATATTCCCGATAAAAATTAATATTTACACCTAAAGTGCGATATTTTCCGATAATTCAAATCTTGACATATCAAACTTTACGATATTTTCGATATTAAGCGCGATAATATCGACAACACTTCGATATTATATCGGAATATTAACTATCGGACTACCTCCCTAGAATATATATGAAGTATTAGTATTATTGTTCGTTTTTATTCGAAATAGGATATTAGCTCTGATCTTGCCAATTTTTGTCCCAAATAAAATGAGAAAACCCGTTGCCCAGACCACAAATTACCTTCTTTTTGTTATCCAATATAAGAGGAATGCGTGGTTTCTTTTTTTTTATGCAAAATGTCGATTATTTAGCAGAGGAAAATATGTATATTTAGCAATGGCATTTGATTATTTGGTAGTTCGGTTAGGGCTTAAGCAAAGCTGCAGTCTTTCGGCATTTTGGTTTTGAAAGATAACGTTTCTAGTAAAGGATGTTTTTGCACTGAAGGAGGTGTGATCGTTATTGGGGATATTTTTAGGCCAATTCGAAGTTCAACATTCCCAGTGTTAACACCTTTGTAAGGACAACATTTAAAGCCAAAATTGTTCTATGGCCTTTTTGGTTAAGTACATTCAAAGTTAGGAACTGATAACTACATTCACGTAAAGAAACCCAAATTACTTACAGTGCCCGGTTTAGCCTATATAGAGCGTGTGTTTATGTTGATTTTTTTTTTATAAACAAAATATGCAGAGTATATTGGATAGGTAGAGAAAAGAAAGGAAACCGAAAAGAGTAAAGAGAAAACTTTTGATTTAGATACCGAAAAGGAATTTGTTCACTATATACATACAAGTAACACGTGGGGGGAAAATACAGAAATAATAATATCACTAAGAATATAAGCAAATAATCATTTCTATATAATGTAGGTGTGTGTGTGTGTGTTTGTTTTTTGATCGTCAAGAGTGTGTATCATAGTTATATCTCTTCGATCGGTGATTTTGTTTGTGTCTTGCCGAACATGAAGCCACACAATAAGTTAACTAAGTGATCTTTTTTGGTGCGCAGTGTCTGTGTCTAAAAAGCATAATTTAATTTATATACACATGGGAGTGGGGATAATTTAGAGTGTCTAAATAATTTGGAATTTCGAGATATTGATAATAATTTTGTTGATAAAGCAGAACATCTACTTACTTTGTGTTTTTCGTCAATAGCTTTGCCCTGTTATGTTACGAAACCAATTAATATGTATACGATTTGGGGTTTAATTTTTGTTCATTTTGGGTCGATAGATGGATGTAGCAGTAGTATGTAGTAGTGGTTGGTAGTAGAGAATGAACAGAATGTAGATAGAATTAAATATCGAGAGCCAATTATTAACTTAACCCATACGGACAGAGTACTAAGGCCACAGAACACTTATGTGTAAGGGATACCAATTGGGAGCAAACGCAGACACACACACGGCAGACACACAAGACTCATCATCATCATCATCATCATCATCAGCGGCAGCAACAGCGGGAGCAGCAGCGGAGACCCCCAAGTAAGCGAGTAGGAAACCCTTGCTATAAACCCCGACGCTATGAAATGACTTTTCAATTAACATTACGAAATATTTTAGACTCCTGAAGTTTAAGAGCAGGCTCCAAAATAACAGTTGGCCGTTTATTATATACGCTCTTTTAATAAGAGCTTAAAATTCAGTTGATGCTTCAAAAGTCCGTAAATATGATTAATTTTGGGACAACAACTAATGGCCAACTGTTGCTATCAAACATTGGCTTTAAGGTAATTCATTAAGGGGTTACATTTAGTTAGTTCTGCTTTTCAAATATGTTTCCTGAATGTAACCCCTTAAGAAGTTAAGTTCCAGTTTATCTCTCGAGCTTTTTATTATTAAAATAACTTAGAGTTGCAGAGACTCTCCTTTGAATTTAAAATTAAATCACATTTCATAACGCCTTAAAGCCCTTTATCTTTGAAAACCAACTCACCTGGAAAGCTGAATAGCGACCCGCTCTTCTGGGGCGATTATAACTTGGCAAGTAACGTCGAATGGGATCCAATTCGTTGATGTGCAGCAGCCCGGCAGTTAGCAGCTGGGCAATAATGAAGAAGGATTGACCCCAGAGGAACAGCGATTGCGATGGGGCGCGCATATAGGAACCTTCACCGTCCGGGGCATAGTACATAGTCACCACAGGATCTCCGTTGGCATCAGTGCGCAAACAGCGACGCAGATCGTTCTGGAACTCTTCAATCTGTTCGTTATTGTTCTTGAATACGCCATCGATGATCATGGCGATGAAGAAGAGCGGCCATTCGCATTCCAGGCCCTCGAATTCCTTAAGTTCCCCCGAGTGATAGTAGCGACGGGTCTTGTCCTCGTTTTTGCTAAGGAAACCGTCGCGGGTGAAGCGTTTAAAGCCCATTTTGCTCCTCAAACGATTGACAACATTTTGTTTCGTCTGCTCCACCAAACGGTCCTCGTGTGAGGCAAACGCTGGGAAGGAGAGGGTGAGCAGCAGTGAGGCATCGACGCCCTAAAGAGCAGAGAGTTACTTTTAAATATTCAACAAAAACCATTAGTTTAACTCACCTTTGAGCTGGACTCCCTGGGCAGCATGGTCTCGAAAATACTGCGATTGCGATTGTGGGCATCAATGTCCACATAAACAACGCTCCACGAAGCACCCTTCTCGCCGAACAGGTTGCACCCGTTGATGGCCTCCAGGGCGGACTTGGCCATGCCAATGGACGAAGCGTGAATCTCGGGTGTGCCATTGTTGTACTTGGATCCGCGCTCCCACATGCCAAAGTCGGGCGTTCGATACGCACGCTCCACATAGTACACCAGATTCTGGACAAAGGCCACCTCGTCGTGGGTGTAAATGATTTGCAGGCCAGAGGTTATCATCTGGACAAGGAACAGCAGATATAGAGAAACCTGAGGGAAGAAAATATTAAAATCTAGACTCTGTATAGATCTCTTCGCTTCAACTCACGCAGTCGATCTGCAAATGGTTGTAAAACTCATCCGGATAGATCTTCTCGCCGGTGTGCAGCTGAAACTTGCTGTGGAGGGCATGCTGGTTAGACTGGCGCTGCTTGAAGAGTTCCACGCGCGACGCCTGCTTCACCCAGCACTCCAGAATGCCGCGCATACACTTGACCGTGCTCTGGCCCAGCTCATAGGACTTGCCGCGGTCGTCGTCGATGCGCCGATAGGCCTGGTATAAGCTCCACACGGCAGACGCACAGTAGACACTGTCACGCACCGATCCCACTACCTGGTCGGTGCTCATCACCGGAAACAATCCGGTGATGGGGCTCTGGTAGCGCAGCAACTGTCGCTTGACTGTATGGGATTGAGGGAAAGTGTTAGAATTGCCGGTTATCGCATCGTGGCGATGTGTCAACGCCAGTCGATTGGCAATGCAAATAAACAAACGAATCTGTTTACAATCAAGCCAAAGCGTCGGGCGTCGACATTTCGCGATGATTATTAATAGACAGACGCCGTCGTAGCGTTTAATTGATGCTCAATTGGCCGCCCAAGGTTATGTAAAGCCCTCTATTGGCTCCCCTCTTATCCTCACCGATGCCATAGTAGATGTCCAGCTGCTTGACCGTGTCCTCATAGTTGGACGTCTTCAGGAACTGGTCCAGATTGATATCCTCCAAGCTATTGTGGCGTCCGCTGTCCGGAGCCCCAGAACTGCCGCCTGGCGTTGTGACCGAGAGACCGAGTCTGACAATGTCACAATGATTCATTACCTCTTATTTGTGAGCGAATTTTTATATTTTTCAACTTACGATTTCGGCACATTCCGCATTTCTATATTTTTTCTGCGCTTTAGTTTTGCGCCCAATGAAAAATGTACCAAAGTCAAGAAAAAGTCAAATGCTTGAAACAGCTGTTTTCTGCAATGCGATGTGACCAGAGAGAAATTGGTAAAATGGCCAGTGTTTCCTCAAAGCTCCATAAAGTGAGCGCGCAGTTCAAAGGTATATTTATTTTAATTAATTAACAAAAAAAACTACAAATAAATACATCAAATTATAAAGCATATTTAAAAAATAATGTAGTTATAATTAGTTATGACGTCCTCGACCTTGTCGCACAAGCTATGTGTGCAACCTATTGACAACCGGTGCCTTTGGTCACACTGCTGGAGACAGGTTTTCCGGCGTTCTTCGCGAACAATTAAAATGGACAATTACCTTTAACGTCGCTCATAATCATCTCTCAGCCGCTTAAGGCCAGGTGAGATCATCATCATCGCTGGCCGTGAAATGCACCCGAAGATGCTGCGCTCGCTGCGGCTGTGAAAGCGTGTGAAATCGTTGGGAAAATCGCGTAAAGCAACCAAGTACTTAACACAACTCGACTGAAATATGCTGCCAATCCTGCTAATACTCACGGGGACTCTGTTATCCCTGTCCCCGAGCCAGGCTCACCGACCAGAAGATGCCAAGCACCTGGGGGGCGAGTTGACCCTGCCCAACCTGCCGTCCGAGCACCTTATCCGCTACCTAAACACATTTCCCAAGCTCAAACAGCAATTGCCATCGAATCTCACTGGCAAGGCCACCATCTCATCGGCCTGCTGGGGCCACGAACGGGACTGCACATCGGATGGCCGCTTTCAGACGCCGCAGTGTCCCGGCGACCACACCGGTTGGGCCAGAAGCAAGGAGGCCCAGGTGAAGACCTTCTACCAGCAGGCGGACTTCGGCTATATCCAGGAACAGCTGGCAGAGCTCGCACCGCAGTGCGTGCCCACTTATCTGGGCGACTCATCGCTGGAGTGCACCCAATACCTGCGCTTCTGTCGCGGCAGGAACCTGCTCTTCGACTTCAGGGATTTAGCGCAGCGTGAGGAGCGCATCCGTTACCACATGGACGTTCTCAAGCCGGGTCAACTGCTGGGTCACTGCCAGTTGAATCGCACCAGGCTGGCAGGTGAAATGGATCACATAGGATCAGCACTGCAATCCTGGGGGCCGGAGCTGCGCAACTTAGACGTTTTACCTCATCCGATACTAGAGAGCGGCCTCTGTGATCTCGTGGTGAATACGCCCACTTTCATAATGAAAATCGATGCCACGTACAACATGTACCATCACTTCTGCGACTTCTTCAACCTGTACGCCTCTCTCTTCGTGAACCAATCGCATCCGGCGGCCTTCAACACCGACGTACAGATCTTAATTTGGGAAACCTATCCGTATGATTCGCCGTTTAAGGACACGTTTAAGGCCTTCTCGCAGAGGCCAGTGTGGACCCTGAGCGATGTGGAGGGCAAGAGGGTGTGCTTCAGGAATGTGGTGCTTCCGCTGCTGCCCAGGATGATCTTTGGATTGTTCTACAACACGCCTATAATTCAGGGCTGTTCAAACAGTGGTCTGTTCCGCGCCTTCTCCGAGTTCATTCTCCACCGCTTGCAGATTCCCTACAAACCACCGCCGCAGCGTAAAATCCGTATAACTTATCTTTCCCGCCGCACCAAGTACCGGCAAGTGCTTAACGAACGAGAGCTGCTGGCTCGTCTGGAGGACAACGAGGAATACTCCGTGCAAAGCGTTTCCTATGAGAGGTAATTAATTAAATTCTATTTCCTGAATTTACTACACAAGTTATTCCCCTTTTAGGCTCTCTTTCACCGATCAGTTGGCTATAACACGGAACACGGACATACTGATAGGCATGCATGGCGCTGGCCTGACCCACTTGCTCTTCCTGCCCAACTGGGCCTGCATCTTTGAGCTGTACAACTGCGAGGATCCCAATTGCTACAAAGACTTGGCCCGCTTGCGCGGCGTTCGGTATCGCACCTGGGAGCAGCGAGATCTCGTTCATCCGCAAGACGAGGGTCATCATCCTGAGGGCGGGGCACATGCCAAGTTCACCAACTATAGCTTTGATGTGGAGGAATTCGTACATCTCGTGGCTGACGCAGCTAAGGAAGTTAGAGCTCACAATGAATACCCGCAGGAGAAACCGCAAAATCCATCCATAAAATCGCAGCACAACGAACTGTAGTAGCTTGCCCCAATTGTGATTCAATGCATTTATTTTGCTTTTTTTGCCAGATCCAAAATAAATCGGTATTATTAAAAGTAATTGTTTCTTTTATTTACTTATCGTCCCAGACGAGCCCGGTCCCTCGGAGAGTCATCCATTCCGAAGAGCACTTGGTTGAGTCCTTGCACATTGAGATTAAGAAAGAAGATAAACAATTTAAAGATTAAAATAAACAAGAAATGAGTAAAAGCCTTGAAATAATTTAGTACAATAAATTTCGATTCTTTATTTTAGTTCGTAAGTAAGTTCCATGTTGTTAAGCTTATTATGGAAAATTAAACACTAAAAAATAGGTACACTATATATATATATATATACGTTTAAGGTTGTTCGTTTCTTCGTATAAAAATTCATTTGTTTATAATTTGATTTTTACATTTGTTATTTGAATTCGTTTCGATATACACATATAAAATAGCACATACAGATTTAGTTGGCGTGTGTAGTAGTAATTTTATGAGATTGCCTATGGGAGATATTTGTTGATCAATTTCGATTCAAAGCCTACGCTCGAAGAAGCTATAACAGTTTAAATTTTGATATGAATTCTCCTAGATAATGTTCGCTTAAGCAAATGATATTTGCATTCAATACAAAAATATGTCACGTGATGGATATGCCTATAACTAAGGTCAACGCTCTATATATATGCAACATATTCACGATCTAGAGTTTTATAACAAACAGTTTAACATATACATAATATCTTTAATTAAGGCAAATATCATCAAAATGTATGCGCGATTCGAAGATGTTTTGATCAATATTACATGATATATTATTCGTTCATATAAATATAAAACATTGATTACCTAGCGTGTTACATAGTAATTACCTATTATCTCCGGATGCTTCAATTTAGGTTAGTTATGTATATTTATTTACGGTTTCTGTAAAATGCTAATTTCCCTGAATATGAGTTTTCATCATTATTATTATTTTACGTTTTTTTTTTTTCATCTTAAATGATAGCTTAAATAAATTATTTGCAATTACATATACAATTCACTAGTATTTTCATAAACAGCAACACTTTTCGCTTACTTAGGGACTAAATACTTCGCTGCTTACACACTAGGTACACGTGTACGTACATTATAAACGTATGCAAAATAGTTTGGTGTACAGTATTGTTTGACTCTTACAGTTCCATCATCACACACCGGGCAGTACTTTTGACAAAAAATCGAACGAACTGTATATAAACCGTATAAATATGGGTGATGTGTTTGCTTTGTGTTTTGATTTGTTGTGTGTTCGCTTCTCTCCCACCAAACATATGTATAAAAATGTTTAAAAAAGTCTATGAAACCTACGATAACGCAATACGTACTAGATACGTAAACAGATTCTACATAACCTAAGCGTTTGGGTTAGCCCTATGTTATTGTGCCTGCAGCTGCTCGGGCCGGCGCACACTCATCCGGCTGGGTATTGAGTCGGTGTCGCCATCATCGTCCACATACTCCTCCTTGGGACGGGTCCACTTAATCAGCGTCTCCGGCGATCGGTACAGGAAGAGCAATTTGGCAAATAGATCTTCCTCCAGTGCGAATTCCAGGGCTTCACGTACCTAAAATGAAAGGAAACGGAAGGAAATTATATCTGTTTTGGCTTCAAAATAAAATAATAGCTCACCAAGTAAATATCCAGGCACAGTTGCAGTACCCTATCTACGTAGGGCAGATCCTCGAACATTATCTTGCGATTCTGGCCGCCAATGAAGGACTTCATGAAGCGCGAGGCCAATAACACAAAGGTGGTGTACAAGCCAATGATGCTGCAGGAATAAATATTTAATATATTAAGAACTGGGGATGCTTATCAAAATAAGAAGTATTTAAAGCGTTCATTTGTTCATTTATATATTAAATTTTAAAATATCCCGAAAACTTCCCAAAAACTCAAAACCCAAAAACAACTTACCCTCCCGCTGTAAGGAAGCTGAACGTCGATGGGAACTTCTTATCGTTGAACGTGTACATCACTATTCCCGATGTGCAGTTGCTGTAGGCAAACTTGGATAGCGTTTCGTTGTAGAAGGTATCATTGCAAAAGTCTCGGATCTCCCACCACAACCCATTGGTCTCGTTGTCCCGATGCATTTTGATGACCAGCGGTCGGTAGTCCTGATGCTTTTCACTCAGCACACTGACCACGGCGGCATCGCCCGAGTTAAGAACCTTGATGAACTTGGGTATCATGGCGGGCAGGACGACCACTTCTTCGGCAACAGGAGAGGCTACTGCATTGGTGGTATCATTGCCATAGACTGTGGCATTGCCTGTGATATTGCCACTGCTGACGCTGATCACCGGATCCTGGTCGTGATTTTCGCTGAGCATGTGAATGAGTGCTGCACGGCCCTCAAAAGATTCATCCAGTGAAATGGCATGCTCATCGCCCACATTCTCTTTTAGTCCCTTAGCCGGAGCCTTGCGCGTAAGGGAATAGGAGAAGCGGGCCTTCAAAGTGTGATCTGAAATATTGAAAGAGTTTTTGGTTAAAATCAGAGTTCGTTTAAAACTTTTCCGTTCGACTTACTGTTTCTCAAATCATTTAGCAAACGCTGCCTGTCCGGCGGAGCTATATTCCAAAGGGATGGCGAGTTGCCAGCCAGCTTTACCGCCGCCACATCCGTGGCATCGTAGCCTGTGATAAAGGTCAGAGCCTGTTTGTCCTTGATGTAAGTATTTGTCATCTGCGAGTACATCTCGGGATTGATCTCGAAAATGCTGTCATAGTTATTCGTGGTGTAGATGGGATCGTAGGGTCCAATTCGAATGGACAGAGACACTTGGTAGGGCACATTCGAGGTGCCCACAGCATTACCCAGGGCGAAGAGGCACAAGGGCCCCCAAATACAAATCACAATCAGCAGGACGATCGTTCCACCCATTAGGAGCTTGGATAGGGAGGCCTTCTTCTGGGCCCTCATGGCCGGAAAGTCAGTCTCCGACTGCCGGGTGCAGCGTATCAGATAGATGTTCGAGAAGATATCCTCCATTTTCAGCCAGTCGAAGATGGTCATGGTGCTGTCGATGCACACCCAATCCAGAATGGTGCGTAGCTCGTACAGGAACGGTATCTGCATGTACACCTTAAACGCAATCATGTTGACCATAGAGAAGCCCTTGGTGAAGAAGTTGCCCAGAATACGCTTGGGATAGCCGGACTTAATTTGATAAGAGCTCAGCAGCATGTAGAAGCACTTGATCACGTAGAAAATGATGGGAGGAGCCAGGGAATTGAAGGTTCGCTCCGTGACAGCCGGTACCACAAAGAACATCCAAATGTGTATTCCAATAACCGAGAAGAAGTGGAATATTATCTTGTTCACCAGAGCCTTGCGCAAATACAGAGCTCGATCGATGACAATGAGCAGGAACTGAACGAGCAACATGATGAGGAAGGGTATGGGCACTTTGTTCTCCGCCAAATAGGTCTGGACACCCTCATCACTTTCCGTTTGCTGGGTCTGCAATATGGAATAATATATATGTAGCAATAATTTTTATTTCACATTCCCCGCTTGTATGGAAATTATATAACTTGTACTATATAGTGTTTTCTATTACTTACACCAAATGCCGTGAAGCCAAAGAGCAGCACAAAGAAGTTGACGAAATCGCATAGGAACATCAGGGCATAGACATCTGTGGCGAGGCGGGATTTGTGCACCAAACTGAAGAAGAACTTGTGCAACGAAGAGGTGTACTTGGTCCTTCTGTAATTAAACGTTTAAAATTTAAAGTCTGCTTTAGGCACAACATTTAAAGGAGAGAGCCAAGAGCTTAAATAAAAACTCAAAGTATCAAAAATCGCAAGCATCGGAAGCTTAAGTCACTGTGTGTTAACCACTAATGTAAGATTCTGTACTAATAAAGTAAAACAGAGAATCCACCTCGATACTTACTCAAGCTGATTGATTCCCGATTTGCTGTAGTCCGGCGATCCTGGCAAGGAGGCCTGACTCACTTGCAAGCTCATCTTCTGGGCAGCTGCCTCATCGTTTAGCTGACGCGAGTCGGGCTGCGATAGATTGTCACTATCATCCCGATCATCACTGAAGCCAAGAAATTGTAAATAAGTCAAGGATAATACTCAAATTAACAAGAAATCCAAGAACTTACATGCTAGCGGTGGGCCTGGTGAACTGGTTATCCGTATCCTTGTAGCCAGATTTCCACAAACCCTGCGATTTGAGCAGATAACGATGCAGGAAGAGTACCAGCAACAGAATCAAATCATAAATCGCATAGTGGGTCTTCATCTCCACGCCGAAAATCTTGGCAGGTGTCAGAGGCTGATTGAGCAGATTGTGATAGTTGGCCCAGATTAGCTTGAACTGGAATATGCACTTGATCAGCACAATGGCCTGGGTATAGGCAATCAGGGTGACCCAGAAAGTCTTTGTGGGACGTGGCAGGGATAAGGTGCCCCACAAAAACACCATAATGGGCAGGGGCAGCGAAATAAGACTGGCATTGACCACCTGGAAGAAGGATAAGAAGTACACTCTGGGAGATAACTCAAACCCGGTCTTACCTGATTGATGAACACCACTATGTAGCAGATAAGATCCGTGTTGGCCAGCAAGGCGTACCAGGAAGAGATCAGCACCTCCACGATAATGTGGTGATCCCGCTGGGCAAAGTTCTCCTCCTCCAGGTTGAATTCCCCGGCGCTGCAAGGTCGCCCAAAGAAATATTAGCTTACAAAACTCTCTCTCTCGCTCTATATGGAGATTCAAGGAATCTATATCAAACTGGACATGCTCAGTGCTGTGTTCTCTTAGGAATATGTGTGCGCTGCATGCTCCACAATCTACATGCGCGAGTGCATCGGTGTGGAACTAGCTTTTAACTAGGGTTAATCGAAGCCACACGACGAATACATACTAGCAAAGAACGCATAGAGATAGGTTTAAATCATAGCAGCGAATACAACTTATTGGAGGAGGCAGAAATACGGATACGAAATACAGAAAACAGAAGTACATAGATGCAGAGTTACAGTTACCAAAATAAACAGAAGGTAGAGACAGACAGAGGTTGATGGTTGATGGTAGATGTTAGAGTGTTCTGAGCTTGGCCATGACCATGATCATGAGAGATGGCTATGGCAATGAGCTTGAAAGATATATACATAAAATACAGATTACGGAGGGTCGATTTAAAAGGAGTAGCCCTTGGGGATTTTATTTATTTTAGAGGGGCGCTTACGTCTTGGCACACAGCTTTTCCTAAACTCTACACTGACCATTTCTTTAAGTTTCTAATTAAATTCTGGGATGTAGTATTATACTGATGAATTGACAAACGTCTTCTTTTAAGTGCACATCTTTAGATAATGAAATCTGTTGTTACATGTGCGCGAGATGTTTCTTTTAAAATCTACTGACATAAGGCAGATACTTGTGCTAAATGTGCTCAAACACTTGAAGCCCAGGGACTACCTATCCCCAAGGATATTATTCCCAAGAAATCGACCCCACCCAAATACAGATACAGGTTAGAGAGGCGCGTTACACAAACACAAACCGAAAGAGACACCAACAGACATTAATATAGGCACATCAATTGGCTAAGGGATAGTGAGTGGGAGCGCTACGCTTAGTTAGTGGGGAGGCGGGACCAGTACCTGTCCACCTGCTCGTAGGACCAGTGCTTGCTCAACGATCCCGAGCCCCCGCCGCCGGCACTGTGATGATTATGGTAATAATGTGCGCTGCCCCGCTCAATCGAGGGCGCCTTGATGCGGATCTCGGGCAGGCCACAGTCCGACTTTCGGCTGAGCATCATCGTGCTATATGTACGATTTGCAATATATATATGCCGCAGCGCAGGGATGGGGTGACGAGAGGAGAATGGAATGGAGTGAAATGGAAAGTTGGTGTCACAATGCAGTATATAGTTGTTGATGTGGTTTACAGTTACATATATAGAGAGAAATTGCTCAATTGTATTAGGAGATCGTAGTAAAGATGTCTTACAGAGCCGGACACCGGGAAGAGATGCCTCGCGTGTTAGTTAGTGGCATTTACTGATCTCGGTTTTAGTCTTAGTTTCTTGTATAGTATGTATATTCGATCTACTTACCCCTTGGCTGGCGGCGATGAATTGATTGATTGTTTTCTAACGAAACCAAAAATTTGATATTCGGATGATCAAAATGCGCGCGCAGAAGAATGTGGAATGTAAGAAAAAGAAATTAGTAAGGATCTGGTTTTTGTTCATTGTTTTCGGTTAACATTTTTTGTTTTACACATAAATATATCGGATTTAGCGCTAGATTGGATTGTCAGAATGGTTAATATATTGTTATTTTTTGAAAATAAATAAAAATTAAATAGAAATGTGTATAGGAAGTGAAACAAAAATTGCTTTGGGCAGTGGTGGCCAGGCAATACATTGACATGTTATAATTGCATTTCTGTGAGTAAGATATTTTTTGTAATACTGCATGAATAATAGCTCTTGATAGTTTCAACGTGACTGCACTGGTGCGTTGCCTTACATTCTGTGCATATACTATGCGTGTGGCGGCAGAGGCCAGGCAGAACAATTGTGAGAGTGCTAGGTAGGACAAAAATAACCTATATTAATACTATATCTATATCGATTTGAAGCAAATATCAATATTTTACTATTGCAAAACAATTCGATAAGCTTTTTTATAGATAGAAACATGACAAAGAGCCTAAACTTAGTTTAAGCTATCATAGTTTAAAATAAATATAAAGATCTAATCAAAATTGTGGTGTCAAAGATGTTTTAGATATAATTGGCAAACAAAAAAAAAACAGATCTGATATTTTATAGTAGTATAATATATATAGTAGTATAGTATTTTGAAATTTGAAATTTTCTATTTGATACTTTCGATATGTACGCGATATTATTGTCAATATGATAATATCGGAACTTTCTAGTTATGCTTTGGGCACCACTGCTTTGGGAGAACGTTTTCTTGTTAAGCGATCTCACTTATTGAAATAAATAAATCTAATCATACTTAATTGCTCTTATAAAAACATATCAAAATCCGTGAAAATGTGCAGAGACAAAATAGAATGGAAGATGGAAGATTTCCGCATCCGGAAATCAAAAGTTTTCAAATGAGTTTCTATTACCTAGAGGTGGCTGCTGCATCAACAGTATCTACGGGCAGCTCGATGATTTCATCAGCGGGGGAATTGTGCTGATGCTGCTGCTGTGGTGTACTGGTTGTTGTTGGTGGTGGCAGTGGTTCGGGTGGTGATAGCGGTGTGGTGGTCGTGTTCGTGTTCTGTGGAGTGCTGGTGTCTGGGTGTTCGATGGCATTCGGTGGCGTAGTGATCACCACGCGCCGCGGTGTGGATGCGGAGGCGGGCGCGGCACTCTCATCGCTTCAACAACAGCAACATCAACATCAATATCGATATCACAGCAACAACAACAACGGTGTGGTGTGTGGCACAAATGATGGAGGTGAATAGTTGCAGGTGTATTGTTGATATCAAGAGTAGAAGTTTTTATGTTGTGGAAGCACAGGAACACGAAACACAAAGGGTAAACGGATATGCAAATAAAAAAGAGGAAAATAAGAATACCAAAAATAAATAAATATTCAATCGAAATCGAACGAACACAACTTTTAACGAACGTAAAATACAAAAATAAAATTTAACGATTCGTAACGCGACCAGAACACGCTACTCTAGGGACGCTCTCGGGTTTGCAGTTTCCAACAAAAAAAAACGAAATCTTAATCGAAACTTAATTCAAAGTCAACGCAAGCGGCGCACACTGGACCCCAAGTTCCAGCCTCGCTTCTAAATACCTCTCGAGATTGGACTTGAGGAAGTGGAACATGGCAGCGGCACTGGACAGTCCCAGGCGATTCAACGAGCTGGATTCCTGGAAAATAAATGCAATTTACATTAAATTAAATTTTAATTTATCATATTTACATATATATGTATATTATAATTTAAATATAGTTACAAACCCACCTTGAGGGTCTTTTTCTCGCCTGCCAGAATGCGGTTGACAAAGCGATAGTTGCGCGAGAAGCGATTCAGTCTTATGGTCAGCGTAACCAAGAAGCCCTCCAGCAGTCTGATGATGGGATTGGTATCGAAGTCCTCGTCGGAGTCCTTGGCCGTCACCTCGCCGCTATCGATTTCCATCTTGGATTTGCTATCCGAAGTCTCCTTGGAGGCGTTGCCCTCGCGTCCGCCCAAGCTAGTTGAGGGCATCGGTGGTGGTGGGATCACAGGCAGATCGGCCACATCCCTGGTTGGAGCAGGACTGGCTGAACTGGAAGCCGTGGCAGCGTCGCGTTCCTTAGAAATACCCTTGCTCGTAGAGGGGAATTCGCTGGGTGGAGCGTCCTTGGATTTCTGTGGGAGGAACAAGTCAACCAATGGGGGGAGGGTGTCAGTATTATGAAGGAAAAATGTGATAAAAACATTTACACCATTGATAACGAAAAGAAAATGAACCAAGCTTATACAGTAATAATGCATAATAAATCTCGCTTGTTGCTGTTGTATATTTTGTACAGTGCACGCCCAACTGCTGCTGGTCGGCAGGTTAACTTGGCGGGCAGGATAACTTGAGCCTGGGGAGCCAGGACTCGTGAGCAAATAAGGTGAAATGCGAGAGGGGTGCGCCAATTAAAGAGAATATAACTCTGTTTGCTTGCACACAATTCAGACTCACAACCTCGAGCAGCGTCTGGCTGCGACGACGCCCAAAGTCTAGCGGTTCGGACAGCGTCGAGGTGCGCATGCCCAGATCGCACTCAATCGTATCATCATCCTCGTCGTCGTCGTTGTCGTTGTCGGTGGTCAGTCCCAGTTCGTGGCTGACCCGCTTATCCTTCTCATCGTCCAACTTCAGGGCGATGCGAGAGCCCGGCTCGGAGGCGTACGAACGTTCGCGCATATAAAAGTGACGACGATACTCGGCATCATTGAGATCCTTCCACACCTTCGATCACAAGTCGGGGCAATTTTTGATTTTGATTTTCGTTTTGTTTTGTTTTGTTTTTTTTTTTTTGTTTGGGGGAATTTACAAGAATTTAAATACGTTTCAAATAGTCATGCAGGGGAAGATGGATTCACATGCAACTGGTCGGTATATCTCAGATGAAACCCAAATAAAGACTGACTAAACACTCACATCGTAAAGGGTCTTGCGGCGCTGCATTTTCATCTCGCTCTCGGTGATGTTATCCTCCTCCAGGAAGTCGATCTCGTCGTGTATCAGGTCCAGCTCGAACTTATCGTCCATCTCCTCGAACATATAGTAATCCCCGGCACGCGTAGCTTAATGGAGAACAGCAGAAGAACATTGTGAGCAGATGGATTGTTAAGGTCACTAAACAGCAATTATAGTTAGCGTTTTCAACAACATTCAGATGGGCGAATATATAAGTATATATGTAGGTAGTTGGTAGGAATAGCAAGGCTTTTCAGTTCGCATTCAATTTACATAGCAGCACACAGAATCATGCAGTTAATCATCGGGCTGAATTTATTTACATGGTAGGGGTAGTTATATAATATATATCAAACGAATAAGCAAAGACAGTATAAGCTTAAAGATAAGTAACGCCATGCGATTTTGCTGCAATCGAATTCTAATTAAATTTGAGAGAGCGCTCTAGAGCCAGCCGCTCTCTTTATGAGCATACATCAGCAGCTGACGACTGTATGTGTGCAGACATCATTCTAGATCTGTACGTACACCTACGCAGTTGCTTGACTTCTTTCATTTTTTAAATCTTTAGCTCAATTTTCCATCGCCAGAAAAATAATGTCCTGCATATTGCAATTCAAATGTATGGTCGTTACTTATCTTAATATTAAAAAGTCTTTGAAATGAGGCACAACAAATGAAAACTTCTTTACCATGTGGATGTAATTTAATTTCCTTCCTTCTGCGTACTGTTGGTGCAGGAAGTGGATAACCATGTTCTAAAAAATAATTTAAAACAAAAAGAAAACAAATAAATAAATAAAAAATGGTAAACAAATGAAGAAAAATACGATTTGTTTAATCGAAATCAAGACTCTCAACGGCTGGCCGAAGTTTTGGCATGTTGTAAATTGTATAAGGATTTCTGAACCGATCCCCAAAAGGCATTCAATATGCTTATAGCAAAAGGGATCTTTGGCGAAAATCAAATTATATATAAATTCTAGATTCCATATCACTTTTAATAAATAAGATATAGCAAAAAAGCTTCAAGGAAAAATTTAGAAAACTTTCGAAATCGAATTTTCATCGTATTTCTCATGCAGATCAAAAATCTTGATTTACAACATAGGCAATCCCCCCGGAATTCAGCAATCCAACACTGAGATCGTTAAAGAGATTTATTTTACACTTGTAGTAGCGCTCAGGAACTCTGAGAAGAAGTAAATAATGGGTAGCAAAGTTCATCTAAATCAGTGTTATTTACAGGTCAGACTCGGAGAGGCAGTGGCTTGGGGTCAGTGCTACACACAAACCCCAATTGCTTTTATTATCTTAAGGAGAGCGCACGCACATCATAGAACAGTTTGTATTTTTTGTACAGAGTTTCGTTTAAGAGCAAAGTCATATTATAATTAATATTTAAAGAGTAATGATTCATCCAATACATGGTCCATGCAGCAGAGCGGGCTCATAGAAGGCGCACATCAGCGACTCCATATAGCTGACCGTACCCACGGGTCCCCAGCTATGCGGTCTTTGTGCAAATCGCCACGTAGCCTCGTCTCTGGCCTCGGATAGATTGCTTGACAGGCGCTTGCGTTGGGACTGCGACTCCTCCAGCGAGTAACTGGCATTCCCCATGCTCTGGTGGCGACGATGCAGCAACTTGTGGCGCATTGTCACCTCCTCCTCATCCCGATCTGCTGACTGTTTGGGGTGTAGAGAGTTCAGTGATCAGGCAGGAAGGTGGATGGTTTGGATCACTTCACCACTTTACCATTTGCTTCTTCTTTATGGGCGATCGCTTGATGGACACGGTTTCATTCCAGGACACAGCTGCATTGGTCGACGACTGACGGCGATGTTCTCGGCGAAGATTCGGTGTAAGATTGGAGGACAATACCGAACTGGTGGCACTAGAAGCCATTGCCGTGGCATAAGCAGCCAGGGGAGGCGCCAAAGTTTGCATGTTAGCCGTAGCACTGACCTCGGAGGGGGCCAAACCCAGTGAGATTCGCTTTGGCTCCAAGAAACCCTCGGTGAGCAGAGCGGACAATGCCTCCGTACTTGGCGTTGTGGGCTTTGAAGAGTCCAAGCTTTTAAATTGCGTATCCTTAACTCCAGATCTTAAGAATGACGACGTCGCGCTGGCTTCCCCTTCCAATTGCTGTTCCACTGTCGTTGCCTCCTCCTCGCTAACCGACTGCACATCCACATACTCGGTGAACTCCTCACAAGGCATCACATTGATCTCCGGTTCAATGATCACTGCTGCATTCGCACTATCCTCGCTCTCCACGCTGCTGCTGCTGCTGGAAAGGATCGAGGCTCTGGCTGGCGATGAAGTTCCCGAGCTGGCGGAACTCTGTTCATCGGGCGTCAAATACCCAGATCCCTGGCACGAGGTGAAGCTGCTGTTGTGGGCCAAAGGCGCCACCTCCGACAAAGCTTGCTCTTCCGAGGGCGTGCGTTGCCCTTGAGGAAGCCAATCCCAGATTAATTGTATGACACACACACGCGACAATTTCCAACGAGATCAAAATTCAAAAAACAGGGAAATTGCAGAAAAAATCGCGACGCGAACGCAAAAATCGAGAAACAAAAACGAAGGAGAGGAGGATCCCCTCAAAGTGATCCGCGAGAAACTTACCATCGAAGTGGGTTTGCTTGTCCAGGGGCCGGAGCATCTTCTGTTGCGTGGCCCGGATGCGCTCCATCTTCCGCTTGATCTTGTGCAGCACCTGCTTTTCGTGGTCGTGTCGATGGGCAATCTGCTTCTGCCGCAGGCTCTCAATAATATCAGCTCCTCTGTGATGCGAAAGTATTCCATAAGACTTAGTTTTCCCTATTGAAATAGTGATAAACTTTACCTGGAGGCCAGAATATTGTTCGCCTTGGTGTCCGTGATGATGTGACAGAAGTAATGCGACTTGAAGATGCGCAGCTGGAAGAGAATGAAAGCAAAGCAGATCGTGTCCCAGAGCAACACCACCTGGTGCGTGATCTTGGGGCATTCGCCGGGCGCCAGCAGCACCACCGTGTCCTCGGGCAGTACTATTTGCTCCTTGGGCACATTGCTCGTGCATGTGATGCCCAGCATGTGTACCAGCCAGCAGCAATCGGTGGTCAGTTGTGTCATGAACAGACATCCGGCCATTTGGAAAGTGGTCTTAATAAGAATATTTGCCACATTGAAGGCCAGCAGCCACTTCCAGCGACAAATGATGGTGTGAATGGGTCGCAGATAGAAGTCAGATCCCTGCCACAAGAAGATGAACGCCCCAATTAGATAGCCCAACGCCAGCAGATCGGCAATGTTGGTGCCGGCGAGGAAGACCACCGCCAGGGTGAACCAGTAAAAGCCACACAGCACTCCATTCTTCAAGATATCCGAGTAGTTGCGTATGTACGAGCAAAAGTCGTGGGTGGGATTGTCAAAGGGAACACGTCCCAGCCCAGCGATATCTGCAATCACGCTGCGGTTGCTGCCACCCGGATAGTCATCGTTGCTGGCATAACGCTGTTCAATGCAGAAGATGCTCTTCTGCCGGTTCAGTATGATCAGCACGATAAAGTCAAAGATTAGCTTGGGCACGTGGTTAAAGTGCAGAGCTCCCGGCAGCATCGTCCAGCGTTGAATGCCCTCACCAAAGAGGCCCGTGTCCCAGGGATAAACTGCAAAGGAAGAATGAAAAAATAGATATATGTTACATCGGACTTTCCTCTCTATATACACCCCCACATCTTACCCAGACACGAGCTCGGCGGCAGTCCGACCAGCACAATGTACTGTGTCAATATGGAGATGGCAAAGAACGCCTGGAATACGCCCCAGATCTTGGCACACTGTGACCTTCTCAGCAGCAAAAGTACTACCAACCACAGAGCATACACCACGGCCACAATATCCTGTCGATAGGTGATCGTCGACACCAGGGCAATCAGCGATATCTCAATGCCAAATTTGTAGAAGCCAAAGTTGAGGAGATACTTGACCAATCCCACCAGATCCTTCTCGGCATCCGATCGCATAATGTGGGGGAACAGCAGCTTGGTGGGCGGCGTATTTAAGGCACCGATCTTCACGCGCATCTGAAGCTGGCGGAGCGTGATTACGGCGTGCATGGTCACAATGACCATGTAGATGATGTAGGTGCGCAGCAGACCCATTAGACCGCCCTCCAGCTTGTTGGCCTTGCTGAGACCAACCCATTCGGCATTGTTGGCAGTCCGATTGTCCGACTGAAAGGGAAGGAAACCAATGAGCTAAACTTTTCAGCTCAACAAGCTTCTGCTGTTACAAGCTGCTCAACTTACGCAGGTCACATTGTACTGAGTGTGATCGAGATATTCGATCTGGTAGATCATCTTGGACAGCACTATGATGGTGACAATGAAGGAGATCAGTCGGCTGATCACCACCTGGATGGCCTTGCGCGAGGTGGCACCCAACACGCAGAAGCCCACAAAGAGAATGTGCAGGACGCAGACTTCGCTGACGCTGCAGATGAAGGCCGCCAAATAGACGGCCTTCATGATATGCAGCTCCAGAAATCGCCAAAATACATCCTTGAAATTCTTGAATATGTACTCCGATTTGTTCTTGATCTTGCGGAACGAAATGCGCACCAAATCGCGCACGGAGGTCTCAAAGTCCGTGGTGGCTGCACCGGGTGCAGCCTCTGCCGACGGTCCTTGGGAACGGCGAAGGGAACCGGCACTGCCACGACGCTTGGATGACGCCGTGGACGGTTCCAGTGCCGTTGTCTCCGTGGGCTTCTGCTGTGCGGAACCAGGCTGCTGTTGCAGCGACGCAATAAAACGTTTGTGGAAATAATGCACTTGAATCACGGTCAGGATCACAATAATCGTGGGCGAGACCAAGTGGAGGAATAGGTCCTTGGTCTGATAACGCTTTAAACCTATGTCGTTTTGCCTGAAAGATAATATTAGTAACTAACCTAAAGGTAAGCATTTAATCATAACTTACAGCGTCTTGGACACATTTAGATAGTCATTCCAGTACGTATCGAACTTATCGAATTGATATGTATAAATCAATATAAGTATGGACATGGCGTAGAAGATCAGGAACAGCCAGAAGCCGTACATGATCTTCACCCAGGCCTTGGACGAGGATTGAAAGACCAGCAAGAAGAATAGGAACAGGGCCATATAGCAGATGCGGAAGCCCGTCATATTCTCGCCGGTGATGGCGCACAGGAAGATCACCAGCACTAGCAGCCAGATCCAGAGTCGCACCAGCAGGTTTTTGATCACATCACCGGCCTTCTTTAGGAACTTTGAGGTCTTCTTGCCGTCGTTGATAAGGTAACTGGATCCCGCTGATCCCACCGTGATCTGCAGCGGAGCAATGATATCCGCCAGAGTGCTATCCCTACGCCGATCGCGCTTCTCCTTGAAGAACTGCCGCGACGTCACCCAGAACATTAGCACGAAGGCAGTCTTCACGATCAGCGGCACACACGGACGCATTTGGTTCTCGATGGGACGCTCGAAGCCAATTTGCTGCAGGTTAATGCCCGCCGTCTGTAAAGTATTTTGCAGTTAATTAAATTTAATTCGCAGCGCAAGTGTCGCGCTCGAACATACGGAAACCTTCGTGGGGAGCTCGCTATTTGTCAGATCCATGCCGTATATATACTGGGCCACCAGCAGCACTTCGGCGTAGAGGACGATAAATGGACTCGAACGCATCATGGCCTTTCGCTGATTGGGTATCATCCACAGCACGTTGGCCCAAAGGAGCAGGACAAAGGTCAGCCAACTGTGGTAAACAATTGACCAGGCCTAGGAAAGAATGATAATAGACTTAATAACATGCAGATCATTCGCGTGGACATTTCATCTGTTTATTTTTGTCTGCCAACGCATTTGCTTTTTCCGATATATCTTGTGCCCAACGCTGTCTTTCAAGGTCAAGTAAAATCTTTATGAAATATATTTGGAATGTCTCTTGGGACCTTTCGAATGGTTTCATATCAACTACAAATCTTTATTTAGTTAAGGAATAAGTTGACTTCAACTCACCATCATTAGAATATTGGTGAATATATAGCTATTCTGATAGATGAAACCTCCGACGCTGACAAAGCCATAGGATATCTGATCCAATATGGAGGTGGTTGTGTTCTCCTGCTCCGATCGCTGTTCCATGGAATCCAGCTGGATATCGTTGCTCCGCTGTGTTCCGCTGGGCGCCACCGAGGAACCGCCCTCCACCGGTTGAGGTGTGCGTGACTTTCGAGTACTTTGACGCACCAACTGTATGGGGAAAGTTGTACGAATGTTAGTTCCTAGTTAAGTGCATCCTGGCTGACATATAGGAGATAGTTAAGCTTACTAGTCGAGATAGATATGTACATACAGAGAGGTCTACGGACAACTACGGGTGTTAATGTCATCAATAGGTTACTAGCCGGGTGCAAACTATTTTGGAATCGCTGTTACAGTGTCGTTTTATGGCCCATTAATCATACATCACACACGTGTACAGTCACACTTACGCGGTTAGTATCATGGTTACTTTACATTGGGTTAGGATCTCTCATGACTTGGAGGAGATTACTAGGGGGATTAGTACTATAGAATTCGATAGACAGATGTTAGAACAAGTATAAAATGTAACATTGACAAATGACAGACGGCAGAGGCTCGAAAACAGATGATAGATAGATATATAGATAGATAGAAGGACAGAAAGAGAGATAGTCTAGCTCTAGTCTAATGATCAGGAGTTAGGCTGGGAGGAGAGGATGATATAGAGATTTGGGGCGCATAGAGTGGAGTTAGTTTACGTACAGGCGTCGTCTCAGTCGGTTCATTCAACGTTGCACGCTGATCACGGCGTAAAGAAACCTAAAGCGGAAGTAATAAAAAAGAGAGCGTAAACAAAAATCAAAACGAAAACAACAAAAAAAAATTACGTAAAGGAAAATGGCAGAGAAAAAGCGCAAAACACAAGTTGTCAAGTTTCAGCAGAGAAGGCACACACAGATTGTCTAAAATTTTGGTCCAAGATGTTTTGGGGTTAAAAGTTAAGGCAAAGGACAAACATTTAGTTCGGTTTTAGTTGAGTTCACTAATTGTGTATAGTGTTTGCGGTACAATTGATGTCCTAATCGAACTTTACATATATTATTTACATTAATTTTAACATCTAACAGAAATCGCTTTTGTTTAGAAATCCAAAGAGCAAGTGTCTAAAAGTATATACATTTTTGGTCTGAAAACTATAGCTTACTGGAAACACATTATTTAGAGGATTTAAAAACCCCTTGCGATTTTTGTGGGATCCCTATTATTTTTGAATATTTTATAGAGTTTTTTTTTTATTACTTTTGGAAAACGTAATGGTTACTTGTCTTTAATGAGAATTATCTCCCGAATATTTATAATTTCTTTGAAACTAATGAAAAGATTATCAAGCCCCAAATGCTTTTTTGTTCCGAAGTTAATCCCACAAACTTAAAATTCTTCCAAACGTAAGCTAATAAAAAAAATGATGAAACTAAACATTGTGAGAAGAAGCTCAGCAAGATTTTTCATTGCTTTATTGTCATAAAGCTAAGCTGGCTTATTGGGCATTTTCTACCTTTTCCCCATTACCCACTCTCTGTTTATTTTGTCCCTAGAAATATTCCACATTCACACACCGCACCCAAAACTGAAACATAAACCCTAAACTAAATCCACTCTCGCTCGCTTACACTCAAGCGCTGATTGCGGATTGCGGTCGGGGCAGCGGTGGCTGTGGTGGCGATAGTGGTGGTGCCACCTCCGCCCGAATTGGACCCATCCCGGCGACCCCGTGATGTCTGCGACGTGAGCAGCGATAGCTGGCGGTTGACCTTGTTGTTGCCGGTGTTATTGATGCTGCTGCTGTTGCAATCTAGCTGCTGGCCAAAGGCACTGGCGGGCTTCGATTCCACCTGCTCGGCGAGCGGTGGCGCAAGTGGATCAGCGGTTCGGCGGTGTTCAGAGATGTCCACGGGTTTAGGTGTTCGAGTGTGTGAGTAGTGTGTTAGTGACGATTTGTGGTTAGATGTTAGGAGTGTTTAGTGTTTGTTGGTTTATTTTTGTCGGCGTGCAGAGTATGTATGTTGTGTTAAAAAATAAAGGAATTTGAGTGTTTTATCCGGATGCAAGTGGCAGCAGAAGAAGAGCAGAAATTGAGAGAAGATTTAAAACTATGTCACGTGATCTGTGGTTTGGTTTTTATAAAGACTGAAAAGCTGTTCCTTAAGAATTATTTTTATAAATTTAAATCGATTTATTGATTAATTTCTGGATTAAAAAAGAAGTTTGTTATATCAGGTTTGCCAAAGAAATCTCATTATAATGACATTTTAATAAACAAATGAATACTTCTATTCCGAATTTGAAATGGTTTCAAGCCTACAGCGATTTCTGTGGCATCTCTGAATGTATAAGTGTCAGCTTCTAATTTCAATTAATTAATGGTAATAATACAATTTTCCTTAAATGGAAATAAAGATCAAATCCACCAAGTTTCTTGCTAATTTAATTAATATTGAAATCGTTTTATTTTTAAAAAGAAGAGATCAAATTTTTAAAAGCTATAAGTCTCATTTATTTTTGATGGTGAAACCGAAGAAGAAAACCGTGTTAGTTGCTCTCAGCCAGCAGCGGCAGCAAAATTGGCTTAAAGGCCTTCAATTGCAAAGTGACTTAATTACTGACTTACCCGTGGCTTAATCAGATGCTTGGTGGTCAGGGCCAGGGCAAAGTAAGCGAAAAACAACGCAAAAGGATTGAGATACGAGTCCAGGGACATTTCATTATTGTAGAAGAGGACCCGTATATCCGATGCGCAGTACGATTCAATGAGCGGCTCCAGTCCAATCAAGCTGATGGGGCAGAGATAGGGAAATCCCATCACAGGATGTACGCCACAGATGATGAGGAGGAGCAGGAGGGTCATTCGCCTCCTACTCCACCCCATTTTTACTTTACTTACCGAGCTGTCAGTTGGGTGTGATTGAGGTGGCCCTGCATCCAGGGCGTCTGATAGGACACAATGGACAGGGAGTGCAGCACGAGGACAACCATTACGCAGCGCAGCAACAACGCGAAGCCCCTGCACAACAAAAAAAAGGTGCGACAATACAAAAAGGAAAGTCAGTAAAGTGTCCGATGGAGGGGACTGATGGGACACGCACCGCTGCAGCGTTTGGCAGGTTGCCCAGTAAGTTCCGGCCAGCAGGAAGATGAGAAAGTAAAAGCCGCCTGGCACCGAGGGACGCAGCACAGCCGCAAAAAACAGCGTGGCCAGGCAGAACAAAGGAGCTGATAAAAGGGAGGAAACAATTCATTCATTTTAATTGAAAAATATCCCCAATTGGGGTTCAGTTGGCTGATTTAATTTTATTTTTTCCTTTAAGGAAAGAACTACCATAGACTACTCACAGATCTTAATCAGTCCCTCGAAGTGTATGTGCTGGCTGATCATGGACACCCGCTTCCTCAGCTGCTGCTGTTGCTGCTGCAGTGGCGTCGTGGCCGTTGCCTGCTGTACATCTCCCCCATTGGCATCTGTAGCCGGGACTTGGTTGGCCTCCGCCGCCTGGCCCTCAGCCACTTCGCCATTCTCCAACTGCTCGGCGCCAACGGTTTGAGAGGCCACTCGCTTCACCGTCAGATACGATCCGAGGGAAGTGGCAAACACAAGCACTTCCGGCAGCAGCCACTCAATTATGGCAAATGCTCTGATTAGTAAATAGTTTAACAAATTAATTAAATTGTTGTTTGCAATCTCTTAAGAATAACATACTTCAGATCAACGAAGCTCACGAAACCAATGTGTCGCAGCAGACGCTCACTGAACGAGCAGTTGTAAATTGGCAGCGTGACGCTGACCGCCAGGATCTGGAGCGTTATGTGCCCCAGCAGGACTAGGGTGCTCAGGGCCAGCAGGATGATAAAGAAGGCGGTGACGGATCCCTTGAAGTTGCGACGCGTGGCCAGCGGAACGAAGGGCGACATGAAGAACATCAGCATGTACACAAAGGATATGCCCACCGGTCGCATCAGCGCAGCTAAATTTAACAACATTCATTATTTAGTATGATAGTTATTATAATAAAGTTGTTTATTTAATAGGTATTATTTATTATTAAAGTGTTAGGTAATGAGCCACGTATTAATTTTAGATGAGAAATCTTTTACAATTTGATAACAAATTATTTGAAATGGAAGATTGACACCTTGAAGGGTTTTAAAATCACTTGTGCTTTCTGAAGCATACTAGAATATGATTAAAACTGAATACAAATATTATAGGGATATCACAGAAATTTAAAAAATATCCAAATACTGAACATTTTGAATCTAAGAGAAATCCGTGTACAAATAGCAGAGCTAGGGACCCTAAACATCAGCATAATGTACTTCAAGTAATGTAAAATTATTCCATTCGGTTCTTTACCCAGCAAACAGCATGGAGAAATCGATAAAATATATTAAATGTGACAAATTTTCTCAGATTTATTGAAGCTTTATTTCGAACGCGGGATATGGATTGATTTATTAGTATAAGTAGAAGATGTAGTAGTTATAAAACCCCAGGATTGATTTATTTGTATAAGTAGAAGATATATTAGTTAATGTATCCCAGTTGCAGCCTGTTTTACTCACCCAGGACGAGCACCGCCGGCACGACGATGCGCTGCAGCACCAGGCACGCATAGCTGAAGACCATTTTGATGGACGCGTTGCTGCCCGCCTCCGTCTGCGTTTCCGGCGCTCACGTTGCTTCTCCTCCAGCTGCGTCACCGGACTCAGACCCCGACTCCGACACTGAAGCAGTAGCATTCATGAAAGCCTCAGCTTCGAGTGCAATTTGTTGCCACAAACGGCGCAGAGCAGCTGGAAGGATGAGAAGAAATCAATTAGAAATTATACTTGAAGTACTTGTGGAACCAGAACAGCTCCTGTTGCTCTGCTATTGCCAGCCACTTTAAGCCTCAACTCCTCGGATGGTTCTTAATTAAGCAAACCCACAAAAAAAAAGAAACTAAAAAAACGCAACTAATTTACGGATATAAACATTGACACACTTTTAATTAACACTGGCGAAAGACCGAATGAAAAAAAAACTAAAGCAAAACGAAATAAAATCAAGCCCGTGCTGTGAAGTGGGCGTGGCTTTTCGGTAGTCGCACGCTATCCTGCCTTGGGTTGGGTTAGTTTCAATTTTCCTCTTCCGCTTTCCGCATTTTCCCGCAGCGCCAGGAGCGAGGAGTGGCCACGCAGCGGCGATTAGAGGAAGCCAAGGATGCGGGGGAAACCCCAGACAAGCTGGCTTATGGATAATGGATGTGTAATTGACATTCAATGGCTCATAATGTGGCATTTATTTGAATTCGCTTTAAACTAATGGTGCAGAAACTATTGGCACAATAGATGGAGGCCATCCGAAATGCTGAGGATAATGTCTGGGGAGCATGACAAAGGATTTCAATGGAAAAATCGTTTAATAAAAATTTCGGAACTTTATAGTTACATACTGCAATTTTAACAATTTAGTTTGTTTGTAGCTTTACAGGGACTACATTTCAAGAAATACTAAAACTATAATGCAATTCAATCGCATGTCATATTTTTGTTATCTTTTTATATATTAAACAATTTTAAAACCTCAATTTAGAGGCAAGTATATATGTCAAGGCATTGAAAAACAAAACAATAAATTTAACGAGACATTTTAAAAGCTAAATTCTTTGCGTAATTTCATAGAATTGGTTTAAGAATTTTTTTAACAAATAAATCACAAAAGAAATCTTACTAATATGCCGGTTTTACTCCTCATTCAAGATAAAATGACTCATAATTTCGCTTAAACGGAAACCAAAGTTGGTGAAAATCTGTTTAGCATTTTAATGAATAAGTGTGAGAGTTTTTAAAATGCAAATCGATTGTATAATGCCGAAAAACTTGCATGAATTCTGACCTGATGCCACACTTATTCAATGCAAAATACAAGGAAATACAAACAACAAAAAATTATCTACACAAAAAGCGAGCAAAAAACATCAACAAAACTGCTAATTTCGCGCACAACAGAAAATGGCGAAAAAAGATCAACAGCCATGACGTAATTTGGCATGTACAAAAGTTTTTAATTCTTTATTATTTTTTTGTTTTTTTTGTTGGCTGGGTTAACAAAAACAACGACGGGGCCAACAAAGAAAGCAACAAAGAGAGCCGGCAGAATTTGCAGAGGGAGCAAGGGAGAAAGCAATCCGCCAACGCCTCCAACGCAAATATATCCGACATAATGTGGGCTAATAAAAGAGACGGAACACTCGGGAAAGCGCGGGTTTGACAGCTGAGCCACCGAGCCGACAAACCTCAAGTGGTGCCACACCTAACCTCTCACACCCACTGTCACAACCGTCCACCCGCCAAACACCTCCCACACCCGCCGCCCTTAGACAAACAAACAGATTCAACTAGACAGAAAAAATAGCAAAAAGAAATAACAATATACGAGGCAGTCTACCGATATTAAAATACTCAGCATATAATTTGATAAACTGAAAAACATTGCATATTTTCTGGCGGAAAAGGAATCAGGGATGGCACAGGAGTTAGTTTGCAAAGAATTAATGTTATATAAATTTTAATATTTACAGATTACTCTTAAAACCAGTGGTGCCCACACGCATGCATTAACACGTCAGACCAGCACGTTAGACCAGGCATACGAACGCATGTTGGTGTGAGCAGAGCTCGGGCAGCGAAACTTGTAGACTCGCGAGCCCATCTGTAGGGCATCACTGTTTTAAACACATCTTTAAATTATTTACAATTGCTATAGAGTTCTCGCATAGAAAGCAACCAAAACTGACTAAATACTGCTAACTTCATTTTTAAACACCTTTTCAATAGCTTCTAAAAAGAGATACATTTACATCTATATATTCTACTCCACAAATACCATATACACCCCAAGAACCCCATGAAGTAAGAGGTATAAAAAGAATAGAAGCAAAACAGGCAGCTGGGAGAGCCCCCTAATGGCGATAAAAAGTAGTAGTAGGCCCATCAAAAACAAAAAATAGCACTCTACTGTTTTAGCAAAATAAATGCCGGTTGCTGAGTTGGCCCCTCCACTCCCTCGCAGCAAGCATAGAGGGGTTGGGGATGCAGGGAATCTCTGTCTGAGCAGATGTCTAATGGCACAATAATGCTGATGGCAATGCGTCTGTCTATATGGGAATTTAATGCACAATTACAGAAAAAAGTTTATTTTCGGAAGAGATGGCCTAGAGATAGCTTTAAATAGATATGCGGTGTGTACTGTGTTCTTTTAGCTTCAAAGATAAACAAGGAGATAAGAGTTCATGTCTTAAAGACTAGGTTTACTTCCGTAATCAGTCATCAAACGATATAGATTGTATCTATTGGATACATGCTGAAATTCACATAAAATAGTGTTGAAATGACTTTAACTACTAATGTTATTGTTCTGATTATAGTTATCATTTATGTTAACTTCCAGAAAATCCTACAGAATACAAGATTCTATCTTCTCCTGTTCAAAGTTGGTTACCACTGCCAAGCGGGAAAAAAAACCAGGCACGTCGCATCGTTCCATCAAAAATCCAATGGGACACGTGTTGCTGCTATGCTTTTTGGGGCTCGGTTATGGGCATAGGCTCCGCCCGCTCCCTGCCAGAACCCCAACCACATTCCCCGACAATGAATATGAAATGCCAGAGAGGGAAAGGTCTAACCCGCGTGTTATTCGCTACTAATTCATTTGCCATACACGCATCGCTGATTGCTGAGCTGCTGCTGCTGCTGTTCGGCATTATAATATAAGCATGATAATGTATATGGATGGATACATAGATATCAGCAGATATATAAATATATTCCCATCGAGAGACCAGCAGCTGCTGTTTGTCGACGATGACGGGGGAGTTCTCTGTTCGGCCTGTTGCAGCCACATTTTGTTTTTTTCGCTTTCCATTTCAATTTCGATTTCGATTTCGATTCTTATTTCCATTCTGCTCCAAATGTTTATTGTCTTTCCATTTGCTCCGTCAGAATAAGAATATCGAGAGCATAAGTAGCATTTGCATGTGCTTTTATTGGGTTAACTTGGCACACATATTCGCAATAGGCACTTCAATGTCGTTGTCGGTATTGAGATTCTCAATGTTGCCATTGCCTGCCATGGGTGTAATGCAGATGAAATGCATGTTCTGGCATTTGAAAACAAATATTAGCATTTGTTTGGATGGAACGCAGACAGCTGATGGCGAAATGTCTACCAGTGCGACACATGTGGCGTATACGTGATGTCAAAAATTATGTATTTCTTAGAAATAAATCACTTGAAATGTACAAATTTCAGCAACAAAGTGTGACGGAAATATATGTTATTTGATTCGAATGACAAATAATTTCTTAAATGTTTCATTATGTCTACAATGATTACGGAAAGAGTTCCTTATGTTTACTAACGATTATGAATATTACATGTATTTGCGACTTTCTTAAAAAGAATTTAAGAATTAACTAATTATACTGTTAAACTCAAGTTATTTAATACCCCCAATGGTCTGTTTAAGTGCCGCAATCAAAACCCTTAGCTTAATCCCGGTCTATATCCGCATTTCAACTTCCTTCAAGTTTTTGAATAACTAAGATCAAGTGTCTTATCTTAAGCGCCTTACATGAATAACAAAATTAAGCTGCAAAAAGGGAGGAGAAGGAGAACTCAATTGCAAGTCTGCTATCATCCCAGACTTGCATCCGACCTTCATTCTCGTCGTTCATTAGTGCAGCTTCATTGCCAGGTCTGCCGGCCACTTGAACTTTGTCTGGGCGTTGGCATCTCTTGGAATAATATTTGCAATTTTATTTTTCACCAAGTGCAAGGCAACGGAAAAAGAGTCGGAAAAGCGTTGACAAAGTCAACTAATCTCTGTCCAGTTAGTCAGACTATTGCCTCGTGTCTGCGGGCCATTAATTCAACATTAATTACAAAATGTCCAGCGAGTGACTTGAGCATTTCTTGCTCTATTTTTAGTGTCCATTTTCTTTTTTAGGACCTCGTAATCTGCGAATTGTTGTGGTGGCCTTTGGACCTCTCCCTATTTTCTATACATTTTTGCTGCAATTGTTCCTATAAAACCCATATCGGGTGCATGTCGCACGCTTGGCTCCTAAAAGCTACTTTGCTAATGATAACGTCACTCTGTTTGACGACTGTCAATGTCAATACACCCTGGCAATTGTTAACCCCTTGTTGCCAAACGAGAGAGAACTGTAGCTGGAACTGTAGCAGTAGCTTTAAAACGTAAGCTATCCGAGAATCAGAGCATAATTACTCGAAAACACGCAATACTCGTTCTACAAAAAAAAAATTGAAGAGGGAGTAGCGAAAATAATGAAATTTCATTTGACATTCTTCGTGTGCGTTGGACAAGTAAGCTCGCTGGGCCCAGAAGCGGAAAATTTCACATGCAATTAAGTTGCCACAAAATTAAGTTTAAAAGAACCTGAAGAGCATTGTATTATGTGCATAATATTTTTCTACTTACTAGAAAACAAAGTAAATCTAATCGTTAAATTGTTAAGACTAAAACAATAAAATCTAGATCGGTTCAGTATTGTTCTTAAGGATTGCTTTTGTAGAAGTGAGTCAAAAATTTATTTGCTTTCTATTTCATATTTACATGACTCACTTCCTTACAAAATAAGCAGTAAAAGGAAGAACAATTTTAAGAACTTAGTCATCTTATAAAAGCTTAATTTTTTTTTAAGGAAATGAACCAAAAATGTAACTATTTAATCCTTTAAATATATTATTTAAAAACCTAATTTAAGATGATAAAAGTATTTTTGATTTTACGAAGAAACATCTATTAAATTCCATTTCTTAGTCAACATATTTTATAATTTTTTTCCTAACGCAACAAAGTTTATGTCTTCTAATAACTGCTCGAGACTTTATTTAATAACCAATTAAAAGGTCACGATATATTCAATTAAAAGCCAAACGACAGACGGAGAATTAAATTATATTTCTCGTATATTTCCAGCCCGCATTAATCTACAAGGGTTAATTGAATCACACAATTTGTGGTTAATGTGCGATAAATCCAAATGGAATCGTTAATATCATATGCACCGGGAGCCGTTTCAGTGCCATCTGGACAAGATTTGGGTCACTTGCAGCGCTCTCCGCCATGCTCTTTTATGCAGGGCGATTCTTACAATTACGTATACGTAAATTTCACAGGGGAAATTAATTTCAAAGTGGTTGCGGCCCCGCCACACAACACACTCACACACACAAGAGTGAGGTAATGGCCCAGCAAGCTGTGGCCAACGCCTTCGTTTCACTCACAAAGTGACAGGAGATGGTCAAGGGAAGAGGGCAGTCTGAGGGCAGGCAGGAGCTGTTGGGAGAAAATGCATATTCGTATCTGGTCTTGGCCTACATTTATCTTGGCGACCGAGCCCCCAAAAATGCTCCCGCCGAGATCCACTGTGGATTTAATTCGCCACGAATCTATAAATACAAGTTTTAAAAATAAATATGAATTAAAATCATACTTGTTCTTGTTACTCACCAGATGTGTAAAAACGCAATTAAAAAAAATGTCACATATACGAAAAAGAACTATTAGCTTGTCACCTTCCTATCGTTTGGCTTGAATTCCATTTATAAATATAGAGATATATAAGAAATAATAAGAAGAAATATTCCATCAACAGAATGTAACATAATAGCAAGTATTTAAGATGAAATTAATTCGATTTAATATAATTATAAACTGATTTTTAATGCCCATTTAAAATGTAAAGAAAACATAAACCACTTTTCTTCTCTCAACATAAATAATTGTACTGCCTTTTTGTTTATTTTCGCCCATGGTAACCCGCACCAGCTGTGCACAACAAGGCGTCAAACAGAGAGGAATGGTATGGATTCTCCACGGTGAGCAAATATCATAAAATGTGCAGTGCGCGCTTCTCTGTTTGACCTGTCAGAGCATATTACACATCCGCCATGTGTGCTGGGTGCCTAAAACAATGTGGAGCTATGTTACTGCTGCTGCTGCTGCTGCTGCTCCTGCTATGTTGTCCATTAACAAACAATTTGGCCAATGCATTCAGGCAAGAGAACAGAAGCAGCCAGCTAGTATCGCGTCCATGGTTTATTTCACGTCCGCCCTTTTTTTTATACCTTTTCCCATTTTTTTCTTTTTTAATTTAGTTGAAAGGCACACGTTTGCGGGACTCATCGCGGACATGTGTGCGATTACTCCGCCCAGAAAATTGTCGCGGCCAGCAAACGCGACATTAATAGTGACAAATGTCGCAAAATGGTAATGGACTGGTCACGACTTTATCCTTCAGCACATCCATTTCACTTTTCATTTCATTTAGTCTGCCGCAAAAAAAATAGAAGAGCCTTCTTCATGTGCTTTCTGACATTTGCCTTTCCTTTGCTAATTTTATTACCAACTCCCACGTACACTGAAAGCACCATTAAAGCCAGCTGAATGTCATATTCCCTTCATTCGTCATCATACATCAACGGAGTAGTTTGTCCAAACCTCCGTCCCAATACCTCAATCCCTTGTAAAAGACACGCAACAGTTTTTTTCCAGACACTTTTCTTTGGAAATCGGACTGGGAACGCGGGTCGGGGCTGTCAAATGAGTGTCGTCCTAACAGGCGGTCCTTAGGATTATGACCTGACATCAACATGCCCCCAAATAGTTGACTCAACTTGCCTTGATGGATACCGTTGAGTCAACAGGTTACGGCCTTGCCATGGGGGAAAATTACCTTTGGGTTGGAGTCCGGGACCTGTCGTATTATTACGTGGAAAGTTACCTAACAACCTACGTTAGAAACTTTCGATTTTGTTGAAGACTTTAGCAAGTTATGAATTTATGTATCTTTATTTAATTTGAGCTGTGAAAGTTCAAAGTTATGCTAACAGGAAGAAACTTTTGCCATTTATACGGGGCTAGTTAATTAGTGAAAGATTCTTGCGTTGGGATAAAATTGAATGCTAAAAGTTTCTTGAATTATATTTCACCATAAAATATATATTTAGATATTTATTACCAATAGAAAAGTGAGTTATCTTAAGAAAAGAAAAGGTATTAAATTGTAAAATGCATTTGTGATTTAATAAAATCCATTTTGCACACCAAAATAGATCTTTGGTTAATCACTAACTGAAATTCTGCTAAGAATGTTGACTCCCGTCAAGCTATTTGAATTTTGATTGAATTCTTCATCATTCCTTTGAAATATATTTTCAAATTAAGTTGCCAGAAAGCCCTTGAGCTAATATTGTTTCCAAATATTTGGCTTATCTGAGAACTTGATGCCGAACATGCAAAAAAAAATGTTCTTGTTATAAATAAATTCCTGAATGGCAGCGAAGCGTGGCCACAGTCAGCCAAACGCGTCATTGCACACTTTGTAAGGCAGCGTTCAATATCGGGGCAGAAGACACACTATACTATATTAGTATACATGGTCTATAACTGAGAAGAAAACTCAATGAAATTATACTAAGCCCAGATTCAGTCTGGTTCTCACGGCCGTCAAAAGTTTGCGAAAAATAAAATCACACAAAAGCTAAAACATTCACGCATGAGAAGTCAACCAGCTAGAATCATCTACATACTTATATATATATATATTTGATACCCAGAACTAGCCGGCTATATATCGGAATATTCGTGTGTGCAAATACAAACGAATATTTATTTTATTTCTGATTGCAAGACCCACACCCAGAATGCGACGATAAGCAGTGGATGAATATGAGGCGAAATTAATTTCGTCTCTGATAGAAATAAAACTGTCGGCGATAAAACTAAAATTTAATTAAAGCATTTAGAAGCACTGACAGCTAAAATCAAACAAGAGAGTGAGGGAATATTTTTATACATAAATAAAATTGTAAACTATGTTGTTGGTATGCGCTAAAAGCGCTAAAATAAAACGGAAACAAGTTCTACGCCATGTGAGACCGAGACCGGCAAATGACTAAATTCGAAAACCAGACTCAGACAGTGTCAGAGTTTTGTTTTATTGTTCCTAGATAGACGAGTATATATGTGTATATGTATATGTAGTATGACTATGTGTGTTGGGGGCTTACTATACCATATATACACAGCTACTTTCCGTGTGCGATGACGCAACAACGCACAAAATGTTGAGGAATTCGTTTGTTTTATATTATTTTGTTCTCGCTCGCCTCTGGCAGCGGCATTTTGTTGAAATATTTTAGTTCAAAAAAGGCCACGACAAGGCAAAGGCAAAGGCCAAGAGCAGCAGCAGGTAAGGAGAACGAAGAGAGGAAACAATAACAGCTGCCGCTGTTGGTAACCCTCTTAAAATGCATCCTTTTTACCTGCAGGTGTGCTGGCCGGAAAAACTAGAGAGCTGGATAACACGGAAAATAGCCAAAGTCAGTTCAAAGATGTGCCCTTGGCGTGGCACGTGAGGGGAAGTTTGTCTATGTAGGTTCATTTATTTATATAAATAGATCTGGTGTACTATCTTAAGCTCACAACGAAGAAGCACACATACATTAGGAATCGAAAGTCTATTTAAAAACTATAAAAATCATGTCTATTCAGAAATAGTCTATTTTAAAAACCATAAAATGAGCAATTTAAATTGGTCATTAAACGTAATTGGAATTATAAGAAGCCTTTACAACTGAATTTGTATATTAAGTCATTTGAAATTGATGAAAATAAATATTCTAGAGGATTTTAATATAATTTTCAGACAAAACTTCGGGCGGACTTGCCGTCAGAAAATACAAAGTAAAGGAGACACATCGATGATGCTGGGACTTCAGTCCCAGGTGAGCTCACATTGTTCTCTAAACTTAATCCATGAGCTAAAAACGACCAATACAATATTCATACTATTCAAAATACTATGCATACCTTTTTTTAGCTGCCAAGGTACATGGTACTATCTATTAATCCTAATAAAAATAGTTATCCTTTCAAAATGGACCACATTTTTCAGCTATCAGCACCAATGTGAATTCATTTATTCCAAATGACATTTCAATATATTCCACGTGGATTCATTCGGGGCGAACTTCCCATGCAAAAATCGAAAATCAAATATGTTAACCGAGGCAGAGAGTCAGGGGACACAAAAGAGAAATTGCAGTGGCATCGTCGAGCAACAAACAAAACAAGCTGAAAAATAACTGCAGCTGTTGCAGTTTTATAAATGTGGTTCCCCAAAAAGCTTCTGCCATCCGCCCGAAATAAAACCCAACTATACCTCTGTCCTTAACGTACATATAGTATACATCATATAGCATATAGAAGAGGGTAGATGTTGTCGCTCGGTCGGTTTACTCTCCTCCACAATAAAAGTGAAATTTTCTCGTGCCAAATTCTGCTGATGGTGGACGTGGGCGGACGTGGTTGGACTTGGGTTGAGTTGAGTTCAGTTGGTTCGGTGGTAACGACTTTTGGGCACACAAACAGTTTGTGCAGAAACTTATTCGAGGTTGCACGAGGCAACATAAACTAATTGCAACAACATTTCCGTTCGTTGTGCAGCCAAGAAGTAATCAAAAAAAGATACTTTGATAAATGAAATGAGAACTAATGATAGAAGAAGAGCCGGGGCTTTTCTTCATTTTCCTGCTAATTAATCAACGGGGCTCTTCCTTGTTCATTGCAGTCAAGTGGAATGGCTTCATTTGTTTATATCTCAGAGCGTCTATCATTAAAAATTTTATGATATATTCCGAAAAAAAACCGACAAAACCATCTCAAAGGCAAATAGCCGCAAATCAAAACAACCTTTTTGTTTAAACAGTTGTTAAAATTAAATTAAAACCCAACTGATGAATAAACGCCAATAGCAAAGTTCAAAAATATCAATCGGAGATGAAATCGAAATTCAATAAAATGAAATAAACCTACAGATCTGATTGCAAGTAAAATAAGTTACTTTTTAAAATATGAATGAAGTCATCAATCGCATCTGGCATTTGTGTTTCATTGAGACAATAAATATATAAGTATATGTATGTTTTTAAGCGGCGATAATGCCACGGGTCTGGAATGGCGATGGTCGTGGGTCTCACCGATTAAAATGCGTCATTTATTGATTGCAAATATAGGGGAAAGCCACTACTACAAAGCCAAAAGCTAAAGCCAAATCGGATGCACTGTAGCTCAAGATTAGATTCTTTTATTTATAAGGAGATATTTATTAATTTAAACAAAACATAAAAGTATAAATTATTTAAAGAGTTAAGTGTATGTGTTTACGGAGTCTAAAGTAAGTTTTTTAAACTAAACAGATATCAAGTTAGATTTCATATTGCAATTCTTTGGCGCGATTCCCGATCGAACTGTGCTTTTCTCAATAATAATTTGTGGTTTGTGCAGATGTCACCTGACCATCGGTCGTAACGTCAAACAGGTAAATAATAAACAAATGTTAAGCGTTGCAAACGTTCCCCGCAAACAGCAAATAAAGGCCCGCAAGCCGTGAGTCCGTGGCCATATGTTGGCAGAGTGCGACTGCAAGTTCAAATAGGGGCCGATAAGACATTAACAATTGCAGTCAAGTGGCTAGGAATCTTCTTTTTATGAGGTCAGAATATATTCAAATTTAATAAGAGAACTTATTAAAATAATGATCACAAATTAATTTGTATCTGATAGATACATTTTCAATGAAAAAAAAACATATAGTTGTTAAGATTTAAAAAGCTTTTTTGGTAATTTTGTATGAATCCGTTGACCGTTTTATTTTATAATTAAAAAATTAATATTGACATAATAGAATTGCATTTTTGTGCGTAAGAGTTGTTACAAAAATAACTTAATTTTTTATTTTAATGTATTTAAAAAAAGCTATAATTAAAAAAACTAGCTATTTAATTAAAAGAAAGAGTAGATTAAGCCAAAAAATTAAATTCTCATCAAACATTATGTTTATTTTTATTAATTTCTAATAAAAAGAGGCAAAGCAAACTAATTATTTTTATATATAACAAATTTAAATATTTATCTATATTTTTAAAGTAGAAATCTCTCTATTATCTCAACCTCTAATGCATTTTTTAATCTGACAGTGAAAGCCACTGGGTCAAATCCTGGCGGCTCTTATCGGCAGTACTTAAAAGGCAGTGATTAATCACTGAAGGGGTTACTACTGCTGTCTTGCTTATCTGCCTTCTCGGCGCTATGTAAATAAATGAAATTTATTTGCGCTGATTTGACGGTTTGTTTTGTTGTATATTTTATTTGACCCTATTTTTGCGCTAATTCCCGGGACTAATTGACACAGATAAGCGGGGAAGAAATGGATCTAAAAAACTTGCAGTACGTTAATGAAATTAAAAATAGATCAACAGCTGAAAATACACAACACTGCACGAGCGAGAGAGAGAGAGAGAGGCCGCTATTAAAAGTAGCCAGAAGTTAAGCCAAAGCAAACGGGGGAGAAAGACACAGGGGCAAGGGAGAGGGAAACAAAAACACAAAGAACTGGAACATGGAAAATCAGAATGGAAAATCAAATGTTTGTATTTCTTCGTGTTATTGCTGTTTGTTCTTCGCACTTGCTATTGTAAATCTCGCGATGTTAACCAAAGAAACCTTCCTGTTTTAGCGCCCTTTTCGGAGTTGCTAGGCAGTTGAAAGCAGCAAAGCAAAACACAGGGAAAAATATGCTCACCACATTTGCATAAGCTCCGCGAAGAAGACCACAACAAAAACAATTGAAACGACTTTTAGCACACACACACACAAAACACACTTGAACACTTTCTTTAACTTTTATTTAGGAGATCTTTTATGATCACTTTCTTGCTCTTTTCATCGCTCCTTTCGATGTAATTTTTGGATTATTTGGTAAGCACTTAGCGCATTTGTTATTGTTTCGTTTCGGCTTCGATTTTTACAGGCGGCGCTCTTAATGTCCGAGAAATCGCTTCATCCGCCGAATTGGACTGTGAAAAAAATATCTCGTCACTTGAAATACTTCACTGGAACATAAATATCTTATTTTAATATTTCTTCCCGGCGATTTATATATTTTTTTTGTTATTTTCAGCGGAGCACCGACAGCACGAACCGCGCTCTTGCAAGCATTTCGTATTGAGTGGTTTTTTGAGCATTTCGTGCCCCTTAAATAGTCTCGGCTGAGCTGGCCTTTCAGATATTTTATCGCTGCATTCATAAGATGCTCAATATCGAAAAAATATTCTTAAAAGAAATGCACATCTTAAATTTTTGTTGCTACTATAAAAACAAAATGAAGAACTCTTTTATTGTTATTTTTTTTTTTATTACCTTATTTTTTTTTATATTGCCTCCCTTTTCAGCCCTTTCAAGCGCCTTAGATAAACTGAACTCTTTTGAACTGGTCGAATTCATAGGATATAAGCCGCAGCAAAATATTTATTTTGTTACCTTTAAAGAATTTAACAAATATTCAAAATTAGTTTTCGACTTTATAAGATAAGGATATATTTTAATTATTTAAACTGCGGTAATAGTTAGAAATAATCGTTAACTAGACTTTTTGTTTTAGCCACATTTCAGTGTCTGAGCTATTTTTAGCGTAGGTGGCAACGCTGGGAGAGCAGTTGAGCGATGTTAAGTGAAATGTTGACAGCAACAGTTTTCTGTTATTGTTTGAGTCTCTTCTATAAACTCAATGTTAAGATTGACAAATTTAAGCAACATGTTTGAGGTTTAAGAATAATAATAATAACTTTGAAAAATATAAAATTAGATGAAGCAAAATAAAAAGAAAGTAAATAAATATAGCGAGAGCTTCAGTGAAACTGAAACAGACTTATATATTTTTTTCAAGTTAATTGTAGCTGTCATAAGGATCATGAAGGATCTTCGATAACCAGAACAGCGCTCTGTAGTGTCTAATACGGTGGGGATTTATTTTTCATATAATTTTGTTTTATTGATCTTTTATGGTGTGAGTGTCTTTTGCAAACACTACCTTTAAACGCAAAATTAAACAAAATTACATGAAATTAAACGCAAGTTGAGTTTTCTGTTTTAGTGTGCCTAAGTCCCGCGTAGAAGGAAATGCTCTCGTTTTTTTTTTTTTTTTGGAAATATTCGCTGGCTCGGCATTAAGAACGTTTTATCTGGTGGGCACACTGCTATTTCTAATTGCTATCTTGTATTAAAAAAACACCCACTTCCGCTAGATAGAAATCTATTAAAAACATGACTGAATTGCAGGTAAAGTTTACTACTTCGAGTGATAATTAATATACATATTTAACTATCAACTCTAATGCTAAATGTGCAGGAATTCAACCAGGCGGCGGAAGATGTTAAGAATCTGAACACCACGCCCGGGGATAATGACCTGCTGGAGCTTTACAGCCTTTACAAGCAGGCCACCGTCGGCGATTGCAATACAGGTGCCAAATACATTTTTATATTTTTATATAAATCTCTTGAATAAATCCCAACTCCATCCAGATAAGCCCGGTTTCCTGGATTTCAAAGGCAAGGCCAAGTGGGAGGCATGGAACAATCGCAAGGGGCTGAGCAATGCCGACGCCCAAACCGCCTATATAGCAAAGGTCAAGTCCCTGATCGCCGCCGTGGGCCTGAAATCCTAGATTAAGTCTATCACAGCGATATTGATAGCTGCATTTGGAATCTCAGTGGTCGTTAAACGCACAAACACTTCGATTTTCTAGCTTTTCGCACAAAAAATACACTATAATCACGCGTAACTATATACGTTTAATGTTGTCAGAAGCAAGGAATGGTTATATATATACAACTATAACTATAACCTAATCAAAAGGGTTGCTGCTCTGGGAGTGACGCTGTCGTTCGAACACCTCACGCTGCAGCTCACGGAGATTAAGCTCCAGCGTCTCCACAACCTCGAAGTTCATGTCTTGTCGCGCCTGCTTGATGTAGCCCTTTATAATGTTGATTTGTTCGATTAAGGGATCGTCCAGGGTCGACTTGCTAGCCGCCTGCGGTGCCGACCAGTTGTTTAGGGATTGCAGATCCGACTGGAGAACATATAATCGTTATGAATGTTTTTTTCTAAGTTTAAACGATAGCTTGAACTTACCCCCTGAGCGAAGGAACCACTTTCTGCGTTCGGAACTACCACAAACGATTGATTGGCCAGGTTATTTCGTTCGTAGGCTTCCATGGCCATGCGCTGCTCGGTTAGGATGCGCTGTTGCGTCTCCATGCGCCGGCGCTCCTGCATCTGGAGAATGTGCGCCTCCTCCGGCAGAGGTGGCAGCGACAGCATCCGGTCCTTGATGGCTTGAATGCAACCCAACCGTATGGCTTTTTTCAAGGCCTCCTCTCGGCTGCCGGGCTCACAGAAAATGGCCAAGATGCGCTTGCTTCGCATATCCATGGTCTCGGCCACTTGCCCGATCTTGCCGCGCAGAGCACCGGCATCAGCTAGCGTAAATATGGTGTCGCCCTCGTTCAGGCTGTTGATTATCTTCAGATACATGTCCAGATCGGGGGTTACTTCCTTTTGCAGCTGCCTGATCTGCTCATAGACCTGCATCAAAAGGGGACGACAGGTGCGGCTCTCGTGCATGTCCGTGCGCGTGTCCAGCAGCCAGAGGCAGTGCTCGCAGAGCCGGATGGCGTTCTCGTTTTGATGGAGCTGCTGCAGGGGCTCACTGCGAGTGGTGGAGAGACTGGCCAGTTGCACTGCAAAATAGGAAGTTGATTAATGGATATTAAGAGCTTATTTTGGGACCCAACTAACAGGCATTCTCGAGGGGCAGGAACTTGGAGCAGTCGTTGCACATGATGCCGCCACACAGGCGACAGTGGTGCTGTCGCCGAGCAATGTGAAAGCTCTTGGCGCAACTGGGACACAATTTCACGGAGCTGCCGTCCAGCCAGGTTACAGTTTGTTGTTCGTGCTGGCGCCGCTGCACGGAATCCGTGGGCAGATCCTTTAGGAGGCGGTGCAATCGGATAATCAATTTGTTCGTCTCGCTGGCATAGCGCTCCAGGCGGGGATTGCGTATGGACTGGAAATACTCAAAATGTGAGCACTCCGCGCCCACCTGCTGACGACCCATATGGTTGAAGACGTTATTCCGGGACCGGGCATTGCTCGGCCCGTTGCGATCTCCATTGCCATTTGGATTCCTGGCAGCCGCTGAAGCAGAGGAACTGCCGGGCGATGAGGCAGCAGGTACCCGCTCATCCTCAAAGTTGTTCAATATTTTCTGTTTGGCCTTGGTGAAGATATCCTTTAAGGATTTCAGAGCCGCCTCTTCTTCGGCATGCTGTCGGGCAAAATGATCCGTGAGCACGTCAATAGATTTAAGGTCCGCCCGGCAAATAGGACACAGGAAACCTTCCAGAATCTCTCCACTGCCCGAGTTCTCATCCTCGTCGCTGTCGAAAGGATTCCCGGACATTTCTACGATGAGTAATCACGGGGCTTATGTTTTTTTTTGGTGGGTGTGTTTGTATCCTCCTCTGTCCGGAAAAACAGCTGTTTGCGGCTTGCCTTTCCACCCTAATTCAAAGTCATGGCAAAGTTTGAATGTCTGCCACTCTGCGTGTTTATTAAAAACCCTATTTAAAACCTATTTAATTAAAAAATTTTAGTAAATATTTTATCAATCAATTAAAATCTTCTTACTCTGCTTCTCGTCACATGGCAATTCGCCACGAAACGCTAGTTGGTTAAATGCACATAAAGCTCGATCGTGGCGAATGTCAAGCGCGGAAAGAAGCAGCAGTTGCCTGCCTGGAAGTTTTCTTAGGTTTTCCGCTTAAAAACGTTCGTGGGCGTGAAAATCCATTTGGAAAAAAGGTACATTGGCTAGCTAAGTACATTTAGCTGCCGTACAACTCAAAAACAGCCAGCTTAAGGTACAGAATCGGGCGCCAACATGTCGGAAAGATCGAAAGGTGACGTGTCTCGCATAAACAACAACGCAAACCCTACCAACTCGACGCGTATTGTGAAAAACCCCCTCCTGAGCGCCTCGGTGACCGGCCTGAGCTTCGATGACTTCCCCAACAAGCCCCAGCTCCTGCCCGCCGCTCCGCCCGTGGTCCATGCCCCGCCCCCAGCGCCGACGCCCGTCCTAATCGCTGGCATCTTGAACCGCGGTAAGTGGGTCACGGTTTTGTTGGCCGGGGGGAACCGAAAATTGCGGGCTGGGGAATGCTGACCTGTTGCTCGGGCGAGTCCAAAATGATAAGCTGATGATAAGCCAGCCCACTTGATAGCTACTCTCATTTTACCGGGGGTTTTTCTCGCCTTTAGTTAGGCCCATAAAAGACATGCCATGAAACCCATCTCCAGCTGCACTTGAACTTAGTAATTCCTTAAAGAAAGATCATCGTTTAATGGCATTATATTTCTTCGATTCGTTTTTTTCCATTTGGCACAATATCAACAAAACATATATCTACTCCATGCTCCTGGTGGAGTGGGATCTATATGTGGGCAGTTCCAGCGACACCTTTCGCCGTCTGTAGCAGCATACAATGCTCCAGATGATTGCCACGATCAACAGCAGCAATAGAATAACTCCCAAACAGATGGCTGCGATGGCGGCTTCATTCAAATAAATATCCCTCACATCGATGGTGAGACTCCTCTGATTGCCGGCCGCATCGTAGGCAACAAGGGATACCTTCGGTTCGCAACAGGACGCCATGTAGGTGGCCTTCAGCGGCTCCGTACTCCCAGCCGTATAATAGTTTCTGTAGAAGAGTCCCTCGGGCGGTGTGGCCTGCAGCCGCAGCATACCGGACTGCCAATCCTGGGCGGTGACGTCCAGCGTCCAAAAGCGTTCGCCACAGTTTAGGGATTCGGGTGTGAGATAATCACAGCGACTGCCAAACTCCCACGATAAGCTGGGGCCAGTTGTGTCCTTGTGAAAGGAAGATTACATATATGGTAACTTCTTTAAACGATAAAATCATCCCGACATACCTGAGCATCAATGCTGGTTACGACCTTAAGGTTAACCGCCAAGGTGGATGTTTCGCGACCATAATACGTAAAGGTGATCCGGTCAGTGGTGCCCTGTGCTGTTCCCGAGGGCACCAAAACTGTCAACCGAACGGTTCCCGTTTCCTGAGCTCGCAGATTTAATCTGCAACATAAGGTCGTCATTAAAACATGATCAGTTTATGAAGAAACCCAGAACAACCTTGTGGGATTCAGCTGGACCAGGAAGCGTCGCTCGTCGGTGACCTGAATGGTGGAGTAAACCGCCTCCGAACGCATATTGGTGACCTCGAAGAGAAGCGTGGCCATTTGGCCGGCAGTGACCAGAAGCTGGGACTGTGTGCTAAGCTCGATCTTGGTGCCACAGCGCTGCAGGAGCATGGCATTAAGGGTGCTCCTCGGCTGTCCCGTAGTGGAAGCAGGCAGCAGGGTTTGATTCAAACTCGGAGCACTCTGAATTTCCTTGTCCGAGAAGGTTTCGATCTCGTTCTTCGGCGAATCCACATCCTCCTCTAGCTTCTCGGTGTCCTTCTCCTTGTCGGGAAATTGTATGCGAGCCGATTTCGCCTTTGTTTGGCCGCCTTTGTAATAGCTATCGATGCGTTTGATGATGTCGCCTGCCGGGAAATATGAGGAATGGGGAAAAGCATTAGGAAACCAGCTGTGCACACGTGTTACAGAAACGACGACGATGATGATGATGGCGTCAACGCTGACGTTTCCATCCAAGGTTGAGGCGCGGTTATCAGCAAAAGCGGCAGCAGTCATTCGGGCAAACAGATCTCCGGACGCGAGCCTCCTTATCTCCGGACGCAAAAACACAGCCCAGTCTATAAGCGCAGTTCTGTGCGGCAATCGGTACCGCCAGGTTCCAGCTTCGAGCTCGTATTTCTTTCTTCCATAAACTCACCCAAAAACACATCTGCTTTTCTTTCGGCGCGCACAAAAACGTTGTACTTTTCGTCGGCCAACTCCGGCTGCAGCTTCAGCCTATAGATTGCAGTTCGTCGCAGCTTGTTCAGCGGTACGAAGGCATCCAATTCGTGGGACTTCGACGTAATCGTGGCATTAACTCCGCCAAATTTACCCAATTTCTTCAAATTTATCTCTAAAAAAGGGAAAGTAAGCAAAACAAATAAACAAATAAAAAAAACTGTAACAGCTGTTTTGCCAATCACAGTGCAACGCGGCCAGCTGTTACAGGTGTTCGGGCTGGCGTTGCCACCCCTTTCAGTCCCAGTAAAATAGACAACTTGTGCAATAAACATTGAATTTGTGAGGCATTAAACCGTGATTTTGGAGCCGCTGTGTTAATTATTAATTAACAAACATGAACTAAACGAATAACGTAATTTTTTCGACACCCGCCAAAACCTTGGCAACCCTGACCTGGCCTGGCAGCTGCGCCGTAGTAGTTGTTGTGAAAGAAGAAAACACGTCTACAAAAAATCAAAACGCGAGACAAAACAATTGTTTTTCCTTGTGAAATCAACAAACTCTGAACTATTAAGTGCCGCTAACATATTGACCAAGAGCTGTTTTAGCGGCTGCTTTAAATTAGTGCAGGCGACATAGCCAAAAAGTGTTTAAATCCAACGAAATAGTCTGTCAAATCAGGCCACTTTTTCGAACTTGACCATGGCATTGTGCCTAATTTGTTGTTAATAAAACGTATGTATCTATGAATGTATATGCGGTGATGTGTATATTTTTGCATTTGCCATATTGCCAAATATCAACAAAGATAATTTTCGCAAAAAAAACCCCTGAATCGGACTCGTTAAAACTCCACAATTGAATTGAAGTTGAGGCAGGCAAAGGAAAAACACCGCCCCTTCGAATTGATTTATTCAGGGTGCGAGTGTGCGTGCGTGCGTCTGTGTGGGGTGGCTGTGCGCCTGTGTTGGTGTAACTTCCGGAAGATTAAACATTTGTTTGTTTATTAGCGAAAGTAGTGCGTAAAGTTATTTTAAGATTGCAACCGGGCAACAATGCATATGTATTTAGTGTTTGTTATTTTTAATTGGGCTTGTCGCGCGCGATAAGTAGAGGAGCTCGAGCCTTCCCATCATTTTTGAGTCACAATTATTTTTGCTGTCTGGTGACCCGATGGGGCGCAATCTTCGCTTTATTGGCCATTTATACATTTGGACTTTGTCCGCCCCGTTGAACGTGGCGTATGATTAATCTGGTGGAATCGCTGGCAGGCTACTTTTGTTGTTGATCCATTCACTCTTACCCATTCTACGCTGTGCATTTGTTAGTCAGTCAACAATAACATTTTGTGCCGGACAGTTGAGAAAGTGCTTAAGAATTATAACAAAAACGGAAGAATCTAACATATATCAAAAGTTACTTACCTTCCAGGACGAAAAACAAAAAGGACAAGGTACAAATAGTGCTGAGAAAGTGTGCATGGTGTAGTTAAAAAAATACAAAAAGGAAAATAATCAACTTTTATCTATTTTGGATAAATTTACGAGAATTGGTAATGTCACATATTAATTTATATTTTTGGATCATTAAATATCATGCAAATGCAAAATTTATGATCTTTGATTTTAAAATAACACTGTTTAAATGGACTTTAAGTATCTCTATCAAGTTTAAAGGTCATTAGATTGTAATTCATTGATATTTTTAGTGATTTTATCAACTAATCAATGAGTTAATCAATTGAATTAAGTAAAAAATAATTAGAATAGATGTCAAGAACGATAGAATGATTTTTTTCTTTGTATTTTAAGAACATACATATATTTCTTGGGTATTAATTCATATAATAATGTGTCCATGAATTAATACCTAATCAATGAAATGGTTAATGGTTAAATCAGTTTGATTTTTCATTGTTTTCGTTTTATTTTGTGGACCCTTAGAAAGCTAAAACATTTATTACTTTATCGGTAAAACATACATGTTACATATACTTGTATATTGAAAATTTCTTTGTACTACAGTTAAGGGTTACGTGTTCGTTTTGTTTGAGCATTATTATTATTCTAGCGTTTTGGTTAAGGAAAGCGTTGGTTGGGGGGCTTCGGCTATATACAGATGTCAGCATAGATGACTTGGGATTATTAGAGATTAGGTAGCAGCGATTTCTCGGGTTTTTTGGGTTAGTCAAGGATCTCTTAAAAGCTAAGGACATAAATTACACAATTACGAGTAGAAAGTACACAGTTTGTCGAAGAAAGTTATAACGAGAGAACGATCTTCTCTCGCCTTTAAGGAGCTTGTGCCATCTGTGGAGGGAGTGGACTTAGGTCTAAGTAGGCTTGGCACAGACTCTAAAACACTAAATTACAACCCTGCGTTAGTAAGTGCGATAGAGCAACGAAGGCGGTGCTTGGTAACTCGGTTGTTGTTTTGGAGAGAGAGAGAGAGGGAGACTAACCACCATTCGGCGTCTCCATCGTGGCCCGCCTCATGTTCGCATCGATGCGCACATGGAGGCTGGACAGTGTCGTGTCCACCGGCAGATCCAGCTCCTGGGCGCCCTGGTAGGCGTCAGCAACCAGGGTGAGCTAGAAAATGTGAAGGAGAGAAAGGGTAGCAAATGAATATATATTCTAAAAGCTTCATTAAGTTTTTACTGAACTAATTATCTTTTTATTAGAAATTATTTGTTGCTTTTCTAGTAATTATGCGTCAAACTATGACATGGTCACACTGAAAACACATGACAATATATCAATAGGGATGTGCCAATTTCGATTAATTTGTTATCGGATAACTTTTGTTGGCTTTTATCGGCACGATCGATTAATTGTTGACAAGGATACTAATTTATCCTAGCTGATTATTGGATTTCGAACGGTTTGTCTGCACCATTCTTTATTTTTTGATAAAACTGGGTATTATTTTTGTGTGTATTTTAAACCTCTTATATATTTCACGCAATAAAATCGGCTTTAATTAAATTCAAAAAGCCGGAACTTGAACAAATTCCAATTATGCAGATTTTTTTTGTTTAGCAATGCAGAATTCGAGTACAAAATACTTGATTTCCTGTTTTCGCTGTGCTCGATGGTTTTATTTTTGGCATACACTCGTCTAGGCTTCCTTTCTATCAACAGATTTGCTTGCCCTTCACTTTTCTTTCCATAACCCAGTTTTGCAGTAGCAACAACAAAAGATGCACCATCATTGGCGGCAGGCAAGTCGCGGCCTCTCGAGCACCACCTGCCCATCTGGTCTGGCCTGGCCCGGCCCGGCCTGGCCGAGAGGTAATCCAAGTGGCTTCGTCTCAGTTGGCTGCTTGGGCAACACTCGTCTCTGGATCTTGTTGCCATTTGCCGCTGCCACTTTCGGTTTTCAACACTTTGGGCCTTCCCCTCGGCATCCGAATACGAATCCGAATCCGAGTCTTACTTTTGCTTTTGCACAGACACTTTAATTTTAATTACCCCAATTGCTGGTCTGGTTTGCTAGTTACTATCTCATATCTCACCGTGTTGCCTGCTATGTGCTGCCCATGCTCGGTGCTCACAATGTGGATGATCTCGCCTCCAGAGCGAATGGCCACCTCGCCCAGGATACCGCCTACGGCGTCCTCTGTTTCGTTCTCGCTGCCCGATCGCTCACCGTACCACAGAAGGAAAAGCTGAAAGAAATCGGGGGGAAAGAAACTATTATATAATGCTTAAAGATATTTTCGAAAAATTAAGCTGGACTTGTTTCCTTAAACTATTCAAGGAATAATCTGATTGCTAAAATAATTCATTGACATTTTCTGTGCAAGTTCCTGGAGTTTCCCTTTTTTTCCAACTCACCCTGATCCTCTTCTTGAGCAGAGTAATGGCCGCATCCTGTACCAGTTCCGTATGTGGTGGAATCGAAGCTGTGGAAATGAACACGGCACTGTCGTAGGGCACCAGTTCGGCGGCATGGAGCACGCCCACAAATGAGTTGCCGCCCTCGTGCTCCTTGGTGCTATTCAGGCCGGCAATGAACTCGCGGGTGTTGTTAAAGCTGAAGGCTGAGGGAGCTCCTAAAAAAGGGTATCAAGGCGGGAATTAATTACATTAAATATGTCTTTATACCAACCCTTGTCAGACTTACCATCTCCATTTAGCGTTACCAAGACAATCTTAATGTCTATATTTTTGTCCTGCAAAGCATCGATATAGAGACGTTTTGCCTGCTCCAAGGATGCAGACGAGGGATCCACGATCACGGCCAAGGGCATGCGAATATACACATCCTTGATGTAGTTCCGCAGCTGATCGGCCGGCAACAGTTCCGGCTTAATGCCGCCGGTCACATGGATGTGCTTGGCCTGCTTCCTTGGACTGGGGGTTGTTGTTGATGTGGTGGTCGTTGTCGTCGTCGAAGTCGTTGTCGTTGAGGTTGAGGTTGAGCTTGCAGCTGGAGGATTGGGTCCCTGTGTGGTGGCCCAGGGGAAGCTACCAAATCGAGCCCTCAGTACGGGCAATGGTGCTTGTGGGGTGGTCGTAGTTGTTGTGTGAGTCTTGACTTCCGCCTGGTCATCGTAATACTCATCTTCCGTGGAGTACTTGAACGGATTGGGTTTGTCTTTACTGGGCAGTTGTTGGACTTGAGCCTGGGGCATGGGTTCCAGATGCTCCACTTGGTATGACACATCGGCTGGGAGTTGCTCTTCCACCGATTTCGTGGCCTCCTCCTCAACGACATAGTCGGAGACGTCATGTTCCTGATCCCGCTGCGGATATCTCTCCGCCTTGGCCTGGCGCACATATTCGGGAATCATGGTGGTGACTACTCTAGCTGTGGTGCTAACCACCGGCTCTTCTTCGGGATTATCCTCGTAATAGTAGTCTTTGGGAGGTGCCTCCTCTTTAACCACACGCTTCTGCGCGGGCGCCTCCTCCATCGTATCGGAGGCAGTATTCTCCTCGGAGTACGGGGCCATGGTATTCATTCTGCTCTCCATCGGCCTCATGGTGCTCATCTCCTGTTCCATCGGCTGGGTGTGATCCTCATCCAGACTGTTGCGTTGCTGCTGTATCTCCGATTCCACCTCCGCTTCCAGCTGGGCAGTGTCGAAGATCTCATCGTTGCTGGACCCACCCATGTCGCCGCCATAGTCCTCGTCCTCACCCGAAACCCCAGGCGCTAGGAGTAGCCCCAGGAGGAGCAGACCCAGGCAAAGCTGCGTTCTTAAAATCATCTCTGTGGGATATATGGATGCCTCTAGCTATCCTCAGTTGTCACCATCCAAGTCTGCAAAGAGCAATACATCAAGAAATGTCAAAATTATGAGTTTTTGGAAAGCTTTTGAGAGTTCAATGTTTGATTGATTGATTGGTTGACTTCTTTCGCTTACTTAATTGACGCAATTATTCATGATTATTTCGAGTTCACTTTTGTCCAACCGTTATTTTTAGTTTTTCTACACAATTTGTAGTTTTATTTTTTTTTGCTGAGTTGTCTACCTGCCTGTCTTCTTTTCAACACTTTCGCAGTTGCGAAAAAAGTGAAATGTTTTGACTGCTCGTTGTGTTAATCATCGTGTTTGTTATTAAAATCATTTTAAATAATTATAATTATCAGCTGACAAATTGAACATTTACGGCAAATAGCCAGAAATGAGAAAACAAATTGGGGGGAGAGATGTTTAGATTCGAGGAAATTTCCATTTAGCTGTGAAATTCAGTAGAATTCATTTTATTTCGAGACGGAAATGGAAAGAGAGTTGTCAGTTAAATGAGAAAATTATTTAAGGGGTTTTACAAAGAAATAAGAAGTTAAATTGTCATTAAATATAATGTTAATTAATTAATTTATTTGTTATTAATAAATATAATATTTGATATGATATGTATAGTATAGTAATAATACTAAATTAATTATTTTTGAACGCGTCTTAAATCTGCGGTTTACCTTGCTAGAAAATCTAAAGATTATATGTTAAAGATGATGTGTTATTGAGAGATACAAACACCTAGGTTACACATGTAATTATGCCAATTTATAATAAAACAAACTGTTCGCTTTTATGAAGAGCCAAAAGTATTTAGCAAAAGTCATGTTCAGGGGCATGCAACAATTTGTACGCCTTGAAGAATTGCTCAATGCAAACCTGAGAAACAGAAAGAGGCAGGTGAAATATGTACGTGCAAAGATCAAGCTAAAGTCCAAGTAGCTCGGTTAGGGTATTAAAAATTGTATATATACACAGATCACTATATGGTCAAGGTTTTTGTCAAACCTGCTGCAGGCGAGGAAAATAGAAACACAGAAAACGAAGACGATGCCGCGACGTTGACAATAAAAATAAAAGGCATCACACATGTGAACACAGTCGTTAATGAATCAAAATAAAAATGTTTAAACTTGATTAAAGCCGCAGGGAACACGCTAACTTTTGGCTTCAATTTGCTCAATTTTTAATATTTAATTAGGCAAAATGCAATTAACACTTTGGTTAAGGCGTCATGCACAAACGCTTTTATGATATGTTATTTTCCCTTACTTTTTTTTACGTTTGTGTATTTAGCTTCTCTTTTTTTTTTTGTTTTGTTGCATTTTACTGGCCGTTTTGTGCCGGGGTTGTTTGAATAACAAATTACCAACAAATCAATTTGAATGATTGATTTCTTGGCTCTCGGTTTTTGTTAACGCGCCTCGTGATTGCGATTGTGATTGTGCTGTGATGTGCAGCATGAAGAGAGGGCCGTTTTTGCCTCCAACGAAACGAGCAGCTGCCATTAATTAACAATATGCAAAGCCGCAAAAAAAAAAAACCGAATAAAAACCTAAAGAAACAAGTATACATTCAAGTTGAAATTCAAAATGTATATCGCATCGATGCGTAAAATGGAAATAAATTAAGTTAAAATATTCTGTCTTCGTTTTTCTCGTTTGGCAGCTGCTGCCTGAATCAACTCGAAATTGATTTGTACATATTTTGGTGCGTTGCAAGGTCAATTCGGTAAGGAGCGAATGCAATTTGATAGCCAAAGTTTGGGCCTACCCTGAGGTCTCTATATGTCTTGATAAACTCATGGTAGAGGCGCCCCAACTGACACGTTCGTCTGTGGGTCTTAATCGTACTCAATGGTTAACTTCATTGCACAATCCCACCATTCACAACAAGTCATCTTTGCTCGCCAGCTTTTATTTTCTTAGATTTTCTGCAGCTGCCGGTCACGTAGTTCTCGAGAAGATTGCAATGTACTTCACCGAAAATTTGGAAAGTTTTTAGGTTGAATAGAAAGTATTTTCAATGAAGGAAATAAGTTGGAAGCTAATAATAAATAATAAAAAATTCCCAAGAACCTAATTGCAATTAAAATTAAATAAACGGTAGAAATCGATAAGATATGAAGGCTATATAAACCTTAAACCCTTGATAGGTGACGCAGTAAGTGCTTGAAGCTCGATAAGATTAAAGAAGACGGCCAGACAAATACAGACTACGGCCTAGTCAATACCATGCATGTTAGTGTGCGTTAATAAATCAAATATTTAAACATTTTGAAAACAAAACAATCTAACAAAAGATAGACTGTCTTAAAATGTTAATCTTATTTGCTTTTGAAGCCAGGAAATTGGTGCCTAAAATTTAAATATTTATTGGTTCATAAAATCCCCTTAGTTTGATTTATGTGTTTATGTAAACTAGGGTATCTCTGTGACGTGCTTGTAGTCCGGCCTCAATGAGGTTCTTCGTTATTTTCAAAGCCAATTTATTTTGTAATTAAAGAAAAGTGCGGAGATAAAAAAAAACAAACCGAAAAATCACCATACAAAACACAGCACGCTGTGGCAGTTCATCAATCAGCTGCTGATTCGTTTTGCTTCATAAAAAGCGCACAGGTTCTATAAACAAATTAGAGAGGCGAGCGAACACCACGTTGTTGTCGGTGTTATTTTTTATTTATTTATTTACATATCACATTCTGGCTTTTTGTTGCTGCTGCAATTAGCCGGAGTCGTCGTCGAGTGCTGTGGAAGCTCGAATGTGATTAACAGACGCGTAAGCATTTATTTTCGCTATGATTTTTATATCACTCGGACGTTATTTGCCGTTTTTATGGCGTCCCCACTGCCCCTTTTGAAAACAAATTAATGAAAAATAATTGCGAAAATTATAAATTCAAATTGCGTTTGCCTGGCATCGCCCTCTCAGTCCAGCCAGCCCCTTCGTGTTAGCTGAAATCCACTTGAAAATGCACTCTAATTGTGGCAGCTTCATTCGAACATCATCATTGGCGATGAATATCGTGTGGATTGGATGGTGGAACCCTTGGAGAACCCACGCGCATTTATTGTTGATTTTCTTGGCATTGAAAAAAAGGCACAAAAACACACAAACAATTGTGTCGGAAACGTATCAAAAGGGATTTGATGGGATTAGGTACAGCGGGGTAGCTATCATCAGCTAATGGGAACAAAACGGTGTTGTAACAACAGTTTAAACTTTGACTTTGACTGCATATAAAACGAGTTGATTCACATTCTTAAATTCCCCCGCTATGAACTTGATTTATAATACCGGGGACGGCTTTTGTTATTAAATTATTTGGCTTCTCTCCGCTTTTTAAATCACATTATATTCTGTATTTTCTTACTATTCTATTCTCTGTATTATATATTCTCTGTATTTATATTTGATTTAAACCTGCTTTATTTTTGTTCTTTCACTTGCCTTTTATGGAACTCTTCTTGTCGACGTGGCCCGCAGTTTAAGTCTTTTCTTTTGTAATACTTGTTATTAAATGTTTTGTGAATTTTTGAAATTTCAAAACAAATAACTTAGGCAACAAACTTGTTTTCTCCTTGCTGTGTGCGCGCGCGCAAAAAAAAATCTCAATGGATTTAAATTACACTTTTGGCGGTGCACTTTATTTATGAGCTATGCCCACTTCTTTGCATTGTTTATTAACTTGCCGATTATTATTATTATTATGCAAAAAACCGAAATTCACTTGCAGCGACCCGGGCGACCGAAATAAAAAAACAAATATACGAAAAATTAAGAGCGTTCGATTTTTTTCTTCGGTCATGTATTGGATTAACCCGTTTAAATGTACTTCTCGTGCAGCCAGTTGTGGTTTTTTGGCCAACTGCCGCTGATTTAACTGATTTGAGCCCGACTTTGCTGGCGATCGCGTCAACGTCTCAAATGAAACTGAAAGCAGAAACACAAGCTGCCGCTTGCGGAGCACAGCTTATTTCGGATCGGATCCGATCGTATCGCTCCGCTTCGGCTCTACTTCGCTCGTCGGTCTCTCTTTTTCGATCGGTGCAGGTATATGGCCATAGCTATAGCTATGGCCACGGGCTGCTGGAATCTAGAAGAGCGTGCCACTGATAAAAAAAATACAACAAAAAAAAGAAATAAGCGAAACAACGTGCTGGAGAGCAGCTGAGCTGATGCCACAATTGGATATGTTCATGACACGATTGTTTACTGGCTCTGGGGGTGCTCTGCGCCGCCAGCGCCATGGAAATATCTTCGGTTAACTGGCTGTTCCCATATAATATGTGGTAGTAGTATCAACCTGTTATGCAACAGCCACACATATGCTGATATCGCAGCTGAAAGACAGCTGCCGACAAGATTGCATCTAGTTAAAGCATTTAACTATATTCTTAATTCCATTTAGGGACTTGAATCGAATTAGATTAATGAACTTTCTTGGGTACAAATTATTGGGTGTATGATTTTGTATTAATTTGATTCGTGAATCGTAATTTAAAAGATCAAACAAAGTTAGTATAACTATATTATATTTAATACAACTAAATTGTATTGAATATTTGTAACAAAGGTCATCTTAAATCATGAATAGCAACCATTCATATGATTTATTTATTAGCTATAAGAATTTCCTAAAATATGTCTATAGTTTTGGCTAAATATTGTTAGAAGAGCATAAAAAGTTGACCAGTAACATTGCTATTCATCCCGTATCCCATAGAAATCACTTAACAATTCATAATTATTCTTTATGAATTATTTATTGTTATAACAACACATTTTATTTTTGTTTAAACGCACTGATATCTGTCCTGAAATACCAGAATTCGAGATCCAAGACTTTGAATCCTCGATCCTTTATACTCCGGTGGATATTGGTAGAGGAGCATAAAGAGTTCATCAGTAAATGCAACATTTGACGCACTCAAAATCATCATCATGTCTTGTCCTGCTTGAATATATTTTGAGTAGAATTTTGATAGGACACTCTTAAGGCTCGACCTATAATTTTCAAAGGGCCTTTCTAACTCTCTCTCGGAAGTCAGATCAAAAACAGGCTTCTTCTCCTGTACAAGGAATCCCAGAAAATATTCCATCTTTTTCTGAACACTAGTTGACTGATTAATGGACTTTCCGCTCTCAAGATAGTCATGCAGGAATTCAGTGTATTTCCTATATTTCGGATAAGCCGAAGTGTCAGTAATGGCTTGCCCCAAAAAAGTCTTTAACAGATTCACCGAATCCTCCCATTGTTCTGCGTGGAATTCTTCGATTTTTTTGAAGAACTCGCAAATGACTTCTTTTTTTCTTTCCACAGGATGGCTTCGCACAAGTATCTGAGAATTTAATTGGATTATTTTTTTGTATAGCGCTTGTCCTTTAATAAATACTTGCCAACAAAGTAACACAAGTAATTATGAGGAATAACTTCATTTTGGAATGAATCTTTATTTACTGCGAGATTCTTAAGACTCTAGACTCATTTTATACCCCACAGACAGGGACTTATCAGTGTCTCCTATATAAATATATTCCTTATCTGTAACATTTTGTGAACTCAAGCTTACATTTCTCAAAAAACAATACTTAAAACCATATCAGCACAGTGCTTGTTTTGTTATGTATTTATTTTGTATTTCATTTATACATTCTTTGAACAGGTTAAAGCTCTTTGTTCCTCTATTCTTTTTCAAGTTCAAAGTTATTAAATTGTTGCAAATTTTGCGGCTGGCAAAGTTCTTAACTGACCTTTTTCTTAAGGGGAATTGTTATGGCAAAAAAAAAAAACTTAACCGCATTGGCGGCATGCAAACTGAATATTTAATCAGCATTGGGGAATTGTCAAAAAAAATTCATGCAAAACCGAGCGACTGTGAACTTGTGTAGGAAGTTCGACTACCCGACTGGCCGGCGCATTAAAATGGAGCGTGAAATGAATTTAATATGGCAACTCCGACTGCCAGCCGCTGATAGCATCAATAAAATCATAATAAATATAGCCGCGTACATATATAGACGCGGCCTGTATAAATGCTTGTATTTTTAAGTGTTTGTATGCGGAAATGTGTTAAGGTTTCTTCCCTCTTTCTGTGCGTAATGAAGGGTTGCTTTCCCCTACCTGAGTCCCCCAACGAATTCCTTAGAAATTAGTAAGTACTAAGGGTACAAAATCGAACAAAACTATTTCTATTTCATTCATTTTACTTCGGGTTTCTTTTTTTTGTTAGGTAAACCACATTCTTGCACATTTTTTAAGGTGTTCTTGTGAAGCTCTTGTTCTCAGAGGCTCTTTACTTGTTCGAAGGTGTAATACAATGGTTTTGGTGTTTCTTTTGTTTGGCTGTGGAGCGTGTTTAGCTTAAGTTGACGTATTTCCCCCACAAAATCGTGCCCATCTTGACCTACGTGCGTCTGACGGAAATCTCCTAATGGTGCGGTGCTTGGCAGAAACCATTGAACCACTCTATATTCGACTTTGAATTGTTGCACTACGCGGAGCTATTAAGTACTTGTTTTGTGGTTTTACGGCTGTGACATGAGCATCATCTGGCCGAAGTTCTCGTCTGGTAAGGGTTTTACCTTGAAAAGTGTGTACTCTGGGCTATAAATCAATAGAATTCCTAATAGGAATATAGTCACAAGTCTATAAATCAGTGTTAAGGTTCTCCACAGTTCTGGAAACATATAATAAAAAAGAGCAAGATCTGCAGAAAACGTTTCTATATTTAACTTTAATTTCTTCACTTTGAAAAAGACTTAATAAAATCTTTCTAATAATATTTCAGTATATTACAATATCAGTTACATTTTCTTAAGAAAAATCTGAAGTATAATTTCTTATTTTAATTTACCAAAACTGTTCAGAGGATATAGCTTGTTCGAAAGCCCGAAACCCAAGGAGCTAGCCTCTTTTTCGAAAAGCAAAATTTATTGCAACGAGAATTTATGCAGCTCACGCAGTTTTCACTTTGCGCAGTTTTTATTTCCCTTTATTATTATGCTTTTGTTAATAATTATGCAATCAATTTCGTCGGTCGCCTTCTTTTGCTGTAGCTTGTTTTATTTTTTGATTTTACTTGTTTCGCTTCAATTAACAACTTTCGGGACACAGAGAGCGCAAAAGGAAAACCTTTTCAATAAAACAAATTAAATATTTGGCAATCGTTTTGTGTTGATTTTTTTTTTTATTATTATCGTTTCATTTGCTGTTTTTGTTTGTTTGTTTGTGGCTCGCCGAGGCTGGTTTAATTTTATGATGAATATATGTATAGGCGCGTACGCATAGCCCAGAAAGTGTTAATCAAAAATTACCAACTTGTTTTAGCGCTGGCAGCCAAACGAGCCGCTAGAAGAACTCACGAACTGGTGCGAGGCAGTGTCAGGCTTTTGGTTTTGTTTTAATTTTGTATCACTTTGTTAGTTCACTGTTATCCTGAGTCCTTTCCGGATCGTTTCACTTGCACTGGGCTTGGGTTTGGGGGCTTATGTACTGAGCCGTTCCGCGACTGTCGTTCGACTAAAACAACTCCACTAATTACTGACCTTTTTGTACTATTTGTCACCCGCATCGCGTTGTGGTCGGAGTTGGGGGCTTTTGAGGCCCATAAATTGTTTAAATATTGAACAATTGGTTGCAAATGGATGTAGATAAAAAGCCGCACCTCATATCGATAAGATAAAGTCATAGGAATCCGCACTCGGAATTGCCCGGAGGAAGCGAGATTGCCGCAGATGCGTCACGAACGGGAGGGCGGAACAGGACGGGTGAATAGGTGTGGCAGTGGGTGGCTGACATAATTAGCATACTGCTAAGGGTTTTACCCTCGACAAAATACCAACGAAAATATGCGCAGTCCCTGCGTCACCTTTGCGTTTCACCTGAACTTGCTACCTGAGTTTGCTGCCTCAGTCTTTTGTTTTGGCTGTCCTGGAACGTTGCTCTGTCTGTGGAAGGGTATCTTGTTTTGGGCATTGGGATAGATTTTTATTAAGGAAAAAGTATCTATTATTGTTATTCAGGTAGTTCCTGTAATTTCATATCTTTGGAGACTTGTTGTAGAGTTTCCACAGCTATAAAAAGGACCTTAGCTCTTTTGCTGACTATTAGTTATTTAAAAGAACTCGAAGCATGCGTTACTGTCTCGTAATTATTTCCCTCACGCTACTGGTAAGAACTCTGTCAAAGTCCTTAGAACACTTGTGGTTTTCAAACCTTATAAATCGTCAGGAATTCATTGGTGGCCTTCCTGTGGATGCGGAATTTGATTGCAAAGTCCTGGAACCAGTTAATGGCAACGATTCGGTGGAAAATGTTTTCAATAACATTAAAAGATCACTGCTACATGCCATCAATCGTGCATCCAGCAGGGACAACTGCGACTATATGGTGAAACACTTACAACAGACTCTAGACATCTTTGAGCGTAATACTTCTCAGTCGAATAAAAGACATTTTGTCGTTGATTTTATGGACCATCAGGCATCGTTAAGCAAAGATGTCACACCTCGCCATGGGTTAAAGAACATACTTTCTAATATTACCCAACTTGGCAGAAAAGGATTCATATTTTTGGAGACATTTGGAGAAAAATTAACAAATGTTATTCGCAATAAATTTGAATAAATTTTTAGACAATTAAATACTAGTCTCAAGGTAACAAACCTTAGGACCTTCTGTCTGTGGGATAACTTGAAGATAATAAAGCAATAGCATAGGTCTGCATCACTAAATAAAATATATAGTACATATATTACGAACTGAACAGATTTCCACTTCGTTTAGACATTTTAAAATGCTTAAAATCAACAGGAAAAATAATTTTCTTTGTTTTAAATATAATTCTAGAACGCCTTCTCACAAAGACCTATAAATAAATGCTAAAGATTTGCTTTAACCAAGCTGTGCTCCAAATAGGAATTGCTGGGTCTAGAGAGTGTGTGCCGGCTGTCGTGGCCAGTTTATTTATATTGTGTAGCCGCTGGCACAGGCAGACAGGCCGTCGTCTCGAGCAGCTTCTTCAGCCAAATCATTGGCGCGTCGCGCAATTTCCAAAAAGCACGCATTTATTGAGATTTATTTTGATTTAATTTTGGTCTCTTTTTCTGTTTTGTTTCGCCCGAGGGTTCAATGCCAAACATTTTTGCCGTCTTCTGTTTTTTTGTTGTATTATTTGGGCTGCTTTTTGGACCGGGCTTTTGGCATGCGACCTGCACGAGCCTTTTCGGCCAGCGTTTAAATTCCAAAATTGATGGCAATCTTTTATTATTTTTTGTTGTTGGTTGTTTGTGGGGCATTGTTTGCGGGTTGTCTTGTGTATCCTGCAAATGATTTCATCGTGCTTGACGTGCTTATGTGGGCCTTAATTGTTTTATTTGAGTGCCATTATGTGCAGGCACTTGGGATGCCGAGAGAGTTGGAGCTGAAGACTTCTCGGATGCTGCCTGCCTGCCGGGCTGCCCCCTCTTGTTTCGATCGAGTGACTGGCCGATCTGTTTATGATGTCATGCCCGAAATTCTTCCACCTTTTATGTGGCTTTGGCTTTGTTTTATGAGGATGAATTATGCTGTTCTACTTTTTAACCACATTTTGCGGTTAGACCGATCGTCTATTTATTTTAACACATTTGTCGCAATGCGTCATTGTCAATGCGGGCATTTGTAAATAATAATATTGAAAACAAAGCGAAAAGCGTCCCCCTCTCAAAACTCGGGCCGAAAAACTGGAAATTTATGTCGCTGCCCCACCTCGAGCAGTTGCTATAGCTAATCTTTGCTTAGTCGTTACAAATGACGATCCTAAAAGTGACAAAATACAAAAAAGAAAAATAAAAACAAACACACAAGTCGGCAATGTCAAGTGCTTGGATGTGGCAAAAAAAAAAATTAAACAAAAATAGTTAGACAATGCGTGATTTCAACTTGTAGACTTGTGATTTTTTTAAGCCGATTTGGGGGGTTTTAGTAATTAGAATCTCTTGATTTCCTTGCTAGTTTGAAAAGGAAACTTTAATTAAATAAATAATATATAAATAACTTAGATATAATGATGAGAATAATGTGAAGGAATCGAAACAGCTTGTCCTCGATTTAAGTAAACGATTAACAGCTTAAAAATGTCACTTTTATAATATCTTCTTAATTTAAAAACTTATTTTCACGATTTTTGAACAAAGACTTACTGATTGCATTATCCCCCAAGGGTAAGCTAATATTTAAGCCGACTTACAGATAAGGCTAAAAGCGAAAGTTTAAGAAAACCCATTAGTGTGACTCAAAGTTCATTCAAAAAGTACGCCCCCCTCCAAAGTTAATTTAGGAAAAACCGTTTAAGAATAATCCAGCAATTTATTATGTTAATTGATTAAAGTTTTATTACATTTCCTTTGAATACCTATTATTCCTGCAATTATCTTATTTATGGCTTCGAATATAATGCCCCTTAATTACGACATTAATAAAAAATAACTGAATGACAATTGCTTTGCCAGGAAAGGGAACACTGATATGCAAATGATTGTGATTATTCCGGGCCATCTTCCCGGACTTCGAGACCTGCTCTATCTGCATATATCGTATCTCTTTCTAGTAGGTCCCATAATATGCCCCGTTGCATTCGTATTCCTAAATCATTGGGCCTGTGGTTCGGAATCTGGTTATGCAGCTGCGGTCGTGGTGAACAATTCCAAACTCGCGCTTAAAAATGTGAAAAATGCGGTTCTTAAAATAGTCGCGGTTGTGTGAGGTGTGAAAACCTTACGGCCGGCAAAAACAGAATAAAAGTTGAAGCTCAAAGAAACCCAGGTTGCAGCTCAGTTCTTTGGATCCAATCACGTTTCAAGATCGAGGTGAATTCTTTGACGTATTTGCCGGGCAAACGGCACGTTTGCCATGCTTTCCATTCCACATTCATCGGCAAACTGTTGTCTTGTCTTCGTCTCCGCCGAAATGCCATGACATTTGTCTCCTCCAACTGAAGCTAATGTCAAGATTTGGCTTTTTATGACGCCCTCACTTCACTTTAATTCCCGGCAAGGCGAAAAGGGGGGCAGAAAAAACCCGCTCCAAAATGTTAGCTGACCCGTTTGTTTTTGCACTTAATTATGGGTTAATCAAATTGTTGAACCATAAAAACAATATCAAGTCGAATTGAAGGTGGAATCCATTTGTTAGCCAAGCGTTTAAAGTAAATACTCTAACATGGGACTTTAATTTATTTGAATTCAAACTTAGTGTTATATCCTTAGATGACTAAGGAGTTATTTTAGTTAAATTTAATGTATAAGTATTTAAAAATATTTCAAGTATCAAATCAATCTTTAAGGCTTCTTGTAATATTTTGTAGCATGTCTTAAAGCACTATTTGATCCTTGTTAAAATTTGTAGCAGACTTTTAGACAACATTTTAATTTATTTCAAACCTTTAGTTATTTATTTGCCACTCTTGCATATAGATTTTATTATTAATTAAAAAGAAACCAACTATAACTTACCCAAGAACTTTTAACGGGTACTTTTAACTTTTTAGTTAGTTTAAATGCCATGCAAAATAGTTGTAAAAAAAAAAAATTATTTTTATAAAGCGATATTAGCATATTTTTAATAACCAACATCCATTGCTATTTTTATCAATGTATTTTAGTAAAAAAAAAGTATAAATAATGAGGCTTACAAGCCTAAGGGTCTGGCCTAGTCCAAGCCCGTCTCCGCCTCTGCCTTTGCCTCCAATTCCTATTCCAATTCCGCCTCCGCGTCCAGACCCGACTCCGTAAACCAGTTCGGAGCGGTTCCGTTGTTAATTGTGTTTGTCCGCTGGTCGATTCCAATTTGCATTCATTACCCCGCCATCACTTTTTGTTGTGTTTTGATTTGTCGTTTTTTTATTTATTTCGGTTTTATTTTTAAGCGGAGATCGAGAATCAGAGTGAAGAGTTGGCCACACCCATTCCAGGCACTTCCGAGTTAGCGCCAAGACAGTTTAAATTTAATCCGAAGCCGGAAAATTATTTCAAGGGGTCCCTAAAATTTGTTTTTTTTTTTTTTTTTTTTTTTTTTTGTTTT